>OX465395.1:18603859-19039109 GCA_950005105.1 Lycophotia porphyrea | reverse complement strand
ACACGACGTGCGGTGCGCCCCTCCCCAGAGAGCGCCTGGTGGTTTTTTGTTGCGTCTATTTCTTATGGAATTAGACCAAGAACAGGGCGGCAACCACGTGAAGGTAACACACCAGACTTGCCTTGAGGATCTACACGACCGTAGCGCTCCCCCTCAAGACCCCGCCACCCTACCGCCTCTGAGGGAGGCAGTAAGGTAGACCTGCATCTATGCTACCAAGCAAAGCATGTGCAAAGCTTGTCGTTGTGCAACCGCGAAAGCATAAATACAGATCCGCCCCCGTTGTGCAAACCTAACCTAACCTTTTTTTTTTTTTTTTTTTTTTTTTTTGACGCTGGGAAAAAATGCATTACGCATACCCTCCCGTCGGGGGACGGGAGGGGTATGTGGGACTCCCCGGGCGAACCCGGTATACCCACTAAAACGACCCAGCGCATTCCCGCTTCGTCAGAGTGGAGGGGGACTGGGAAACCGGCACAGCCTTTACTTCCAGTCCCCCGCCGACGATTGCAAGGCAAGACCCCTCACACCCTCACGGGTGTGGGGGGTCGGGAATGACCGACGGTGGTGACGGCTGCAATGCAGGCGGAGGCACCCCCGTGCCTGCCGCCCGCCCGTCACCATGAGGAGGGAGAGCACGACGCCTTCTCCCCCTTCTCCGTCTGCGGAGCGGCGCAGCGAGAGGGTCGTCCTCCCTCGCCCGCTCCGCCTCCTCCTTCTGCAAGAGTACGTCCTCGCAGAAGGAGGCTACTGCCGACCAGGCCTCCTCGCTCCCCAGCATGGCGTTAACCACGCCGGGAAGCGAGAGGTCCGGTCCGACCACCGCGGTGAGACCGCGGCGCAGCTCGGACCACGCCGGGCACTCCTCGAGGGTGTGCTGCGCCGTGTCCTCCGCCGCGCCGCAGTCGTGGCACGCCGGGGTTTCCTCCCTCCCGATCCGGTGCAGGTGCGATCCGAAGCATCCATGCCCAGACAACACCTGCACCAGACGGAAAGAGAGGAAACCGTGGGACCGCTCGAGCCAGCCCTGCAGGACCGGACCGAGCGCATCCAACGTCCGGCGGCCAAAGGCGGCGCTGGCGAGGTCCTCCGTCCAATGGAGGACGATGGCGTCCTTCGCCTCTCGCCGCACCGCCTCCCGCTCTTCGCCCATGGGGCGCTCCCCGAGCGCCTTTCGGCGCGCCGTCCACTCGTACACTCTGGCGAGCACCCAAGCCTCCAATTCCCATGGAGGGGTGCCCGCCAGGGCGCACGCCGCCGAAAAGCCCACTGAGCGGTAAGCCCTCGCCACCCGCTGTGCAATAGCCCGCTGGGGCTTGCGGATGGCGGTAGCATTCTCCCTCCTATGGAGGGAGTCCGCCCAGATGGGTGCCCCATATAGGGCCATGCTCCGCAAAATGCCGGCATAGAGGCGCCGGCACTTTGCCTTGGGCCCCCCCAGGTTTGGGAGGAGCCATGAGAGGGCGTCCGCGGCCTTCAACAGGCGCGTCGACAGCCCGCTGAAATGCGGGCCGAAGCGCCACCTGTCGTCCAGCACCAGACCCAGATATTTCATCCGGGGCTGGACCCCTATACGGACGCCCTCCACGACGATGTGGCCGTCGGGAGGGCAGCGCTGCCGGGGACCGCGAAAGAACACGGCCTCCGTTTTGTGCAGCGCCACCCTCAATCCCAGGCGGCGGATCCTCTCTGCCACCAAGGATCCGCCAGCCGAGGCCAAACAGGCCGCGTCGGCGAAGTTCCTCCCCCGGGCAGTAAGGAGAGTGTCATCCGCGTAGCAGATGACACTCGTGCCCGGGAGGAGGGCTCCCCGCAAGAGCCAGTCGAAGCCGATGTTCCACAAGGGAGGGCCTAGCACCGACCCCTGCGGAACACCGGACTCTGCGCCGTACCGCCTCACTGTGGCCAACCTGTCCACGAGGAGGACCTCTCGGCCCTCCAAGTAACTGGCCAGCAGGTCCCGCAAGTATTGGGGCACTCTGTGATATCGGAGTGCCTCCAATATCGTCGAGTGGGGGACGGAGTTGAAGGCGTTGGCAATGTCGAATGACACCGCCAGCACCCCGAAACCTAACCTAACCTTTTTTTTTTTTTTTTTTTTTTTTTTTTTTTTTTTTTTTTTTTTTTTTTTGACGCTGGGAAAAAATGCATTACGCATACCCTCCCGTCGGGGGATGGGAGGGGTATGTGGGACTCCCCGGGCGGCCAAACACCACGGTATACCCACTAAAACGACCCAGCGCATTCCCGCTTCGTCATAGTGGAGGGGGACTGGGAAACCGGCACAGCCTTTACTTCCAGTCCCCCGCCGACGAACACACAAGGCGGACCCCCCTCTTGTCCTCACGGCACGGACGTGGAGGGGGGGTTCGGGAATGACCGACGGAGGTGACGGGTGCAATGCGGGCGGAGGCAACCCCGCGCCTGTCGCCCGCCCGTCACCGTGAGGAGGGAGGGCAAACGCCCCTTCCCCCCCCCCCGCCCGCAGAGCAGCGCAGCGAGAGTAAACTCCCGCTGGCGCTCCGCCTCCTCCTTCTGCGAAATCGCAGAAGGAGGCAACCGCTGACCAGGCCTCTCGCCCCCCCCCAGCGCGGTGTTCACGCACGCACGCCGGGAAGCGTGAGGCCCAGTCGCCCGCAAGGTGACGGGTGCAATGCGGGTGGAGGCACCTCCGTGCCTGTCGCCCGCCCGTCACCGTGAGGAGGGAGGGCAAATGCCCCTTCCCCCCCTCTCCGCTAGCGGAGCGGCGCAACGAGAGGGACCTCCCGCGCGCGCTCCGCTGACCAGGCCTCCTCTCCACACTCCCCAGCATGGCCTCGACCACGCCGGGAAGCGGGAGGCCCAGTCCCCCGCGGCACTCCCCTGCTGTGCCCTCCGCTATGCCCGCTGCTCAGAGGGCACGCAGGGGAACGCACACCGCACATCGCATGAGTCATCACACGACGTGCGGTGCGCCCCTCCCCAGAAAGCGCCTGGTGGTTTTTTGTTGCGTCTATTTCTTATGGAATTAGACCAAGAACAGGGCGGCAACCACGTGAAGGTAACACACCAGACTTGCCTTGAGGATCTACACGACCGTAGCGCTCCCCCTCAAGACCCCGCCACCCTACCGCCTCTGAGGGAGGCAGTAAGGTAGACCTGCATCTATGCTACCAAGCAAAGCATGTGCAAAGCTTGTCGTTGTGCAACCGCAAAAGCATAAATACAGATCCGCCCCAAACCTAACCTAACCTTTTTTTTTTTTTTTTTTTTTTTTTTTTTTTTTTTGACGCTGGGAAAAAATGCATTACGCATACCCTCCCGTCGGGGGATGGGAGGGGTATGTGGGACTCCCCGGGCGGCCAAACACCACGGTATACCCACTAAAACGACCCAGCGCATTCCCGCTTCGTCATAGTGGAGGGGGACTGGGAAACCGGCACAGCCTTTACTTCCAGTCCCCCGCCGACGAACACACAAGGCGGACCCCCCCTCTTGTCCTCACGGCACGGACGTGGAGGGGGGGGTTCGGGAATGACCGACGGAGGTGACGGGTGCAATGCGGGCGGAGACACCCCCGCGCCTGTCGCCCGCCCGTCACCGTGAGGAGGGAGGGCAAACGCCCCTTCCCCCCCCCCCGCCCGCAGAGCAGCGCAGCGAGAGTAAACTCCCGCTGGCGCTCCGCCTCCTCCTTCTACGAAATCGCAGAAGGAGGCAACCGCTGACCAGGCCTCTCGCCCCCCAGCACGGTGTTCACGCACGCACGCCAGGAAGCGTGAGGCCCAGTCGCCCGCAAGGTGACGGGTGCAATGCGGGCGGAGGCACCTCCGTGCCTGTCGCCCGCCCGTCACCGTGAGGAGGGAGGGCAAATGCCCCTTCCCCCCCTCTCCGCTAGCGGAGCGGCGCAACGAGAGGGACCTCCCGCGCGCGCTCCGCTGACCAGGCCTCCTCTCCACACTCCCCAGCATGGCCTCGACCACGCCGGGAAGCGGGAGGCCCAGTCCCCCGCGGCACTCCCCTGCTGTGCCCTCTGCTATGTCCGCTGCTCAGAGGGCACGCAGGGGAACGCACACCGCACATCGCATGAGTCATCACACGACGTGCGGTGCGCCCCTCCCCAGAAAGCGCCTGGTGGTTTTTTGTTGCGTCTATTTCTTATGGAATTAGACCAAGAACAGGGCGGCAACCACGTGAAGGTAACACACCAGACTTGCCTTGAGGATCTACACGACCGTAGCGCTCCCCCTCAAGACCCCGCCACCCTACCGCCTCTGAGGGAGGCAGTAAGGTAGACCTGCATCTATGCTACCAAGCAAAGCATGTGCAAAGCTTGTCGTTGTGCAACCGCGAAAGCATAAATACAGATCCGCCCCAAACCTAACCTAACCTTTTTTTTTTTTTTTTTTTTTTTTTTTTTTTTTTTTTTTTTTTGACGCTGGGAAAAAATGCATTACGCATACCCTCCCGTCGGGGGATGGGAGGGGTATGTGGGACTCCCCGGGCGGCCAAACACCACGGTATACCCACTAAAACGACCCAGCGCATTCCCGCTTCGTCATAGTGGAGGGGGACTGGGAAACCGGCATAGCCTTTACTTCCAGTCCCCCGCCGACGAACACACAAGGCGGACCCCCCTCTTGTCCTCACGGCACGGACGTGGAGGGGGGGTTCGGGAATGACCGACGGAGGTGACGGGTGCAATGCGGGCGTAGGCACCCCCGCGCCTGTCGCCCGCCCGTCACCGTGAGGAGGGAGGGCAAACGCCCCTTCCCCCCCCCCCGCCCGCAGAGCAGCGCAGCGAGAGAAAACTCCCGCTGGCGCTCCGCCTCCTCCTTCTGCGAAATCGCAGAAGGAGGCAACCGCTGACCAGGCCTCTCGCCCCCCAGCACGGTGTTCACGCACGCACGCCGGGAAGCGTGAGGCCCAGTCGCCCGCAAGGTGACGGGTGCAATGCGGGCGGAGGCACCTCCGTGCCTGTCGCCCGCCCGTCACCGTGAGGAGGGAGGGCAAATGCCCCTTCCCCCCCTCTCCGCTAGCGGAGCGGCGCAACGAGAGGGACCTCCCGCGCGCGCTCCGCTGACCAGGCCTCCTCTCCACACTCCCCAGCATGGCCTCGACCACGCCGGGAAGCGGGAGGCCCAGTCCCCCGCGGCACTCCCCTGCTGTGCCCTCTGCTATGCCCGCTGCTCAGAGGGCACGCAGGGGAACGCACACCGCACATCGCATGAGTCATCACACGACGTGCGGTGCGCCCCTCCCCAGAAAGCGCCTGGTGGTTTTTTTGTTGCGTCTATTTCTTATGGAATTAGACCAAGAACAGGGCGGCAACCACGTGAAGGTCACACACCAGACTTGCCTTGAGGATCTACACGACCGTAGCGCTCCCCCTCAAGACCCCGCCACCCTACCGCCTCTGAGGGAGGCAGTAAGGTAGACCTGCATCTATGCTACCAAGCAAAGCATGTGCAAAGCTTGTCGTTGTGCAACCGCGAAAGCATAAATACAGATCCGCCCCAACCTAACCTAACCTTTTTTTTTTTTTTTTTTTTTTTTTTTTTTTTTTTTTTTTTTTTTTTTTTTTTTTTTTTTTTTTTTTTTTTTGGCGCTGGGAAAAAAATGCATTACGCATACCCTCCCGTCGGGGGACGGGAGGGGTATGTGGGACTCCCCGGGCGAACCCGGTATACCCACTAAAACGACCCAGCGCATTCCCGCTTCGTCAGAGTGGAGGGGGACTGGGAAACCGGCACAGCCTTTACTTCCAGTCCCCCGCCGACGATTGCAAGGCAAGACCCCTCACACCCTCACGGGTGTGGGGGGTCGGGAATGACCGACGGTGGTGACGGCTGCAATGCGGGCGGAGGCACCCCCGTGCTTGCCGCCCGCCCGTCACCATGAGGAGGGAGGGCACGACGCCTTCTCCCCCTTCTCCGTCTGCGGAGGGGCGCAGCGAGAGGGTCGTCCTCCCGCGCCCGCTCCGCCTCCTCCTTCTGCAAGAGTACGTCCTCGCAGAAGGAGGCTACTGCCGACCAGGCCTCCTCGCTCCCCAGCATGGCGTTAACCACGCCGGGAAGCGAGAGGTCCGGTCCGACCACCGCGGTGAGACCGCGGCGCAGCTCGGACCACGCCGGGCACACCTCGAGGGTGTGCTGTGCCGTGTCCTCCGACGCGCCGCAGTCGTGGCACGCCGGGGTTTCCTCCCTCCCGATCCGGTGCAGGTGCGATCCGAAGCAGCCGTGCCCAGACAACACCTGCACCAGACGGAAAGAGAGGAAACCGTGGGACCGCTCGAGCCAGCCCTGCAGGACCGGACCGAGCGCATCCAACGTCCGGCGGCCAAAGGCGGCGCTGGCGAGGTCCTCCGTCCAATGGAGGACGATGGCGTCCTTCGCCTCTCGCCGCACCGCCTCCCGCTCTTCGCCCGTGGGGCGCTCCCCGAGCGCCTTTCGGCGCGCCGTCCACTCGTACACTCTGGCGAGCACCCAAGCCTCCAATTCCCATGGAGGGGTGCCCGCCAGAGCGCACGCCGCCGAAAAGCCCACTGAGCGGTAAGCCCTCGCCACCCGCTGTGCAATAGCCCGCTGGGGCCTGCGGATGGCGGTAGCGTTCTCCCTCCTATGGAGGGAGTCCGCCCAGATGGGTGCCCCATATAGGGCCATGCTCCGCAAAATGCCGGCATAGAGGCGCCGGCACTTCGCCTTGGGCCCCCCCAGGTTTGGGAGGAGCCATGAGAGGGCGTCCGCGGCCTTCAACAGGCGCGTCGACAGCCCGCTGAAATGCGGGCCGAAGCGCCACCTGTCGTCCAGCACCAGCCCCAGATATTTCATCCGGGGCTGGACCCCTATACGGACGCCCTCCACGACGATGTGGCCGTCGGGAGGGCAGCGCTGCCGGGGACCGCGAAAGAACACGGCCTCCGTTTTGTGCAGCGCCACCCTCAATCCCAGGCGGCGGATCCTCTCTGCCACCAAGGATCCGCCAGCCGAGGCCAAACAAGCCGCGTCGGCAAAGTTCCTCCCCCGGGCAGTAAGGAGAGTGTCATCCGCGTAGCAGATGACACTCGTGCCCGGGAGGAGGGCTCCCCGCAAGAGCCAGTCGAAGCCGATGTTCCACAAGGGAGGGCCTAGCACCGACCCCTGCGGAACACCGGACTCTGCGCCGTACCGCCTCACCGTGGCCAGCCTGTCTACGAGGAGGACCTCTCGGCCCTCCAAGTAACTGGCCAGCAGGTCCCGCAAGTATTGGGGCACTCCGTGATATCGGAGTGCCTCCAATATCGTCGAGTGGGGGACGGAGTTGAAGGCGTTGGCAATGTCGAACGACACCGCCAGCACTCCGTCCCCCGCCTCCACCGCCTCCTTCACCTGGCCCTTGAGTAGGGCCACCGCATCGATCGTCGAACGCCCACGACGGAAACCGAATTGGGCGTCCGACAGATCCGGCCCTACCCTCCTCAGGTGGCTTTCCAGTCTCCCGGCGACGATCCCCTCGAACATTTTACCGACTTCATCGAGTAAAACGATGGGCCGGTATGCCGAGGGTGAGTCCACCGGGCGACCCTCCTTTCGGAGGAGGCATAGCTGCCCCTCCTTCCACAGTTTCGGGAACCTCCCAGCCGTAAAACACAGGCTGAAGAGGTCCCGAAACCTGTCCTCCATTTCGGTGGCGGCGATCGCCACCACCCGCGCGGGGACGCCGTCCGGCCCGGGGGCGGTCTTCTTCGCGCGGAGGCTCAAAACCCCCGCGTAGAATTCCGCCGACGTGACCGGGGGCACCTCCGCCTCCGGTGGAGCCGCCCCTTGCGGGGGATCCATTGTTGGTGGGGCGAAGTCGGTCCTGCATGGAAACAGGGACCGAACCACCCCATCCAACAATGCCGGCTCGAGGGTCTCCGTCAGTGGGGGACCATAGGGGCGGAGCTGATTCCGCGCCGCCTTGTACGGTCTCCCATAGGGGTCCCTGTCGAGACCCTCCAGCATCTCGGCCCTCGCCGAGTCCTGCGCAGCGCCCATTGCAGACTTGAGGGCCACCGTAGCCTCTCGGTAAGAGGCGTACAGGCGGTCCTCCTCCGCCCGGTCTCGGTTCTGGGCACTGCGCCGCCGGCTCCGCGTGTAGGCCCTTCGGGCCGCCACGCAGGTGGCCCGGAGCCCCGCCAGCTCCTCCGTCCACCAGTACACGGCACGACGGGGAGGCGGACGGCGAGACCGAGGCATGCAGGAGTTGCACACCTCGGTCAAGGACCCCCGTAGCCGGACCGCTGCGGCGTCCACGTCCGGGGCCTCCTCGACAGGGGGAGGCGACAGCCAGTCCTGGAGGAAGGCAGTCTCCCTGGCTGCCTCCCGGTCCAGGCGGGTGAGCGCCCACCGCGGGAAGGGAGATTGCCCAGCGCGGGCCGTCCCCCCTCCCCGCTGTGTGGAGATGTCGAACCGCACGTAACGGTGGTCCGACAAGGTCTCCACCAGCTCCACCCGCCAGTTCACAACGCGGGCGGCTAGCGCGGGGGTGGCGAACGAGACGTCCACCACCGACCCGCCCTGTTGCCGCACACACGTGTGGACCGCCCCCCTGTTGAGGAGGGACACACCGCACGAGGCCGTCCAAAACACGACGGCGCGTCCCCGGACGTTACAACCGGCGGCCGGGTTACCCCAGGCCGCCGACTTGGCGTTGAGGTCGCCGAGCACCACGACCTGGCGTGGTGCCGCCCTCCCTACGACAGCAGTGAGGATCTCTAAAAAATCCTCAAAGTCCGAGAGAGGGCGGTTTGGGGAGAAATACACCCCCACTATCGCTATCTCTCCCCACGCGGCGGTCACGTATCCCGGTCCCCTCTCTAAGAGCGAGAGGGGAGGGGAGTCTGTGGAAGACCGCGCCACCAACGCCACTAGGCCATCCCGGTCGCCCAGCCAACGGCCAGGGACCGAGTATGGTTCGGCGACCACCGCCAAGTCCACCAACCACTCAGCCATGGTCTGCATCAGCAGATCCTGGGCTGTCCTGCAGTGGTTGGCGTTCGCCTGAAGGATGCGATGTTCGACTCTGGGCATTAGTCGGACATCGCACCCTCCTCCGCTGCCGCCGCAGGAACGGCGGCGTTAGCGGCAACAGCTGGCGCAGACCCGGTCGGCGCCTGCGCTTTGCCACGCTTAGGGGGGGGATTGCACCTCCTCCCCATCGTGACGTGGCCTGCCAGGCGGCCACTGGCGGCACACACCGCGCAGTGCGGCGTGGCGGCCTGGCAGGAGGAGGCTTTGTGGCCCTCCTTGCCGCAGCGGTAGCAAGTGTCCGACCGATCCACTTTGGACGGACACAGGGGCCGGGTGTGGCCGATGCCGAAGCACCGGAAACACCGCAAAGGCTGGTCCTCGAGCGCCCGAACCGCACCCGAGCTAAACCCGACTTGAAGCCGACCTTTTGCAAGGACGGCTTTGGCAGCTGCGATTGGGCACTCGAGGCGGATTGTGCCCATTCCGCCGCGGCCGGGCCTTATGTCCCGGCCTTGGACCGCCGCTGCACCACAGCCCCCTACCGCTGCGACCGCCGCCACTACCTCCTCCTTGGTGACGGAGTCATCCAACTCCGTCACTTCGATGGCCGCCGACTTGACCGGCCGGGCCACCCTCGCCGAGTCCGCGATGACCTCTTGCAGCTTTGCTGCGAAGAGGTCCGCGTGGGCACTCCCCTCGGCCCCCGGGAACTCGAATATTCGAGCCCCGGCCTGGGTCCGCCGGCAGGACACACTGCCGATCCCCAGCTGAGCGGGATCGGCATTGCTACGCGCCCGCACCAGGATGGAGGCGTAGGTCTCCCCCCGCCCCGCAGCCTCCGCGGTGAGCGTCACCACGACGGCTGCGGTTTTAGGGGGGACTAACTTCCCCCTTCCCTTCCCCTTTCCCTTGCCAGTCGTCTGTGGCTGGCTGGCCAGGGTGGTTGCGGGGACGGCAGGGACGGCTGTCGGCGCCTTTTTGGCCTTGCCCTTCCCCCTACGGACCACTTCCGTCCACCCTGGCTGGTTGGACGGGGTGGTGGCTGGAAGAAGGGCGTCTTCCTCCTGGGACGAGGACGGCCCCGGCTCAGACCGCCTATCATCCGCCTGGGAGGACGACGGCTCCGGCTCAGACCGCCTCTTATCCGCCGCAAGCGGCGGTCGGAGGCGCTTCTCCGGCAGGAGCCGGTCCTCGATCCCTGCTAGGCAGGCTCTTGTGAAGGCCCTCTCCTCCAATATTACCTTGCGGATGACATCCTCAAGGTTGGAGGAGGGGCCTTCTGCCGCCGGGCTCGCCTTGGCCCGTTGTGGCTGGGCCGAGACAGGGCCCTCTGCCACAGGGCCTGCCTCGGCCTGCACTGGCCGGGCCGTGGCTTCAGCCAGCTTCTGATGAAGCTGGCTGACCTCCGACTGCAGGCGATCCACCCTCGCCTGCAGTTGCCGCGTCTCGTCGCTGGTCGTCCGCTGGACCAACTCAGCGACGACACCACGCAGGCTCGCGGCCCTGCACTTTAGGGCCTTTTGAAAGGTGCCCTTTAGGTTGGAGGACTTAGAGGCGACCTCCACGATCTCCTCCTCGTCCTCCTCCGCCATCCTCTGGAGCTCCTCCAGAGACTGGTCCGCGTACACAACGCGGGACGCACCGTACCCGGACTTTGCCCGGGCAGCCTGCGCCCGCTTCTCCTTAGCGGCCACCCGCTCCTCCAGCTCTTGCTGGAGTTGCGCCTTCCGGGCCAGGTCTAGCTGGCGCTGGGCGTCCGCAAGCCCAACGACGTGGGTGTCCGCAGCTGTCGTTGGCTTTTTTGCCTTCGACCGCCGCGCCGACCCCGACCCCGATGAGCCCTCGGACCCATCCTTTCGGAAGGCCCGCTTACGCGACTGCGCATCGGCCGCGTCCGACACACTGACGAATGTGTCGTCGGAGTCTGACGACTCGTCCGCCCTTCCGAAGAAGCTAACCGCAGACGGCGCGCGGCTAGCCTCTGACGCCGAAGCGTCGGAGTGGCCCTGAGAAGGGCCTTTTGGTTGGCCCTGAGAAGGGCCTTTGGGTTGGCCCTGAGAAGGGCCTTTTTTGAACCGCCCGGAGGCGTCCCGCGTGGGTTTAGGCATTGCCTAAAATAAAATAAAATTCCGCAAACTCGAGAGCAACAAGGCAAATAAAATAGCTACGAGAGCACAGAGCACTTTGGCCAGTCCCAGTCTGCCACTCCGTTACGGTGGTCAGAACTGGGCTGTTTCCAGGGGACGCGACGTGGACGCAAGCTCTGTGGGGTGGTCCCCCAACCTAACCTAACCTTTTTTTTTTTTTTTTTTTTTTTTTTTCTTTGACGCTGGGAAAAAATGCATTACGCATACCCTCCCGTCGGGGGATGGGAGGGGTATGTGGGACTCCCCGGGCGAACCCGGTATACCCACTAAAACGACCCAGCGCATTCCCGCTTCGTCAGAGTGGAGGGGGACTGGGAAACCGGCACAGCCTTTACTTCCAGTCCCCCGCCGACGATTGCAAGGCAAGACCCCTCACACCCTCACGGGTGTGGGGGGTCGGGAATGACCGACGGTGGTGACGGCTGCAATGCAGGCGGAGGCACCCCCGTGCCTGCCGCCCGCCCGTCACCATGAGGAGGGAGGGCACGACGCCTTCTCCCCCTTCTCCGTCTGCGGAGCGGCGCAGCGAGAGGGTCGTCCTCCCTCGCCCGCTCCGCCTCCTCCTTCTGCAAGAGTACGTCCTCGCAGAAGGAGGCTACTGCCGACCAGGCCTCCTCGCTCCCCAGCATGGCGTTAACCACGCCGGGAAGCGAGAGGTCCGGTCCGACCACCGCGGTGAGACCGCAGCGCAGCTCGGACCACGCCGGGCACTCCTCGAGGGTGTGCTGCGCCGTGTCCTCCGCCGCGCCGCAGTCGTGGCACGCCGGGGTCTCCTCCCTCCCGATCCGGTGCAGGTGCGATCCGAAGCAACCATGCCCAGACAACACCTGGACCAGACGGAAAGAGAGGAAACCGTGAGACCGCTCGAGCCAGCCCTGCAGGACCGGACCGAGCGCATCCAACGTCCGGCGGCCAAAGGCGGCGCTGGCGAGGTCCTCCGTCCAATGGAGGACGATGGCGTCCCTCGCCTCTCGCCGCACCGCCTCCCGCTCTTCGCCCATGGGGCGCTCCCCGAGCGCCTTTCTGCGCGCCGTCCACTCGTACACTCTGGCGAGCACCCAAGCCTCCAATTCCCATGGAGGGGTGCCCGCCAGAGCGCACGCCGCCGAAAAGCCCACTGAGCGGTAAGCCCTCGCCACCCGCTGTGCAATAGCCCGCTGGGGCCTGCGGATGGCGGTAGCGTTCTCCCTTCTATGGAGGGAGTCCGCCCAGATGGGTGCCCCATATAGGGCCATGCTCCGCAAAATGCCGGCATAGAGGCGCCGGCACTTCGCCTTGGGCCCCCCCAGGTTTGGGAGGAGCCATGAGAGGGCGTCCGCGGCCTTCAACAGCCGCGTCGACAGCCCGCTGAAATGCGGGCCGAAGCGCCACCTGTCGTCCAGCACCAGCCCCAGATATTTCATCCGGGGCTGGACCCCTATACGGACGCCCTCCACGACGATGTGGCCGTCGGGAGGGCAGCGCTGCCGGGGACCGCGAAAGAACACGGCCTCCGTTTTGTGCAGCGCCACCCTCAATCCCAGGCGGCGGATCCTCTCTGCCACCAAGGATCCGCCGGCCGAGGCCAAACAGGCCGCGTCGGCGAAGTTCCTCCCCCGGGCAGTAAGGAGAGTGTCATCCGCGTAGCAGATGACACTCGTGCCCGGGAGGAGGGCTCCCCGCAAGAGCCAGTCGAAGCCGATGTTCCACAAGGGAGGGCCTAGCACCGACCCCTGCGGAACACCGGACTCTGCGCCGTACCGCCTCACTGTGGCCAACCTGTCTACGAGGAGGACCTCTCGGCCCTCCAAGTAACTGGCCAGCAGGTCCCGCAAGTATTGGGGCACTCCGTGATATCGGAGCGCCTCCAATATCGTCGAGTGGGGGACGGAGTTGAAGGCGTTGGCAATGTCGAATGACACCGCCAGCACCCCGTCCCCCGCCTCCACCGCCTCCTTTACCTGGCCCTTGAGTAGGGCCAGCGCATCGATCGTCGAACGCCCACGACGGAAACCGAATTGGGCGTCCGACAGATCCGGCCCTACCCCCCTCAGGTGGTTTTCAAGTCTCCCGGCGACAATCCCCTCGAACATTTTACCGACCTCATCGAGTAAAACGATGGGCCGGTATGCCGAGGGTGAGTCCACCGGGCGACCCTCCTTTCGGAGGAGGCATAGCTGCCCCTCCTTCCACAGTTTCGGGAACCTCCCAGCCGTAAAACACAGGCTGAAGAGGTCCCGAAACCTGTCCTCCATTTCGGTGGCGGCGATCGCCACC
Source organism: Lycophotia porphyrea (assembly GCA_950005105.1). Taxonomy (NCBI): domain Eukaryota; kingdom Metazoa; phylum Arthropoda; class Insecta; order Lepidoptera; family Noctuidae; genus Lycophotia; species Lycophotia porphyrea. Next base: position 19,025,740 of record OX465395.1, on the reverse strand, counting down.
ACCCGCGCGGGGACGCCGTCCGGCCCGGGGGCGGTCCTCTTCGCGCGGAGGCTCAAAACCCCCGCGTAGAATTCCGCCGACGTGACCGGGGGCACCTCCGCCTCCGGTGGAGCCGCCCCTTGCGGGGGATCCATTGTTGGTGGGGCGAAGTCGGTCCTGCATGGAAACAGGGACCGAACCACCCCATCCAACAATGCCGGCTCGAGGGTCTCCGACAGTGGGGGACCATAGGGGCGGAGCTGATTCCGCGCCGCCTTGTACGGTCTCCCATAGGGGTCCCTGTCGAGACCCTCCAGCATCTCGGCCCTCGCCGAGTCCTGCGCAGCGCCCATTGCAGACTTGAGGGCCGCCGTAGCCTCTCGGTAAGAGGCGTACAGGCGGTCCTCCTCCGCCCGGACTCGGTTCTGGGCGCTGCGCCGCCGGCTCCGCGTGTAGGCCCTTCGGGCCGCCACGCAGGTGGCCCGGAGCCCCGCCAGCTCCTCCGTCCACCAGTACACGGCACGACGGGGAGGCGGACGGCGAGACCGAGGCATGCAGGAGTTGCACACCTCGGTCAAGGACCCCCGTAGCCGGACCGCTGCGGCGTCCACGTCCGGGGCCTCCTCGACAGGGGGAGGCGACAGCCAGTCCTGGAGGAAGGCAGCCTCCCTGGCTGCCTCCCGGTCCAGGCGGGTGAGCGCCCACCGCGGGAAGGGAGATTGCCCAGCGCGGGCCGTCCCCCCTCCCCGCTGTGTGGAGATGTCGAACCGCACGTAACGGTGGTCCGACAAGGTCTCCACCAGCTCCACCCGCCAGTTCACAACGCGGGCGGCCAGCGCGGGGGTGGCGAACGAGACGTCCACCACCGACCCGCCCTGTTGCCGCACACACGTGTGGACCGCCCCCCTGTTGAGGAGGGACACACCGCACGAGGCCGTCCAAAACTCGACGGCGCGTCCCCGGACGTTACAACCGGCGGCCGGGTTGCCCCAGGCCGCCGACTTGGCGTTGAGGTCGCCGAGCACCACGACCTGGCGTGGTGCCGCCCTCCCTACGACAGCAGTGAGGATCTCTAAGAAATTCTCAAAGTCCGAGAGAGGGCGGTTTGGGGAGAAATACACCCCCACTATCGCTATCTCTCCCCACGCGGCGGCCACGTATCCCGGTCCCCTCTCTAAGAGCGAGAGGGGAGGGGAGTCTGTGGAAGACCGCGCCACCAACGCCACTAGGCCATCCCGGTCGCCCAGCCAACGGCCAGGGACCGAGTATGGTTCGGCGACCACCGCCAAGTCCACCAACCACTCAGCCATGGTCTGCATCAGCAGATCCTGGGCTGTCCTGCAGTGGTTGGCGTTCGCCTGAAGGATGCGATGTTCGGCTCTGGGCATTAGTCGGACATCGCACCCTCCTCCGCTGCCGCCGCAGGAACGGCGGCGTTAGCGGCAACAGCTGGCGCAGGCCCGGTCGGCGCCTGCGCTTTGCCACGCTTAGGGGGGGGATTGCACCTCCTCCCCATCGTGACGTGGCCTGCCAGGCGGCCACTGGCGGCACACACCGCGCAGTGCGGCGTGGCGGCCTGGCAGGAGGAGGCTTTGTGGCCCTCCTTGCCGCAGCGGTAGCAAGTGTCCGACCGATCCACTTTGGACGGACACAGGGGCCGGGTGTGGCCGATGCCGAAGCACCGGAAACACCGCAAAGGCTGGTCCTCGAGTGCCCGAACCGCACCCGAGCTAAACCCGACTTGAAGCCGTCCTTTTGCAAGGACGGCTTTGGCAGCTGCGATTGGGCACTCGAGGCGGATTGTGCCCATTCCGCCGCGGCCGGGCCTTATGTCCCGGCCTTGGACCGCCGCCGCACCACAGCCCCCTACCGCTGCGACCGCCGCCACTACCTCCTCCTTGGTGACGGAGTCATCCAACTCCGTCACTTCGATGGCCGCCGACTTGACCGGCCGGGCCACCTTCGCCGAGTCCGCGATGACCTCTTGCAGCTTGGCTGCAAAGAGGTCCGCGTTGGCGCTGCCTTGCGCCCCCGGGAACTCGAATATTCGAGCCCCGGCTTGGGTTCGCCGGCAAGAAACTTTGCCGATCCCCAGTTGGGTGGGATCGGCATTGGCACGCGCCCGCGTCAATATGGACGCGTATGTGTCCCCCCGCTCCGCAGCCTCCGCGGTGAGTGTCACCACGACGGCCGCGGTGCTTGGAGGAACGAGCCTCCCCTTTCCCCTTCCTTTCCCCTTCCCCTTTCCCTTGCCAGTCGTCTGTGGCTGGCTGGCCAGGGTGGTTGCGGGGACGGCAGGGACGGCTGTCGGCGCCTTTTTAGCCTTGCCCTTCCCCCTACGGACCACTTCCGTCCACCCTGGCTGGTTGGACGGGGTGGTGGCTGGAAGAAGGGCGTCTTCCTCCTGGGAGGACGGCCCCGGCTCACACTGCCTCTTATCCGCCGCGAGCGGCGGTCGGAGGCGTTTCTCCGGCAAGAGCCGGTCCTCAATGCCTGCAAAGCAGGCTCTTGTGAAGGCCCTCTCCTCCATTACGACCTTGCGGATGACATCCTCAAGGTTGGAGGAGGGGCCCTCTGCCGCCGGGCTCGCTTTGGCCCGTTGTGGCTGGGCCGAGACAGGGCCCTCTGCCACAGGGCCTGCCTTGGCCTGCCCTGGCCGGGCCGTGGCTTCAGCCAGCTTCTGATGAAGCTGGCTGACCTCCGACTGCAGGCGATCCACTTTCGCCTGCAATTGCCGCGTCTCGTCGGTCGCTTTGCGCTGGACCAGCTCCGTTACGATGCCGCGCATGCTCGCGGCCCGACACTTAAGGGCCTTTTGAATTGTCCCTTTTAGATTGGAGGACTTAGAGGCGACATCCACTATCTCCTCTTCGTCCTCCTCCGCCATTTGCTCCAGCTCGGCCAGGGAGTGGTCCGCGTACACAACGCGGGACGCGCCGTACCCGGACTTGGCCCGGGCAACGCGCGCCCGCTGCTCCTTCGCAATGACCTGCTCCTCCAGGTCTTGCTGGAGCTGCGCCCGTCTAGCCAGGTCTAGCTGGCGCTGGGCGTCCGCAAGCCCAACGACGTGGGTGTCCGCAGCTGTCGTTGGCTTTTTTGCCTTCAACTGCCGCGCCGACCCCGACCCCGATGAGCCCTCGGACCCATCCTTTCGGAAGGCCCTCTTACGCGACTGCGCATCGGCCGCGTCCGACACACTGACGAATGTGTCGGAGTCTGACGACTCGTCCGCCCTTCCGAAGAAGCTAACCGCAGACGGCGCGCGGCTAGCCTCTGACGCCGAAGCGTCGGAGTGGCCCTGAGAAGGGCCTTTCGGTTGGCCCTGAGAAGGGCCTTTGGGTTGGCCCTGAGAAGGGCCTTTGGGTTGGCCCTGAGAAGGGCCTTTTTTGAACCGCCCGGAGGCGTCCCGCGTGGGTTTAGGCATTGCCTAAAATAAAATAAAATTCCGCAAACTCGAGAGCAACAAGACAAATATAGCTACGAGAGCACAGAGCACTTTGGCCAGTCCCAGTCTGCCACTCCGTTACGGTGGTCAGAACTGGGCTGTTTCCAGGGGACGCGACGTGGACGCAAGCTCTGTGGGGTGGTCCCCCAACCTAACCTAACCTTTTTTTTTTTTTTTTTTTTTTTTTTTTTTTTGACGCTGGGAAAAAATGCATTACGCATACCCTCCCGTCGGGGGACGGGAGGGGTATGTGGGACTCCCCGGGCGAACCCGGTATACCCACTAAAACGACCCAGCGCATTCCCGCTTCGTCAGAGTGGAGGGGGACTGGGAAACCGGCACAGCCTTTACTTCCAGTCCCCCGCCGACGATTGCAAGGCAAGACCCCTCACACCCTCACGGGTGTGGGGGGGTCGGGAATGACCGACGGTGGTGACGGCTGCAATGCAGGCGGAGGCACCCCCGTGCCTGCCGCCCGCCCGTCACCATGAGGAGGGAGGGCACGACGCCTTCTCCCCCTTCTCCGTCTGCGGAGCGGCGCAGCGAGAGGGTCGTCCTCCCTCGCCCGCTCCGCCTCCTCCTTCTGCAAGAGTACGTCCTCGCAGAAGGAGAACCTAACCTAACCTTTTTTTTTTTTTTTTTTTTTTTTTTTTTGACGCTGGGAAAAAATGCATTACGCATACCCTCCCGTCGGGGGATGGGAGGGGTATGTGGGACTCCCCGGGCGGCCAAACACCACGGTATACCCACTAAAACGACCCAGCGCATTCCCGCTTCGTCATAGTGGAGGGGGACTGGGAAACCGGCACAGCCTTTACTTCCAGTCCCCCGCCGACGAACACACAAGGCGGACCCCCCCTCTTGTCCTCACGGCACGGACGTGGAGGGGGGGGTTCGGAAATGACCGACGGAGGTGACGGGTGCAATGCGGGCGGAGGCACCCCCGCGCCTGTCGCCCGCCCGTCACCGTGAGGAGGGAGGGCAAACGCCCCTTCCCCCCCCCCGCCCGCAGAGCAGCGCAGCGAGAGTAAACTCCCGCTGGCGCTCCGCCTCCTCCTTCTGCAAAATCGCAGAAGGAGGCAACCGCTGACCAGGCCTCCTCGCTCCCCAGCATGGTGTTCCGTGGCACGCACGCCGGGAAGCGGGAGGCCCAGTCGCCCGCGAGGTGACGGGTGCAATGCGAGCGAAGGCACCTCCGTGCCTGTCGCCCGCCCGTCACCGTGAGGGGGGAGGGCAAACGCCCCTTCCCCCCCTCTCCGCTAGCGGAGCGGCGCAGCGGGAGGGTCCTCCCGCGCGCGCTCCGCTGACCAGGCCTCCTCTCCACACTCTCCAGCATGGCCTCGACCACGCCGGGAAGCGGGAGGCCCAGTCCCCCGCGGCACTCCCCTGCTGTGCCCTCTGCTATGCCCGCTGCTCAGAGGGCACGCAGGGGAACGCACACCGCACATCGCATGAGTCATCACACGACGTGCGGTGCGCCCCTCCCCAGAAAGCGCCTGGTGGTTTTTTGTTGCGTCTATTTCTTATGGAATTAGACCAAAAACAGGGCGGCAACCACGTGAAGGTAACACACCAGACTTGCCTTGAGGATCTACACGACCGTAGCGCTCCCCCTCAAGACCCCGCCACCCTACCGCCTCTGAGGGAGGCAGTAAGGTAGACCTGCATCTATGCTACCAAGCAAAGCATGTGCTAAGCTTGTCGTTGTGCAACCGCGAAAGCATAAATACAGATCCGCCCCAACCTAACCTAACCTAACCTAACCTAACCTAACCCTCAGTTGCACTCGGTCTCTCGAGCGGTAAGCAGCGAAAACCCACGCGCTCCGCACTTAAAAATAAGAATTAATTGGTTTTTCTGCTCGAATAGTAGCAAGTGAAGTGTCGTTGGATGCGGAAAATTGCGCCGCACAAAGTGCCGCAATCAAATTGTGCCGGTCCACAGTGCTGTGCAAGTTATTGCTGAAAAAACGCTACTTTGGAGGTTAAGTGGAAGTTGCGTTCTTGTAAAATTGCAAACGCTGCCGAAACCATCGCGGCGACCACCTGCTTTTTCACCGTCATCGTGTGGACATCGTGGTTCCCGACCATCTGGACCACTCATCACCTTCCTGACATCGAGCCTTCACGAGTTATTCAGGAATTCGTGAAAACCACGTGCTCTGAAAAAACTGAAGGAGTGCAGCCAGCGAACTGAAAATTGGTGCCAACTTGGACCACTGGAACACAAGGCGAGTGCAACACTTTTTAGAATTTTAAGTCATATACATAGTTATATATGACTATTACAAAGTCCCAATTTTGACTACCAATAACTTTGGCCAGAAGAAGCTTTTCAAAATTTTTCAACTGCAGCCTGTTGCGCGCTCATCAGTACAGTAGAGACCCTAAGTTCTAGATTTTTAGATTCAATAGTTTTTAAGATACAGGGAAATTTTCAGCAAAATCACTTTTTCCAAATTTTTTCTGTTTTATTTTTGACTTTTTAAATTTTTGTTTTTGAATCCTGTAGCCCTTTATTTAACACATTTTTAACATATTTTTTTTTCAAATTTTTCTGATAACCAGTCTCAAAGTTATTGAATTTTACATCTTTTTTGGTCATAACTCATTATTAATAGGAAATAATTAGTTTTTTAAGTTATTATTGTGATGTTTAACCTTATACGGACTTGATTAAGCCCAAACTCGGGCCCTATAGCTTTTAATTTGGCTGTTTTGACTAAAAACACCAAAATAGGTTTTTAGGTTAAAATTTTTAGATATTGATAACTCGAGAACCGCTGGCCCGTTTTAGCTCGTTTTTTCACTCCGGCCTGTAGATTATATTTATCTTTAAGAATTTTTAGTTTTCAGCCTGTTTCAGGACTTTCAAAAATTTGTCGCTGAAACTGCTTTCAGGTTATACCTGAAGTGACGCCGAGCTCTAGGTCCAAAACCCCGTCCCTCTGTGACGTAGGGTTCCTTAGTTACGGACGTTTCAATACAGCTTTTGACAGTTCGGCGGCCATCTTGTTCAGCTTCAAACCACTGTAACTCCTTAACCGGTGGCCGTAGGAAGTAGCGGATTTCGACGTTACAGACAGAAGCCTGCTGCCCTACTTACCCCAAGTTTTCAGGAGGTTTGGAGCTGAAAATTTTCAGGACCCTGAAAGTAGTTTCAGCGGACAGAGGAGCTCAGGCCGAGTACGGAGAGCCCAATTTCAAGGGGTCTGCGACTTTCCCGAGGGAAGTTATCTGCGGTCAAACATTTACGTTGACAGGTTCGCGGCCATTTTGAAATTTTTCAATCGATCATAACTTCTCAACGGAAAGTCGTAGAGGGCTGGGGTTTCCTCTGAATACATCAGCAGGGTATAAGCTGACAGCCTGTATAGTTTTCAGGCGATTTCAGGAGCTCGAAAATTTTCTTCCTGAAAACCGGTCCGGTGGATTGGTCTCGCCGAGCCAATTTTGGAGGACCCAAACACCGGGGTTTTTGGACCGGCGGATCCGGAGATATCCTCTTGTAACCACATTTGGTTTTTATTTTTGTGAAAAACCCTATTTTTCAAGTCGGGATATCTCCGGAACCCCTTGGTGTAACTGCACCGAGTTTGGGCTCATCTGGGTGGGCTCGGTGAGAGCTATCCACTGGTATTGACGGAGCGACTCTACATAGAGTCCTTCCAAGAATCACTCCAAATTTGGGGGGGGGGGTTTTTGACTCCGGAAGAAAATTTTCGACTGTTCCTCGATTGGTTCATTGTGACCCACTATTTTGTGACTCTATATAGAGACTAAAGTTATATACAGGACAAACACTCACCCCCCTATACAGGGACACTGGACAGAACATTGACAAACCGCTTTGATTAGAGATTATATTATATTTATTTTATTTTAATTAGACAAATTTTCCCGTTCTTTGCTGTGCCCTATACACACAAGCCACACAACAAAGTATAAAAAATGGTTCTCGGAATTCGCACCCCAATAAAAGCAGGCGGGCCAGGAGCTGGCGCCAGCGGACCTCAAGCGTCAACGTCACCTACCCACCCGGGAAATGAGGGACCCTCTAGAGTGCACGAAGCGCCGAAGGGGATGTCTCTGAAGTTCGGCAGAGCAGACGCTGCTCGAGGAACCCTAGCGGAATCAGCAGAAACGCCACTGACGTCGTCGGCGGGGACCTCAGGTGCTGTCGCTCCCACCACCACTCCCAGTCCCGTAGGCCCGCCTGGACAGGCGTTGGACGCCGCCAGGACATTTATCCGGAGACCAGAACGGAAAAGAAGATCCATTGACAACATGGAGGCTTATAATAAGCAGAATGACACCTATGCTGCCCTGTCAAACGACAAACTTCTCCAGGAGGTCATGAAGACATTCGAGGACATCCCAACCAGAGTCAAAGAGTACCCTCAGATGAGGAGAGACATCAAGATCTTCCTGGAGACCCAGTCGGACAGAAGCCTGCGGATCTTATTCGAACTGAGTAAGCGAGTTAAGAGCCTGGAAACAGCACCTAAAACGGTTCCCCCCAAAAAGACAAACACCACGCCTTCATCACCCGAATTATCGGAGGAAATACTGGGAAGGCTGGAAATGGTGGAAGTAACCATAAAGACGCGACTCAACGACCTCGAAATAAAAGTTTCAAAAGGCCTCCAAAATATGACAGAGCACTATTCTGAAAGCGGTTCCGACATCATCGACAGGGTCATCGATAAGATTGTCGAGGTCAGCGACAAGATTGGCGCAGTGCAGGCGAGCATAGACCACACAACGAAAGGTGTGAAAGTTGTTGGTAACGCCATGGCTGTCCTCCGCCTGTCGCCGCCAGAACCGACAGCATAAAGGAGGTCATAAGGGAAGTGGCACGCGAGCCAAATGCCGACCTGCAGTCGTACGCCAACGTCACGGCAGCCAAACCCGGGCATCGACCGGCACTTCATTCGATGGCGGTCACCATGGAAGGCAGCCTGGAGACTGCTGACGAGGTGCTTGCCAGGGTGAGGAGGGCGGTCGATGCCAGGGGAACTGGCCTAAAAATAAATAAAGTCCGCAAAGCTAAAAACCAGACGGTCATACTGGGGTGCGACTCAGAGGCGGAGCTTAAAAGAGTAAAAGAAAGGATTGAGAGCCGAGGCGAAGGGCTTACAGTAGCGCCCATGAAAAACAAAAACCCGCTCGTCATCCTAAAAGACGTCTTTTTGGACAGTGACGATGACGAAATGTTAAAGGCGCTCTACTCCCAGAACCAAAACATTTTTAGGGACTTAGACAAAGAAGACAAGGAAATGGCAATAAAATATAAGAAGAGGACTAGGAACCCCAAAACAGCGCACGTTGTCGTCCAAGTCAGACCCAAGGTATGGCAGAGGATGACGGAGGCTGGGGCTCTTTACCTAGACCTGCAAAGGGTCAGGGTGGAGGATCAGTCGCCGCTCATCCAATGTACGAAATGCCTAGCATTTGGACATGGCCGGAAATTTTGTACTGAGGGTGCGGACAGGTGCAGCCACTGCGGAGGACCGCATCTGCGTGAGAAGTGCGTGGAATTTGTTGCGGGCAATGAACCGCAGTGCTGCAACTGCTCGCACTCGAAGCTACAGAGGACCGACCACAACGCATTTAGTGTGGAGTGCCCGGTCCGCAAGAAATGGGACTACCTGGCTCGGACGACAACGGCGTACGCCTAAACCGGAATCTATCCTTAGGGAATACACAACACACGCAATACACACAGGAACACACCAATACAGCAACACAAACTGGGAGTACAGAACAAAATTGGATTATAACAACGAAATAAACATGGAAACCAGAGAACAACAACAAACACAGATATATAAAATATATAGTAAATATATACAAATATATCAAAAACACATACGCAACAACACCAAACACACACCCCGAACAACCCAGTTGAGAAACAGTTTTAAAAACCCCAGAATAAGAAATAACAATAGATATGTATAATCTAAGTATTTATATATATATATTGTTGCCGCAAACTTAAGGAAAATAACAAATGAATAATGCTAAACAATCCACACAAACCACCTTGTACTTAAATAATAGAAAACACACATAGAAACACGAAACACGTATCCCAAACAAACCGAAAATAGTAATCAGGAAGACATCAGCATAAGAAATATCAATAAATATATATAAAATAAAAGTATATATATTTAGTGTATAAATAATCTATTGTTATCTTGTCCAAAATGAGCGAAGTACATAGACTGTCACAATTTAGTTGGTCCCAACCCTTCTGCCATAATACCTGAAAATAAGTACAGCAAATCACTGTGTAAAACCCAAACATATACATTGTGCTAGAAAATAGTAAAGTATTAAGGTAAACCTAGTATTGTATAAACATAGAATAAGATAATAGACATGTAAACCAATTATTAATTATTACTAGTTACTAAGAAAAAACGCATGATATATAAAACTAGAAAATAAAAATGTACTAAAATAAGAAAAAACATGTAAAATATAACATAGAAATAAGAGATAGTGTCCACAAACTATATTAGCATAATCATTATATCAGAAGTCTAGAATAAATAAAAAACCTAGTATAAAGAAATATTGTTAAACAAGAATAAGATCTAAGGAAAAGTATGTAATCACCATGCAAGAAGCCAAACAATGTAAATAAAACAAAGTTGTGTACTTAAATATCCCTAAATAAAGAAAAATTAAATATGTAAAAAGTAGATAGAATAGCGGGAGTCCCACCCGGCTCAGAATGTAAAGGATGTATGAAAGAAAGATAAAGTATGAAGCTTGAAAGTGCGAGAGGAATAAATGCGAGAACTGGAATGAATGAGTAAATTAGAATAACAAGATCCCGTTGTACCCATGAACGGGGAAAAGCACAAAAAAAAAAAAAAAAAAAAAAAAAAAAAAAAAAAAAAAAAAAAACCTAACCTAACCTAACCTAACCTAACCTTTTTTTTTTTTTTTTTTTGACGCTGGGAAAAAATGCATTACGCATACCCTCCCGTCGGGGGATGGGAGGGGTATGTGGGACTCCCCGGGCGGCCAAACACCACGGTATACCCACTAAAACGACCCAGCGCATTCCCGCTTCGTCATAGTGGAGGGGGACTGGGAAACCGGCACAGCCTTTACTTCCAGTCCCCCGCCGACGAACACACAAGGCTGACCCCCCTCTTGTCCTCACGGCACGGACGTGGAGGGGGGGTTCGGGAATGACCGACGGAGGTGACGGGTGCAATGCGGGCGTAGGCACCCCCGCGCCTGTCGCCCGCCCGTCACCATGAGGAGGGAGGGCAAACGCCCCTTCCCCCCCCCCCGCCCGCAGAGCAGCGCAGCGAGAGTAAACTCCCGCTGGCGCTCCGCCTCCTCCTTCTGCGAAATCGCAGAAGGAGGCAACCGCTGACCAGGCCTCCTCGCTCCCCAGCATGGTGTTCCGGCACGCACGCCGGGAAGCGGGAGGCCCAGTCGCCCGCGAGTTGACGGGTGCAATGCGGGCGGAGGCACCTCCGTGCCTGTCGCCCGCCCGTCACCGTGAGGAGGGAGGGCAAATGCCCCTTCCCCCCCTCTCCGCTAGCGGAGCGGCGCAGCGGGAGGGTCCTCCCGCGCGCGCTCCGCTGACCAGGCCTCCTCTCCACACTCCTCAGCATGGCCTAGACCACGCCGGGAAGCGGGAGGCCCAGTCCCCCGCGGCAGTCCCCTGCTGTGCCCTCTGCTATGCCCGCTGCTCAGAGGGCACGCAGGGGAACGCACACCGCACATCGCATGAGTCATCACACGACGTGCGGTGCGCCCCTCCCCAGAAAGCGCCTGGTGGTTTTTTGTTGCGTCTATTTCTTATGGAATTAGACCAAGAACAGGGCGGCAACCACGTGAAGGTAACACACCAGACTTGCCTTGAGGATCTACACGACCGTAGCGCTCCCCCTCAAGACCCCGCCACCCTACCGCCTCTGAGGGAGGCAGTAAGGTAGACCTGCATCTATGCTACCAAGCAAAGCATGTGCAAAGCTTGTCGTTGTGCAACCGCGAAAGCATAAATACAGATCCGCCCCAACCTAACCTAACCTAACCTTTTTTTTTTTTTTTTTTTTTTTTTTTGACGCTGGGAAAAAATGCATTTCGCATACCCTCCCGTCGGGGGATGGGAGGGGTATGTGGGACTCCCCGGGCGGCCAAACACCACGGTATACCCACTAAAACGACCCAGCGCATTCCCGCTTCGTCATAGTGGAGGGGGACTGGGAAACCGGCACAGCCTTTACTTCCAGTCCCCCGCCGACGAACACACAAGGCTGACCCCCCTCTTGTCCTCACGGCACGGACGTGGAGGGGGGGGTTCGGGAATGACCGACGGAGGTGACGGGTGCAATGCGGGCGGAGGCACCCCCGCGCCTGTCGCCCGCCCGTCACCGTGAGGAGGGAGGGCAAACGCCCCTTCCCCCCCCCCCGCCCGCAGAGCAGCGCAGCGAGAGTAAACTCCCGCTGGCGCTCCGCCTCCTCCTTCTGCGAAATCGCAGAAGGAGGCAACCGCTGACCAGGCCTCCTCGCTCCCCAGCATGGTGTTCCGTGGCACGCACGCCGGGAAGCGGGAGGCCCAGTCGCCCGCGAGGTGACGGGTGCAATGCGAGCGAAGGCACCTCCGTGCCTGTCGCCCGCCCGTCACCGTGAGGGGGGAGGGCAAACGCCCCTTCCCCCCCTCTTCGCTAGCGGAGCGGCGCAGCGGGAGGGTCCTCCCGCGCGCGCTCCGCTGACCAGGCCTCCTCTCCACACTCCCCAGCATGGCCTCGACCACGCCGGGAAGCGGGAGGCCCAGTCCCCCGCGGCACTCCCCTGCTGTGCCCTCCGCTATGCCCGCTGCTCAGAGGGCACGCAGGGGAACGCACACCGCACATCGCATGAGTCATCACACGACGTGCGGTGCGCCCCTCCCCAGAAAGCGCCTGGTGGTTGTTTGTTGCGTCTATTTCTTATGGAATTAGACCAAGAACAGGGCGGCAACCACGTGAAGGTAACACACCAGACTTGCCTTGAGGATCTACACGACCGTAGCGCTCCCCCTCAAGACCCCGCCACCCTACCGCCTCTGAGGGAGGCAGTAAGGTAGACCTGCATCTATGCTACCAAGCAAAGCATGTGCAAAGCTTGTCGTTGTGCAACCGCGAAAGCATAAATACAGATCCGCCCCAACCTAACCTAACCTTTTTTTTTTTTTTTTTTTTTTTTTTTTTTTTTTTTTTTTTTTTTTTTTTTTTTTGACGCTGGGAAAAAATGCATTACGCATACCCTCCCGTCGGGGGATGGGAGGGGTATGTGGGACTCCCCGGGCGAACCCGGTATACCCACTAAAACGACCCAGCGCATTCCCGCTTCGTCAGAGTGGAGGGGGACTGGGAAACCGGCACAGCCTTTACTTCCAGTCCCCCGCCGACGATTGCAAGGCAAGACCCCTCACACCCTCACGGGTGTGGGGGGTCGGGAATGACCGACGGTGGTGACGGCTGCAATGCGGGCGGAGGCACCCCCGTGCCTGCCGCCCGCCCGTCACCATGAGGAGGGAGGGCACGACGCCTTCTCCCCCTTCTCCGTCTGCGGAGCGGCGCAGCGAGAGGGTCGTCCTCCCGCGCCCGCTCCGCCTCCTCCTTCTGCAAGAGTACGTCCTCGCAGAAGGAGGCTACTGCCGACCAGGCCTCCTCGCTCCCCAGCATGGCGTTAACCACGCCGGGAAGCGAGAGGTCCGGTCCGACCACCGCGGTGAGACCGCGGCGCAGCTCGGACCACGCCGGGCACTCCTCGAGGGTGTGCTGCGCCGTGTCCTCCGCCGCGCCGCAGTCGTGGCACGCCGGGGTCTCCTCCCTCCCGATCCGGTGCAGGTGCGATCCGAAGCATCCATGCCCAGACAACACCTGCACCAGACGGAAAGAGAGGAAACCGTGGGACCGCTCGAGCCAGCCCTGCAGGACCGGGCCGAGCGCATCCAATGTCCGGCGGCCAAAGGCGGCGCTGGCGAGGTCCTCCGTCCAATGGAGGACGATGGCGTCCTTCGCCTCTCGCCGCACCGCCTCCCGCTCTTCGCCCGTGGGGCGCTCCCCGAGCGCCTTTCGGCGCGCCGTCCACTCGTACACTCTGGCGAGCACCCAAGCCTCCAATTCCCATGGAGGGGTGCCCGCCAGAGCGCACGCCGCCGAAAAGCCCACTGAGCGGTAAGCCCTCGCCACCCGCTGTGCAATAGCCCGCTGGGGCCTGCGGATGGCGGTAGCATTCTCCCTCCTATGGAGGGAGTCCGCCCAGATGGGTGCCCCATATAGGGCCATGCTCCGCAAAATGCCGGCATAGAGGCGCCGGCACTTCGCCTTGGGCCCCCCCAAGTTTGGGAGGAGCCATGAGAGGGCGTCCGCGGCCTTCAACAGGCGCGTCGACAGCCCGCTGAAATGCGGGCCGAAGCGCCACCTGTCGTCCAGCACCAGCCCCAGATATTTCATCCGGGGCTGGACCCCTATACGGACGCCCTCCACGACGATGTGGCCGTCGGGAGGGCAGCGCTGCCGGGGACCGCGAAAGAACACGGCCTCCGTTTTGTGCAGCGCCACCCTCAATCCCAGGCGGCGGATCCTCTCTGCCACCAAGGATCCGCCAGCCGAGGCCAAACAAGCCGCGTCGGCGAAGTTCCTCCCCCGGGCAGTAAGGAGAGTGTCATCCGCGTAGCAGATGACACTCGTGCCCGGGAGGAGGGCTCCCCGCAAGAGCCAGTCGAAGCCGATGTTCCACAAGGGAGGGCCTAGCACCGACCCCTGCGGAACACCGGACTCTGCGCCGTACCGCCTCACCGTGGCCAGCCTGTCTACGAGGAGGACCTCTCGGCCCTCCAAGTAACTGGCCAGCAGGTCCCGCAAGTATTGGGGCACTCCGTGATATCGGAGTGCCTCCAATATCGTCGAGTGGGGGACGGAGTTGAAGGCGTTGGCAATGTCGAACGACACCGCCAGCACTCCGTCCCCCGCCTCCACCGCCTCCTTCACCTGGCCCTTGAGTAGGGCCAGCGCATCGATCGTCGAACGCCCACGACGGAAACCGAATTGGGCGTCCGAGAGATCCGGCCCTACCCCCCTCAGGTGGCTTTCCAGTCTCCCGGCGACAATCCCCTCGAACATTTTACCGACCTCATCGAGTAAAACGATGGGCCGGTATGCCGAGGGTGAGTCCACCGGGCGACCCTCCTTTCGGAGGAGGCATAGCTGCCCCTCCTTCCACAGTTTCGGGAACCTCCCAGCCGTAAAACACAGGCTGAAGAGGTCCCGAAACCTGTCCTCCATTTCGGTGGCGGCGATCGCCACCACCCGCGCGGGGACGCCGTCCGGCCCGGGGGCGGTCTTCTTCGCGCGGAGGCTCAAAACCCCCGCGTAGAATTCCGCCGACGTGACCGAGGGCACCTCCGCCTCCGGTGGAGCCGCCCCTTGCGGGGGATCCATTGTTGGTGGGGCGAAGTCGGTCCCGCGCGGAAACAGGGACCGAACCACCCCATCCAACAATGCCGGCTCGAGGGTCTCCGACAGTGGGGGACCATAGGGGCGGAGCTGATTCCGCGCCGCCTTGTACGGTCTCCCATAGGGGTCCCTGTCGAGACCCTCCAGCATCTCGGCCCTCGCCGAGTCCTGCGCAGCGCCCATTGCAGACTTGAGGGCCACCGTAGCCTCTCGGTAAGAGGCGTACAGGCGGTCCTCCTCCGCCCGGACTCGGTTCTGGGCGCTGCGTCGCCGGCTCCGCGTGTAAGCCCTTCGAGCCGCCACGCAGGTGGCCCGGAGCCCCGCCAGCTCCTCCGTCCACCAGTACACGGCACGACGGGGAGGCGGACGGCGAGACCGAGGCATGCAGGAGTTGCACACCTCGGTCAAGGACCCCCGTAGCCGGACCGCTGCGGCGTCCACGTCCGGGGCCTCCTCGACAGGGGGAGGCGACAGCCAGTCCTGGAGGAAGGCAGCCTCCCTGGCTGCCTCCCGGTCCAGGCGGGTGAGCGCCCACCGCGGGAAGGGAGATTGCCCAGCGCGGGCCGTCCCCCCTCCCCGCTGTGTGGAGATGTCGAACCGCACGTAACGGTGGTCCGACAAGGTCTCCACCAGCTCCACCCGCCAGTTCACAACGCGGGCGGCCAGCGCGGGGGTGGCGAACGAGACGTCCACCACCGACCCGCCCTGTTGCCGCACACACGTGTGGACCGCCCCCCTGTTGAGGAGGGACACACCGCACGAGGCCGTCCAAAACTCGACGGCGCGTCCCCGGACGTTACAACCGGCGGCCGGGTTGCCCCAGGCCGCCGATTTGGCGTTGAGGTCGCCGAGCACCACGACCTGGCGTGGTGCCGCCCTCCCTACGACAGCAGTGAGGATCTCTAAGAAATCCTCAAAGTCCGAGAGAGGGCGGTTTGGGGAGAAATACACCCCCACTATCGCTATCTCTCCCCACGCGGCGGCCACGTATCCCGGTCCCCTCTCTAAGAGCGAGAGGGGAGGGGAGTCTGTGGAAGACCGCGCCACCAACGCCACTAGGCCATCCCGGTCGCCCAGCCAACGGCCAGGGACCGAGTATGGTTCGGCGACCACCGCCAAGTCCACCAACCACTCAGCCATGGTCTGCATCAGCAGATCCTGGGCTGTCCTGCAGTGGTTGGCGTTCGCCTGAAGGATGCGATGTTCGACCCTGGGCATTAGTCGGACATCGCACCCTCCTCCGCTGCCGCCGCAGGAACGGCGGCGTTAGCGGCAACAGCTGGCGCAGGCCCGGTCGGCGCCTGCGCTTTGCCACGCTTAGGGGGGGGATTGCACCTCCTCCCCATCGTGACGTGGCCTGCCAGGCGGCCACTGGCGGCACACACCGCGCAGTGCGGCGTGGCGGCCTGGCAGGAGGAGGCTTTGTGGCCCTCCTTGCCGCAGCGGTAGCAAGTGTCCGACCGATCCACTTTGGACGGACACAGGGGCCGGGTGTGGCCGATGCCGAAGCACCGGAAACACCGCAAAGGCTGGTCCTCGAGTGCCCGAACCGCACCCGAGCTAAACCCGACTTGAAGCCGTCCTTTTGCAAGGACGGCTTTGGCAGCTGCGATTGGGCACTCGAGGCGGATTGTGCCCATTCCGCCGCGGCCGGGCCTTATGTCCCGGCCTTGGACCGCCGCTGCACCACAGCCCCCCACCGCTGCGACCGCCGCCACTACCTCCTCCTTGGTGACGGAGTCATCCAACTCCGTCACTTCGATGGCCGCCGACTTGACCGGCCGGGCCACCTTCGCCGAGTCCGCGATGACCTCTTTCAGCTTGGCTGCAAAGAGGTCCGCGTTGGCGCTGCCTTGCGCCCCCGGGAACTCGAATAGTCGAGCCCCGGCTTGGGTTCGCCGGCAAGACACTTTGCCGATCCCCAGTTGGGTGGGATCGGCATTGGCACGCGCCCGCGTCAATATGGACGCGTATGTGTCCCCCCGCTCCGCAGCCTCCGCGGTGAGTGTCACCACGACGGCCGCGGTGCTTGGAGGAACGAGCCTCCCCTTTCCCTTTCCTTTCCCCTTCCCCTTTCCCTTGCCAGTCGTCTGTGGCTGGCTGGCCAGGGTGGTTGCGGGGACGGCAGGGACGGCTGTCGGCGCCTTTTTGGCCTTGCCCTTCCCCCTACGGACCACTTCCGTCCACCCTGGCTGGTTGGACGGGGTGGTGGCTGGAAGAAGGGCGTCTTCCTCCTGGGAGGACGGCCCCGGCTCACACTGCCTCTTATCCGCCGCGAGCGGCGGTCGGAGGCGTTTCTCCGGCAAGAGCCGGTCCTCAATGCCTGCGAAGCAGGCTCTTGTGAAGGCCCTCTCCTCCATTACGACCTTGCGGATGACATCCTCAAGGTTGGAGGAGGGGCCCTCTGCCACCGGGCTCGCCTTGGCCCGTTGTGGCTGGGCCGAGACAGGGCCCTCTGCCACAGGGCCTGCCTTGGCCTGCCCTGGCCGGGCCGTGGCTTCAGCCAGCTTCTGATGAAGCTGGCTGACCTCCGACTGCAGGCGATCCACTTTCGCCTGCAATTGCCGCGTCTCGTCGGTCGCTTTGCGCTGGACCAGCTCCGTTACGATGCCGCGCATGCTCGCGGCCCGACACTTAAGGGCCTTTTGAATTGTCCCTTTTAGATTGGAGGACTTAGAGGCGACATCCACTATCTCCTCTTCGTCCTCCTCCGCCATTTGCTCCAGCTCGGCCAGGGAGTGGTCCGCGTACACAACGCGGGACGCGCCGTACCCGGACTTGGCCCGGGCAACGCGCGCCCGCTGCTCCTTCGCAATGACCTGCTCCTCCAGGTCTTGCTGGAGCTGCGCCCGTCTAGCCAGGTCTAGCTGGCGCTGGGCGTCCGCAAGCCCAACGACGTGGGTGTCCGCAGCTGTCGTTGGCTTTTTTGCCTTCAACTGCCGCGCCGACCCCGACCCCGATGAGCCCTCGGACCCATCCTTTCGGAAGGCCCACTTACGCGACTGCGCATCGGCCGCGTCCGACACACTGACGAATGTGTCGGAGTCTGACGACTCGTCCGCCCTTCCGAAGAAGCTAACCGCAGACGGCGCGCGGCTAGCCTCTGACGCCGAAGCGTCGGAGTGGCCCTGAGAAGGGCCTTTTGGTTGGCCCTGAGAAGGGCCTTTGGGTTGGCCCTGAGAAGGGCCTTCGGGTTGGCCCTGAGAAGGGCCTTTTTTGAACCGCCCGGAGGCGTCCCGCGTGGGTTTAGGCATTGCCTAAAATAAAATAAAATTCCGCAAACTCGAGAGCAACAAGACAAATATAGCTACGAGAGCACAGAGCACTTTGGCCAGTCCCAGTCTGTCACTCCGTTACGGTGGTCAGAACTGGGCTGTTTCCAGGGGACGCGACGTGGACGCAAGCTCTGTGGGGTGGTCCCCCAACCTAACCTTTTTTTTTTTTTTTTTTTTTTTTGACGCTGGGAAAAAATGCATTACGCATACCCTCCCGTCGGGGGATGGGAGGGGTATGTGGGACTCCCCGGGCGGCCAAACACCACGGTATACCCACTAAAACGACCCAGCGCATTCCCGCTTCGTCACAGTGGAGGGGGACTGGGAAACCGGCACAGCCTTTACTTCCAGTCCCCCGCCGACGAACACACAAGGCTGACCCCCCTCTTGTCCTCACGGCACGGACGTGGAGGGGGGGGTTCGGGAATGACCGACGGAGGTGACGGGTGCAATGCGGGCGGAGGCACCCCCGCGCCTGTCGCCCGCCCGTCACCGTGAGGAGGGAGGGCAAACGCCCCTTCCCCCCCCCCGCCCGCAGAGCAGCGCAGCGAGAGTAAACTCCCGCTGGCGCTCCGCCTCCTCCTTCTGCGAAATCGCAGAAGGAGGCAACCGCTGACCAGGCCTCTCGCCCCCCAGCACGGTGTTCACGCACGCACGCCGGGAAGCGTGAGGCCCAGTCGCCCGCAAGGTGACGGGTGCAATGCGGGCGGAGGCACCTCCGTGCCGGTCGCCCGCCCGTCACCGTGAGGAGGGAGGGCAAATGCCCCTTCCCCCCCTCTCCGCTAGCGGAGCGGCGCAACGAGAGGGACCTCCCGCGCGCGCTCCGCTGACCAGGCCTCCTCTCCACACTCCCCAGCATGGCCTCGACCACGCCAGGAAGCGGGAGGCCCAGTCCCCCGCGGCACTCCCCTGCTGTGCCCTCCGCTATGCCCGCTGCTCAGAGGGCACGCAGGGGAACGCACACCGCACATCGCATGAGTCATCACACGACGTGCGGTGCGCCCCTCCCCAGAAAGCGCCTGGTGGTTGTTTGTTGCGTCTATTTCTTATGGAATTAGACCAAGAACAGGGCGGCAACCACGTGAAGGTAACACACCAGACTTGCCTTGAGGATCTACACGACCGTAGCGCTCCCCCTCAAGACCCCGCCACCCTACCGCCTCTGAGGGAGGCAGTAAGGTAGACCTGCATCTATGCTACCAAGCAAAGCATGTGCAAAGCTTGTCGTTGTGCAACCGCGAAAGCATAAATACAGATCCGCCCCCCCCCAACCTTTTTTTTTTTTTTTTTTTTTTTTTTTTTTTTTTTTTTTTTTTTTTTTTTTGACGCTGGGAAAAAATGCATTACGCATACCCTCCCGTCGGGGGATGGGAGGGGTATGTGGGACTCCCCGGGCGGCCAAATACCACGGTATACCCACTAAAACGACCCAGCGCATTCCCGCTTCGTCATAGTGGAGGGGGACTGGGAAACCGGCACAGCCTTTACTTCCAGTCCCCCGCCGACGAACACACAAGGCGGACCCCCCTCTTGTCCTCACGGCACGGACGTGGAGGGGGGGTTCGGGAATGACCGACGGAGGTGACGGGTGCAATGCGGGCGGAGGCACCCCCGCGCCTGTCGCCCGCCCGTCACCGTGAGGAGGGAGGGCAAATGCCCCTTCCCCACCCCCGCCCGCAGAGCAGCGCAGCGGGAGTAAACTCCCGCGCGCGCTCCGCTGACCAGGCCTCCTCTCCACACTCCCCAGCATGGCCTCGACCACGCCGGGAAGCGGGAGGCCCAGTCCCCCGCGGCACTCCCCTGCTGTGCCCTCCGCTATGCCCGCTGCTCAGAGGGCACGCAGGGGAACGCACACCGCACATCGCATGAGTCATCACACGACGTGCGGTGCGCCCCTCCCCAGAAAGCGCCTGGTGGTTTTTTGTTGCGTCTATTTCTTATGGAATTAGACCAAGAACAGGGCGGCAACCACGTGAAGGTAACACACCAGACTTGCCTTGAGGATCTACACGACCGTAGCGCTCCCCCTCAAGACCCCGCCACCCTACCGCCTCTGAGGGAGGCAGTAAGGTAGACCTGCATCTATGCTACCAAGCAAAGCATGTGCAAAGCTTGTCGTTGTGCAACCGCGAAAGCATAAATACAGATCCGCCCCCGCCCCCCCCCAACCTAACCTAACCTAACCTAACCTAACCTAACCTTTTTTTTTTTTTTTTTTTTTTTTTTTTTTTTTTTTTTTTTTTTTTTTTTTTGACGCTGGGAAAAAATGCATTACGCATGCCCTCCCGTCGGGGGATGGGAGGGGTATGTGGGACTCCCCGGGCGGCCAAACACCACGGTATACCCACTAAAACGACCCAGCGCATTCCCGCTTCGTCATAGTGGAGGGGGACTGGGAAACCGGCACAGCCTTTACTTCCAGTCCCCCGCCGACGAACACACAAGGCGGACCCCCCTCTTGTCCTCACGGCACGGACGTGGAGGGGGGGTTCGGGAATGACCGACGGAGGTGACGGGTGCAATGCGGGCGGAGGCACCCCCGCGCCTGTCGCCCGCCCGTCACCGTGAGGAGGGAGGGCAAACGCCCCTTCCCCCCCCCCCCGCCCGCAGAGCAGCGCAGCGAGAGTAAACTCCCGCTGGCGCTCCGCCTCCTCCTTCCGCGAAATCGCAGAAGGAGGCAACCGCTGACCAGGCCTCTCGCCCCCCAGCACGGTGTTCACGCACGCACGCCGGGAAGCGTGAGGCCCAGTCGCCCGCAAGGTGACGGGTGCAATGCGGGCGGAGGCACCTCCGTGCCTGTCGCCCGCCCGTCACCGTGAGGAGGGAGGGCAAACGCCCCTTCACCCCCTCTCCGCTAGCGGAGCGGCGCAACGAGAGGGACCTCCCGCACGCGCTCCGCTGACCAGGCCTCCTCTCCACACTCCCCAGCATGGCCTCGACCACGCCGGGAAGCGGGAGGCCCAGCCCCCCGCGGCACTCCCCTGCTGTGCCCTCTGCTATGCCCGCTGCTCAGAGGGCACGCAGGGGAACGCACACCGCACATCGCATGAGTCATCACACGACGTGCGGTGCGCCCCTCCCCAGAAAGCGCCTGGTGGTTTTTTGTTGCGTCTATTTCTTATGGAATTAGACCAAGAACAGGGCGGCAACCACGTGAAGGTAACACACCAGACTTGCCTTGAGGATCTACACGACCGTAGCGCTCCCCCTCAAGACCCCGCCACCCTACCGCCTCTGAGGGAGGCAGTAAGGTAGACCTGCATCTATGCTACCAAGCCAAGCATGTGCAAAGCTTGTCGTTGTGCAACCGCGAAAGCATAAATACAGATCCGCCCCAACCTAACCTTTTTTTTTTTTTTTTTTTTTTTTTTTTTTTTTGTTAACGCTGGGAAAAAATGCATTACGCATACCCTCCCATTGGGGGAATGGGAAGGCTATGTGGGACTCCCCGGGCTAACCCGGTATACCCACTAAAAGAACCCAGCGATACTCCCGCTTCGTCCGAATGGAGGAGGACTGGGAATCCGGCAGAGCCTTTACGTCCAGTCCTCCGCCGACGACCGCCCGCCTTTGCAGCGGACCCTTTACGGCCAAGGAATGACCGACGAAGGTGGTGAAGGGTGCAATGCGGGTGAAGGCGCCCCCGCACCTGTCACCCGCCTTTCACCACCTTTAGACGTGAGGAAGGAGAGGACGACGCCTTATCCAACCCCTTTTTCGTCTACGGAGCGGTGCAGCGAGAGGATTGTCCTCCCGTGCTAGAGCTATGGCTCCCCATGCGGCGGCCACGTATCCCGGTCCCCTTTCTGGAAGCGAGAGGGGAGGGGAGTCTGTGGAAGACCGCGACTCCAACGGCACCAAGCCGTCCCGGCTGCCTAGCCAACGGCCAGGGACCGAGTCAGGCTCGGCAACCACCGCCAAGTCCACCAACCACTCAGCCATGGTCTGCATCAGCAGATCCTGGGCTGCCCCTCAGTGGTTGGTGTTCAGTGAGATGCGTTCCTGTGAGATGCGATGTTGGATTGATGGATAGGAATCCATCAATCGGACATCGCTCCCCCCTCCGCAGCCGCCGCGATTTCCGTCTCGGGAACTTCGGTGCTAGCGGCAGGCGCCTGCGCTTTGCCCCGCTTACGGGGAGGATTGCAGTTCCTCCCCTTCATCACGTGGCCCGCCGGGCGCCCACTGGCGGCACACACCGCACAGTGTGGCTTGGCAGCCTTGCAGGAGGCGGATTTGTGGCCTTCCTTGCCGCAGCGGTAGCAGCTGTCCGTCCTGTCGACCGTGGACGGACAGAGGGCCCGCGTGTGTCCGATGCCGAAGCACTTGTAGCACCGAAGAGGCTGGTCCACAAGTGCCCGGACTCCAGCCGAACTAAAGCCGACGGTTAGCCGCCCCTTGGCGAGGACAGTTTTGGCAGCGGCGACTGGGCACTCGAGGCGAATGGTACCCATGCCGCCGCGGCCGGGCCTTATGTCCCGGCCTTGCACCGCTGCGACGGCACAGCGCCCCATTGCTGCGACCGCCGCCACCACCTCCTCTTTGGTGACCGAGTCGTCCAGGTCGGTCACCTCTATGGCCGCCGACTTTACCGGTCGGGCCACCTTGGCCGCATCCGCGATGACCTCTTGCAGCTTGGCTGCAAAGAGGTCCGCATTGGCACTGCCTTGCGCCCCCGGGAACTCGAAAATTCGAGCCCCGGCTTGGGTCCGCCGGCAAGAGACTTTGCCGATCCCCAGTTGGGTGGGATCGGCATTTGCACGCGCCCGCACCAAAATAGACGCGTACGTCTCCCCTCGCTCCGCAGCTTCCGCGGTGAGTGTCACCACGACGGCCGCGGTCTTCGGAGAGACGAGCCTCGCCTTCCTCTTTTCCCTTTCCTTGTCGGTCGTCCGCGACTGGCTGGGAGGGGTGGTGGTGGGGACGGCAGGGACTGCCGTCACCGCTTTCTTGGCCTTGCCCTTGCCCCTACGGACCACTTCCGTCCACCCTGGCTGGTTGGACGGGGTGGTGGCAGGGAGAAGGGCGTCTTCTTCCTGGGAGGACGGCCCCGGCTCGCTATGCCCCTTATACGCCGCAAGCGGCGGTCGGAGGCGTTGCTCCGGCAAGAGTCGGTCCTCGATGCCTGCTATGCAGGCTCTTGTGAAGGCCCTCTCCTCCATTACGACCTTGCGGATGATATCCTCAAGGTTGGAGGTGGGGCCTTCCACCGCAAGGCTTGATTCGGCCTGGATTGGCCGCGCCGTAGCGTCAGCCAACTTCTGATGAAGCTGGCTGACCTCCGATTGCAGGCGATCTATTCTCGCCTGCAGTTGCCGCGTTTCGTCGTTGGCCTTGCGCTGGACCAACTCCTTTACGATGCCGCGCATGCTTGCGGCTCTGCATTTAAGGGCCTTCTGGAAGGTCCCTTTTAGGTTGGAGGACTTAGAGGCCACCTCCAGTATCTCCTCTTCGTCCTCCACCGCCATTCGCTCCAGCTCGACCAGGGAGTGGTCCGCGTACAGAACACAGGACGCGCCGTACCCGGACTTGGCCCGGGCAACGCGCGCCCGTTGCTCCTTGGCAGCAACCCGCTCCTCCAGGTCTAGCTGGAGCTGCGCCCGCCGAGCCAGGTCTAACTGGCGTTGGGCGTCCGCGAGACCAACGACGTGGGTGTCCGCGGCTGTCATCGGCTTTTTGGCCTTCGACTTCCTTCCTGATCCCGAGGTCGAAGAGCCCTCGGATCCATCCCTCATGGAGGCCCGCTTCCGTGACCGAGAGTCACCCGCGTCCGAGACACTTATAACCGACTCGATGTCGTCGGAGTCCAGCGTCTCGTCCGCCCTTCCAAAGAAGCTAGCCGCAGACGGCGCGCGGCTAGCTTCTGACTCCGAAGCGTCGGAGTGGCCCTGAGAAGGGCCTTTGGGTTGGCCCTGAGAAGGGCCCTTTGGTTGGCCCTGAGAAGGGCCTTTTTTGAACCGCCCGCAGGCGTCCCGCGCAGGTTTTGGCATAGCCTCCGCAGGTTCGTAGGTAACACGGCAAATAAAATAAAATACGCTACGAGATCACAGTGCACTTTGGCCGAGCCCAGTCTGCCACTCCGTTACGGTGGTCAGAACTGGGTCGTTTCCAGGGGACGCGACGTGGACGCAAGCACTGTGGGGTGGTCCCCCGCCCCAACCTAACCTTTTTTTTTTTTTTTTTTTTTTTTTTTTTTTTTTTTTTACGCTGGGAAAAAATGCATTACGCATACCCTCCCGTCGGGGGATGGGAGGGGTATGTGGGACTCCCCGGGCGGCCAAACACCACGGTATACCCACTAAAACGACCCAGCGCATTCCCGCTTCGTCATAGTGGAGGGGGACTGGGAAACCGGCACAGCCTTTACTTCCAGTCCCCCGCCGACGAACACACAAGGCGGACCCCCCTCTTGTCCTCACGGCACGGACGTGGAGGGGGGGTTCGGGAATGACCGACGGAGGTGACGGGTGCAATGCGGGCGGAGGCACCCCCGCGCCTGTCGCCCGCCCGTCACCGTGAGGAGGGAGGGCAAACGCCCCTTCCCCCCCCCCGCCCGCAGAGCAGCGCAGCGAGAGTAAACTCCCGCTGGCGCTCCGCCTCCTCCTTCCGCGAAATCGCAGAAGGAGGCAACCGCTGACCAGGCCTCCTCGCTCCCCAGCATGGTGTTCCGTCACGCACGCCGGGAAGCGGGAGGCCCAGTCGCCCGCAAGGTGACGGGTGCAATGCGGGCGGAGGCACCTCCGTGCCTGTCGCCCGCCCGTCACCGTGAGGAGGGAGGGCAAATGCCCCTTCCCCCCCTCTCCGCTAGCGGAGCGGCGCAACGGGAGGGACCTCCCGCGCGCGCTCCGCTGACCAGGCCTCCTCTCCACACTCCCCAGCATGGCCTCGACCACGCCGGGAAGCGGGAGGCCCAGTCCCCCGCGGCACTCCCCTGCTGTGCCCTCCGCTATGCCCGCTGCTCAGAGGGCACGCAGGGGAACGCACACCGCACATCGCATGAGTCATCACACGACGTGCGGTGCGCCCCTCCCCAGAAAGCGCCTGGTGGTTTTTTGTTGCGTCTATTTCTTATGGAATTAGACCAAGAACAGGGCGGCAACCACGTGAAGGTAACACACCAGACTTGCCTTGAGGATCTACACGACCGTAGCGCTCCCCCTCAAGACCCCGCCACCCTACCGCCTCTGAGGGAGGCAGTAAGGTAGACCTGCATCTATGCTACCAAGCAAAGCATGTGCAAAGCTTGTCGTTGTGCAACCGCGAAAGCATAAATACAGATCCGCCCCGCCCCAACCTAACCTTTTTTTTTTTTTTTTTTTTTTTTTTGTTGACGCTGGGAAAAAATGCATTACGCATACCCTCCCGTCGGGGGATGGGAGGGGTATGTGGGACTCCCCGGGCTGACCCGGTATACCCACTAAAAGAACCCAGCGATACTCCCGCTTCGTCCGAATGGAGGAGGACTGGGAAACCGGCAGAGCCTTTACGTCCAGTCCTCCGCCGACGACTGCCCACCTTGCGGTGGACCCCTCACACCCTTCCCGAGGGGAGGGGCTCAGGAATGACCGACATAGGTGGTGAAGAGTGCAATGCGGGCGAAGGCGCCCCCGCACCTGTCGCCCGCTTATCACCACCATGAGGAGGGAGGACCTCCTCGACGTCCGATAGAGGGTGGTTTGGGGAGAAAGAGACCGAGAGAGGGCTATATCTCCCCACGCGGCGGCCACGTATCCCGGTCCCCTCTCTAAAAGAGAGAGGGGAAGGGAGTCTGTGGAAGACCGCAACTCCAGCGCTACCAAGCCGTCCCGATCGCCCAGCCTTCGGCCAGGGACCGAGTAAGGCTCGGCACCCACCGCCATGTCCACCAACCACTCACCCATGTTCTGCAGCAGCAGATCCTGGGCTGCCCCGCAGTGGTTGGTGTTCACTCGAAGGATGCGACCCTATCCATCAATCGGACATCGCTCCCCCCTCTGCAGCCGCCGCAGTTCCTATTTCGGGAACGACGACGCTAGCGACAGGCCCGATCGGTGCCTGCGCTTTGCCCAGCTTACGGGGAGGATTGCATTTCCTCCCCTTCATCACGTGGCCCGCCGGGCGCCCACTGGCGGCACACACTGCGCAGTGTGGCTTGGTGACCTTGCAGGAGGCGGATTTGTGGCCCTCCTTGCCGCAGCGGTAGCAAGTGTCTGTCCTGTCAACCGTGGACGGACAAAGGGCCCGCGTGTGTCCGATACCGAAGCACTTGTAGCAGCGAAGAGGCTGTTGTACAAGTGCCCGGACTGCACCCGAGCTGAATCCGACGGTAAGCCGTCCTTTGGCAAGGACAGCTTTGGCAGCGGCGACTGGGCACTCGAGGCGAATGGTGCCCATGCCGCCGCGGCCGGGCCTTATGTCCCGGCCTTGCACCGCTGCGACGGCACAGCGCCCCATTGCCGCGACCGCCGCCACCACCTCCTCTTTGGTGACCGAGTCGTCCAGGTCGGTCACCTCTATGGCCGCCGACTTCACCGGTCGGGCCACCTTGGCCGCATCCGCGATGACCTCTTGCAGCTTGGCTGCAAAGAGGTCCGCATGTGCGCTGCCTTCTGCCCCCGGGAACTCAAAAATTCGAGCCCCGGCTTGGGTCCGCCGGCAAGAGACTTTACCGATCCCTAGTTGGATGGGATCGGCATTGGCACGCGCCCGCACCAAAATGGACGCGTACGTCTCCCCTCTCTCCGCAGCCTCTGCGGTGAGCGTCACCACGACGGCTGCGGTTTTTGGAGGGACGAGCCTCCGTTTCCCCTTTCCCTTTTCCCTGTCGGTCGTCCGCGACTGGCTGGGAGGGGAAGTGGTGGGGACGGCAGGGACTGCCGTCGCCGCCTTTTTAGCCTTGCCCTTCCCCCTGCGGACCACCTCTGTCCACTCTGGCTGGTTGGACGGGGTGGTGGCAGGGAGAAGTGCGTCTTCCTCCTGGGAGGACGGCCCCAGCTCGCTCTGCCTCTTATCAGCCGCAAGCGGTGGTCGGAGGCGTTGCTCCGGCAAGAGCCGGTCCTCAATGCCTGCCATGCAGGCTCTTGTGAAGGCCCTCTCCTCCATTACGACCTTGCGGATGATATCCTCAAGGTTGGAGGTGGGGCTTTCTACCGCAGGGCTTGATTCGGCCTGGATTGGCCGCGCCGTGGCGTCAGCCAACTTCTGATGAAGCTGGCTGACCTCCGATTGCAGGCGATCTATTCTCGCCTGCAGTTGCCGCGTTTCGTCGTTGGCCTTGCGCTGGACCAACTCCTGTACGATGCCGCGCATGCTTGCGGCCCTGCATTTAAGGGCCTTCTGGAAGGTCCCTTTTAGGTTGGAGGACTTAGAGGCGACCTCCAGTATCTCCTCTTCGTCCTCCTCCGCCATTCGCTCCAGCTCGACCAGGGAGTGGTCCGCGTACAGAACGCAGGACGCGCCGTACCCGGACTTGGCCCGGGTAACGCGCGCCCGTTGCTCCTTGGCAGCAACCCGCTCCTCCAGGTCTAGCTGGAGCTTCGCCCGCCGAGCCAGGTCTAACTGGCGTTGGGCGTCCGCGAGACCAACGACGTGGGTGTCCGCGGCTGTCATCGGCTTTTTGGCCTTCGACTTCCTTCCTGATCCCGAGGTCGAAGAGCCCTCGGATCCATCCCTCATGGAGGCCCGCTTCCGTGACCGAGAGTCACCCGCGTCCGAGACACTTATTACCGACTCGATGTCGTCGGAGTCCAGCGTCTCGTCCGCCCTTCCAAAGAAGCTAGCCGCAGACGGCGCGCGGCTAGCTTCTGACTCCGAAGCGTCGGAGAGGCCCTGAGAAGGGCCTTTGGGTTGGCCCTGAGAAGGGCCTTTTTTAAAACGCCCGCAGGCGTCCCGCGTTTGCTTAGGCATAGCCTCCACAGGTTCGTAGAAGACAAAGCGAATAAAATAAAACAGCTACGAATTCACAGTGCACTTTGGCCGAGCCCAGTCTGCCACTCCGTTACGGTGGTCAGAACTGGGTCGTTTCCAGGGGACGCGACGTGGACGCAAGCACTGTGGGGTGGTCCCCCGCCCCAACCTAACCTTTTTTTTTTTTTTTTTTTTTTTTTTTTTTTTTTTTTTTTTTTTACGCTGGGAAAAAATGCATTACGCATACCCTCCCGTCGGGGGATGGGAGGGGTATGTGGGACTCCCCGGGCGGCCAAACACCACGGTATACCCACTAAAACGACCCAGCGCATTCCCGCTTCGTCATAGTGGAGGGGGACTGGGAAACCGGCACAGCCTTTACTTCCAGTCCCCCGCCGACGAACACACAAGGCGGACCCCCCTCTTGTCCTCACGGCACGGACGTGGA
The DNA here is from genome assembly GCA_950005105.1 of Lycophotia porphyrea. Lineage (NCBI taxonomy): Eukaryota > Metazoa > Arthropoda > Insecta > Lepidoptera > Noctuidae > Lycophotia > Lycophotia porphyrea. Next base: position 18,997,226 of record OX465395.1, on the reverse strand, counting down.
GGGGGGGTTCGGGAATGACCGACGGAGGTGACGGGTGCAATGCGGGCGGAGGCACCCCCGCGCCTGTCGCCCGCCCGTCACCGTGAGGAGGGAGGGCAAACGCCCCTTCCCCCCCCCCGCCCGCAGAGCAGCGCAGCGAGAGTAAACTCCCGCTGGCGCTCCGCCTCCTCCTTCCGCGAAATCGCAGAAGGAGGCAACCGCTGACCAGGCCTCCTCGCTCCCCAGCATGGTGTTCCGTCACGCACGCCGGGAAGCGGGAGGCCCAGTCGCCCGCAAGGTGACGGGTGCAATGCGGGCGGAGGCACCTCCGTGCCTGTCGCCCGCCCGTCACCGTGAGGAGGGAGGGCAAATGCCCCTTCCCCCCCTCTCCGCTAGCGGAGCGGCGCAACGGGAGGGACCTCCCGCGCGCGCTCCGCTGACCAGGCCTCCTCTCCACACTCCCCAGCATGGCCTCGACCACGCCGGGAAGCGGGAGGCCCAGTCCCCCGCGGCACTCCCCTGCTGTGCCCTCCGCTATGCCCGCTGCTCAGAGGGCACGCAGGGGAACGCACACCGCACATCGCATGAGTCATCACACGACGTGCGGTGCGCCCCTCCCCAGAAAGCGCCTGGTGGTTTTTTGTTGCGTCTATTTCTTATGGAATTAGACCAAGAACAGGGCGGCAACCACGTGAAGGTAACACACCAGACTTGCCTTGAGGATCTACACGACCGTAGCGCTCCCCCTCAAGACCCCGCCACCCTACCGCCTCTGAGGGAGGCAGTAAGGTAGACCTGCATCTATGCTACCAAGCAAAGCATGTGCAAAGCTTGTCGTTGTGCAACCGCGAAAGCATAAATACAGATCCGCCCCGCCCCAACCTAACCTAACCTAACCTAACCTAACCTTTTTTTTTTTTTTTTTGTTCTCGATGTGGAAATCCTCTATGGATGTCCTCCGCCCTGGGGAGAGCGGAGGGGTCTGTCAGACTCGTACTGACTAAAACCACACCGGTGTTCCCTCGCACACTTGCGTCGGGGGGCAACGGGATCTAATGCGACTTCCGCTGCCCCGGACTAGTGCCGGCCCGCTTGACCTGCGGGCCTCGTCTCGGGGGGGAGTGAGATGTGATAATCCCCCCGTTACGTCTGTGAGAGGCGCGCGTGGAACACGACGCGCCGCCGTCTCGGGTCCAGTGTGATAGGGGGCGATGGATGTCCCCAGATCCGTCGCCCCTGGACCTATTTAGGGGGGCCGGAAGAGGGCGTTGTCTGCCCTCTGCCGACGCCCGGTGCGCCTGCTGCGGGATGGGAGGGAACTCGTCATCTCCCTCTCCCTTTCCGCAGCTTCCTTCTGCGACATGACAGTTTCGCAGAAGGATATCACTGCGTCCCAGGACTCTGCGCTGCCGACCATCGAACGAACAACGGCCGGCAGCGACAGGTCTCCTCCTACCTCTGTAACGAGGGCACGGCGTGGCTCATCCCACGCGACACACTCGGCCAGCGTATGCCGCGCCGTATCCTCTAGACAGTGGGCGCAGTGATGGCACCGGGCGTCCGGCTCCCTGCTTATGCGACACAGGTACTTCCCGAAGCAGCCGTGCCCCGAGAGCACCTGCGTCGCCCGAAACGTCAGGGAGCCGTGCTTCCTCCCGAGCCAGTCGTCGAGTACTGGCCGGATCGCCTCGATTGTGTTGAGGCCGGCGGTAGGGAGCTCTAGCCTCCCCCGCCATTCCGCCACCATGACCTGTTGGAGCTGAGACCGGTACAGCGTTATCTGTCGCTGAACCAGCCTCTCGCCCCGATCCTTGGCCTCCTCGCGCCACCGGTACAGTGTCGCGAGGGTCTTTGCCTCCAGGTCCCACGGCGGGGATCCGGCCAGTACACAAGCCGCCTCGTAAGAGATCGTGCGATATCCCCGTGTGGCCCTGACGGCCATCACCCTCTGCGGTCTGCGCAGAACTGCGATAGTGCGGGCCGTCAGATCTGTCGCCCATATCGGGGCCCCGTACAGGGCCATCGATCGCACGATCCCTACGTACAACCGCCTACAGGCGGTGCTCGGCCCCCCCAAATTGGGAAGCAGCGTTGACAGCGCGCCCGCCGTGCCCATCAACTTGGGCACCAGCCGCTGAAAGTGAGGGCCGAAGTCCCAACGGCTGTCGAGCACCAATCCCAGGTACTTCATGGTTGACTCGACAGCGATCTGGACCCCACCGACCACAATGTGTGATCCCAACGGCGGCGCCCGTCGGGGGCCATGAAAGGCGATGGCCTCCGACTTGTTGAGGGCCACTTCCAGGCCCAGGCGTCGTATGCGGCTCACCACCTGTGAGACCGCAGCCGTAGCCAGCAACGCTGCCTCCCTGTACGAGCTCCCCCGAGCCGTGACCAGCGTGTCGTCCGCATAACACGTCAGGTTCACTCCCGGTGGGAGCTCGCACCGCAAAACCCAGTCGTATCCAATGTTCCACAGGGGAGGGCCCAGAACCGAGCCCTGTGGAACACCGCATGACATCTCGCGACGGCCTGCGCCGTCGCGTCCCATGTAGGTGACACACCTTCCCGACAGATAAGCCCCCACAATGTTGCGGAGGTAGGAAGGCACCCGATGGTATCGCAGGGCCTCCCTAATGCAACTCCAGGGCAGGGTGTTGAACGCGTTGGAGATATCCAAGGACACCGCCAGCACCACCCCGCCCTGGGACACCGCTTCCTCCGCCAGGACTCTCACTCTCATGATGGCGTCGATGGTAGAGCGCCCACACCGGAAGCCGAATTGGCTGTCGTCCAAGTTCGGCCCCTCTGTACACAAGTGGCTGACGAGGCGATCTGCGATTACTCGCTCGAGCAGCTTGCCCGCCTCGTCCAGCAGCACTATGGGCCGATAAGCGGACGACGAGTCCGCCGGGCGCCCCGCCTTCTTGAGCAGGACCAGTCGACCAGCCTTCCATTTGCTAGGGAACTGACCCTGCTCAAGGCACGCAGAGAAGAGTCCCCTCAGTGGGGGCTCCAGCTCCTTCAGGGCGAGAACTAGAGCGCGGCCAGGCACTCCGTCAGGCCCCGGAGCAGTGTTTTTTGCCCGGAGCCGCATCACGGCCGCGCTCATCTCCGCCTGTGTCACCTCTGGGACGGTTACGCTCTCCTCTTCTTCCTCCGACTCTGCAGCTGAGGGCACAGCCATAGGCGGTGGCTCGTGCTCAGCTCTCTCAGGAAAGAGAGCTGACACCACTCGCTCCAGAAACTGCGGCTCGAGACCTTCCGTTAGCGGGGGGGCCCACGGCCGAAGTTTCCCTCGGACCGTGCGGTAAGGGCGCCCCCACGGATCCCCGTCTAGGGTCGCCAGTAGCTCCTCTCTGGAGCGCGTCTTCGACTCGCCGATGGCCAGCCACAGAGCCTCCTTCGCCGCGCGGTACACCTCATACAGCGCGGCTTCTTCATCGGGATCCCGCAGACGTCTCCTCCGACATCGCGTGTACGGGCGTCTGGCGTCGGCGCACTCGACGCGCAGCCGCTCGACCTCGATGCACCACCAGTACACGCGACGCCTTGCGGACAGAGAGGAGACGCGTGGCATAGACGCGTCGCAGATTTGCGTCATCGCGTCGCTAAACCACTGCGCCTCCTGTTCGACGTCGACGGGACCGACGGTAGCCGACTCCCAGATCCAGGCTTGGACGATAGTGGCTTCTTCGAGAGCCTCCCTGTCGAGGCGTTTCAGCGCCCAACGCAGGCCATCTCTTCGGGGGGCCGATTGGCTACGACCTCCAGCGGTCTGGGTGGAGACGTCGAAACGGATGTATCGGTGATCCGATAGCGTCTCCACCTCCGCTTCCACGTGCCAATCTCGAACGCGGTGCACGACAGCGGGACTAGCGAACGACACGTCCACAATGGACCCGCCTCGCTGCCGCACACACGTGTAGGCCGAGCCCCGATTTAAGACGGCCAGGCCCGTCGTGATGGCCCACTCCTCTAACACTTCGCCTCTCGGGTCTGTGACCGGGGATCCCCACGCAGCAGACTTGGCGTTCAGATCACCGAGAAGCAAAATGGGCCGAGGGTGAGACTGGCCGACGATGGCTCCCAACTCGACAAGGAAACTTTCGAAGTCGGCGAGACTCTTGTTGGGCGAGAAGTATGCCCCGACCGTGACGATCCCGTTCACAAGGGCGGCAACCCAACCGTGACCACGGGATACGTCGACAAGAGTCGCGCCGATGATGGCCACCAGGCCGTCCAGGTCCCCTGCCCAGTTATCCCGGGGCGGGACAAAGTACGGCTCAGCGACCACCGCCACATTTATCGACCACTCCGCCATGCTCAGGACCAAGAGATCCTGAGCTCTGGTGCAGTGGTTGATATTCGCCTGGAGGAAACTCGGCGTTTCGTCCTACCACAGGCCGGGAGTCGGCCAAAGAGGTGCTAGGGGCTGCGGCCCCCGCCGGCTTGGTCCAACGCTTGTTGCGCTTTCTGGGCGCGCCGCAAGCGTTGCCGCCTATTCTGTGCCCCGCGGACTTTCGTGCAGCTGAACAGAGACTGCAGTTTGGCTCCGCGGAGCACTGGGACGCCTTATGGCCGGGCTGACCGCAGCGATAACACAAATCACTGCGGTCACAGCCAGTGCACAGTGCCCGGACATGCCCCTTCTCCAGGCACCGGTAACACTGCATGGCCCTGGGTGCCAGGAGTTTAACTCCCGCTGCCACCCAGCCCACCAGCAGACGCCCCTCGTCGGCTATCTGTTTCGCCGCAGCCACCGGACACCGCACCCAGATGGTGCCGAGCCCGCGAGCATTGACGCGGATGTCACCAGCCCGCACATTTTCTAATGGGCATCCACCGCTCCGGGCTATGGCCGCCACCACCTCCTCTGGGGTCACGGAGTCGTCCAGCCCATCGACGCGCATCTCAGCCGTCTTAATGGGCCTGGTCACCCGGGCCTCCTCAGGGTTGAGGACGTCCTTCAGCTTTGCAGCTAGAGAGTCCGCCCTCTCGGCACTGTTGGTCCCCGCCAACTCGAACATTTTGGCCCCCGTGGCTGCCGTTTTGAAACGGAAGCCTTCCGGAGTGCCGAAATCAGCGAGGACGATCTTACCCCTCGCTTCCGCCAGTACCTTTTGGTAAGTCACTCCCCGCTCCTTGGCTTCGGGCTGTAGCGTGATCACTACAGCCTCGGAGCGAGGGACGCGGATCCTTGGGGCTTGCCCCTTGGAGCTTGGCGCGGGCTTGCCCGACTTCGACTTCCGCCCCCCGTGACCCCTCTTTCGCCGCTTTTTCCGGCTTTCGGCCGTCTGCCAGGCGCCTTCATTTTCTTTGGGGGACGAGCTGCTCCCCTCAGTGGGCTTTCTCGTCCCCTTTTCTGCCTTTTTGCCACCTTCTGTTGGCTTTTTAGGCGCCTGCGTGAGCTTTTTCGGTGCAGGTGGCACTTTAGCTACCTGGGCCCACGTTGGCCCAGCCGTTACTGGAGTGGGCCCGGCTTCCTTCCTCCGCTTATCTGCCGCCAGCGGCGGACGAAGGCTAGTAGGGGGGTTTAGCCTGGGCTCGATGCTGTCCAGGCGGGCGGTCATTATGCTCAACAGCCGGTTGAACAGGTCTTCCCCTAAAGACCCGTCCTTTGACAGAGCACGACTCTCCGTAGTCGTCGCACCCTGCTGCCGGCTGAAGTCCGCCCTCAGGGCGCTGACCTCCCGCTGGAGCTCCTCCATCCTCGTTTGGAGACGGTAATTCTCCTCTTGGAGTTTTAACGTCTCCTCCGAGGTTGTGCGGTCGAGGAGGACATCCATCGCCTCCTTGATGCCGTCTGCCGCCTCCTTCAGGGCCCGCGTGAACGTGCCCTTCAGGTTGCCCGATTTCGTGGCCACCTTCAGGACAACGTCCACGCCGTCCAACACTCGTCGGCTGAGGGCCTCTGCCGTCAGGCCTTCAGGGGCAACGGCAGTCTGTACCCTCCTCTCCCTTGCTTGACGAGCCATCTCAGCGACCTCATCGGTGACTACAGCCTTCCGGCCCTCCCGCCTCGCAGCATTGAGCTCCGCCTTTGTGCTCACTAATGCAGTGGAGGTTGTGGACTGCTCCACCTGCATTGCACCGTCGGAGTCACTCACTCCGCTGGCCTCCGGCGTATCAGGGCACTTCAAGAAGCGACCCCGGGATTTGCGGAAAGACGCTGCCGAGGTGCTCGCTCCGGACGGTAGCCCGCGTCCTCGGCCTCTCCTGGCTGTCGGCACCTTGGGGGCCGGCAGGTTCTCCTCGCTAGAGGACAAACCCGCCGAACACGCATCCGACTCACAGGCACGCGGGCGCTTCCCCCAAAACTTCGAGGGAGCGGCCGCAACTGCTTGCGGTGTGACGTTGACCTCCGACACCGCAATCACTCTCTCCAGAACCACGCGTGGTTCTGGAGGAGCCTCTGCTCTCGCCCTCAGTGACACAGTGCCGGAGTCCGACACAGCGTCCGCCGCACGACGTTCACCCGGTACGCAGTCGGGTGTTTTAAAACAGATCAGGTCTTCGAAAGACCGTGATCTTATTGAGCCTCCTCGGCTCTTGTTGCCATTGGCAAGTGGATGACGGTGGTTGCCCTCCCCAGAATACGAGGGGCTTGACGATCCCGAAGGGATCGTGGCGGATTCTCCAGCTGCGGAGCAGCTGGTACCGCCCTGGGGTATTATATTTCCAGTCGTCTTTTCCATGATGATTTTGTTTTCCTTTGAAGGGTGTGGTCCCTGTCTCCTTTAACTCCTTATACTTTGTACATATAATATACAATATAAATATAATTATAATATATATATATATATATTTTTTTTATTGCTATAACCCTCCCTCCCTCCTTATTCATGTTTCACGACTATTCTATCACTCTCATAGTCACGTCTGATGGGCAGACGCGTACCAGAGAGCGATGAAAGCCGCGATCCAAGAACAAGGAAGATTCCCAACCCTGATTCACTCCCCGAGAACTTCGAGGAATGAATCACTAATCACGTACCGTCCGATAACCCGCTCCGTGAGCTATCGCACGATACACGATGAAATAACCCAGCCCTGATTCACTCCCCGAGAACTTCGAGGAATGAATCACTAATCACGTACCGTCCGATGGGCCCGCTCCGTGAGCCATCGCACGGTACACGACGAAATATCCCAACCCTGATCCACTCCTCAAGAAACTTGAGGAGTGAATCGCGAATCACACATCGTCCGATAGACCCGCTCCGTGAGTCATCGCACGATGTCCGATGTAACGCCTCCCCATGTTCACACTCCAATGACTTGGAGCGTGAATCGCCTCGCAGAAGTCTGAAGCGACTCCGGCGTGTGTGTGTCTCTCTTAGTTCGGTCTCTCACTTGGGATTGGAAAACTCCAAGATCACTGAAACACGCAAGCCCCACCACGACGACAACGTGGAGACACCCTCGGTGGGGAACCTAACCTAACCTAACCTAACCTAACCCCCAGCTAAGGGGTTAAGAGAAATATAAAAACGTTGATATCTTCGCTTCCAGACGCGCGATTTTGACGCTGTTTTCAGCTCAAATTGACATAACTAGGCGTCTGCCTACGTATTGACCACCCCGCACTCACCTGCACCCCTGGATAAAAAATTTACGACCTACCCCTAGTTTTTTAATACATTTTTCAAGTAAATCTTCAAAATTAATTGTTTTTCCAAATTTTCTTTGCATTCTAACATTAAATTATAGTTTCAATAGTACTCACCCTTCATCCCTGTGTCCCGGTCCGCGTTCCGTGAGCCGGCGTCCCAGTTGGAGGCTGATAACCTAAATTTTTTGGTTCAAAAACTGGTTTTTTGACCATAACTCCAGATTTTTATTTGGCACCTACCACGTTTTATTTCGCAGATCGCTAGCCCGCGCGGAGACGCGTCTCTGGACGTATCGCACGTGCGTCTAGCTCAAATAAAATTTTGACCACCCACCCTCCCTCTGGTCTATAGGAAGGTAGACGTGGGGTTTTCGGCAAAAATTGTTTACAAGTTTTTATCTTCTTTTGATTTTTTGGGGTTAGTTGAAGGGTTCTGCAGAGAAAACACGCTTTTTAAATTAGTGACCGAGCTTATATGACAAGGATAATTATTATTCTATAATTTTATTATATTTATATTTTTAATTGATTTATTATATTATTATTTGCTGCGTTCCCCCCTTTACAGGGACCCAGAATTATCCAGTGTCCATCTTCTCTCCTCAAGAGCAGTTAGTGTTGTACCACCTCCTTTTTACAGTGGTCTGTCCTGACAATACCTGTTCCAAAATTTAAAAAATGTTCCGCACCCCATCCAGCACTGTCAAGATGCAAGTCTCTGGTGGCTCGCCGCGATCGGCGGAGGAAGCGAGGCCTTCGCCTGATGCGAGGAGGAGAATCTCCTTCGGAGATGACACTCCTCCCACCTTGCAAGGAGGCCCTGCCACTCCGGGGACGCGCCGAGTCGCCATGAATGCCTCCATTCACCAGCTCAAGAAGCCTGAGGCCCGGTACCCAAGTCGCACTGCGGAGGCGAGAGCTTGCCTAAATAAGGCCAAGCTAAATTTGGGCAACTCTCGCAACCTCAAAACCGACATTAAGACCGCGGTACTTGATGCCATAAACAGACTTTTTGAGCTGGTGAAGGAGTCGGAGCGAGACAAGGCCCCTTCCGCACCCGTAGCTGTACCGGTACCCGCGCCCACTGCTGACCCTACTCCCCAACCCATCTCCATCGAGGTTCTTGCTGGCCAGACTGAGCTCCTTAACACCCTGAAGGAGCACATCTCGGAGCTAAAGGATAATTCCGAGAAACTCGTCAGACTCCGAGACAGTCTGGCTAGCAAAGAAAGTGAGGGGGAGACAACCTACGCGGGTGTAGCAGCCGCCAGTAGTAGCCACACAGGGGCAAAGGCCCTGGAGCGAGCGACGCTGCACTCGGTGGTTGTCTCCTCAACACAAGATATGGACACGGGGGACGAAGTCCTGGAAAGGATCAGAAAAGCGGTGGATGCGAAGGAGGGCTGGGTGCGGGTGGAAAAAGTCAGGAAAGCGAAGGACCAAAAAATAATCATGGGGTGCGGAACAAAGGAGGAGCGAGAAAAGCTGAAAAATAGATTAGAATCAGCCGGAGAGAACCTAGTCGTCGAGGCGGTGAAGAATCGAGACCCGCTTCTGGTTCTTAGGGACGTGCTGCTCGTACACAGTGACGAAGAAGTCCTGAGAGCCCTAAGAAACCAGAACCGGGAGATTTTTCACGGCCTCGGCGACGAGGAACAGAAAATGTCTATCAAATATAGAAAAAAGACCCGGAACCCACACGTGAATAGCATTGTGCTGAGTGTCACCCCAGCAATCTGGAAGAGGGCACTCGAAGGAGGCAAGCTTAGAATTGACCTCCAGAGAGTGCGCGTCGAAGACCAGACGCCTCTGGTGCAGTGCACCCGTTGCTTAGCATACGGGCACGGCAAACGCCTGTGCACCGAGCCAGCTGATCAGTGCAGCCACTGTGGTGGTTTACACCTAAGAGTGGACTGCCCGGCAAAAAAGGTCGGCGAAGCAGCGGTGTGCGTTAACTGCACCAGAGCCAAGCTGGGGGACAACTCGCACAATGCATTCAGTAGTGAATGCCCAGTACGTAGGAAGTGGGACGCATTCGCGAGAGCAGCAATAGCTTATTGCTAATGTTGCGGGTGCGCCCACTTCCAAGTACAGACCGAGGACTTATTTGACACAGCCAAACTGCAGACGAATCAAACGAACCACTAGGGTTGGCTATATGATAAGTGGTAACTGGAGTCAGCTTCATGAGAAGGTGGCCCAAGTTAAGTTGATCCAGGGATCAGCCCTAGTGGTACCGTCACGCTGTGTCAAATATAGACCAAAAAACTACTCAAATTTGCCTGAAAACAAATTAAAAACAAGTCTTAAAAATCGTAAAAAATATAGAATAATTGCTGATAAATTAAATAAGTTAGTAGATAAAACGTATGATATGTAAGTATATATTGAGTATATAGATGAAGTATCAGTCATAAATAAAAGAACAAAATATAAATGAAAGATTTAGAAATCAAAATAAAGTAAGTAATAATATTGTAGTTTAAATTTAGGGTTTTCATGGAAGTTATAAAAATAAATAAGGGATGACATTAAAATGAATACTAGTGAATTATAAATAAAATAAAATTGTAATAAATAAATAAGAAATAGTGAAATGTAGCGGGTTTTAATAGCATTAATAGACAAACGCAAAATAAAAACGTACAAAAGTGGTCTCTCCGGCCACCAAGAAACGTAGTCAAGCCAAAATATCAGACGTAAAGGGCTCTGATTTATGTTAGAGGGACACTGGCAAGGCAGGAGTGGTTTTTAGCCGGTTCGAGTCCGGCACTACCTCGACTGTCTCACAATCAGCGAGGCAGTCGAGGTGTCCGTGGGGATTTCCCACTCCTGCCGAAACAAAAAAAAAAAAAAAAAAAAAACCTAACCTAACCTAACCTAACCTAACCGTTGATATCTTCGCTTCCAGACGCGCGATTTTGACGCTGTTTTCAGCTCAAATTGACATAACTAGGCGTCCGCCTACGTATTGACCACCCCGCACTGACCTGCGCCCCTGGATAAAATATTTACGACCTACCCCTAGTTTTTTAATACATTTTTCAAGTAAATCGTCTAAATTAATTGTTTTTCCAAATTTTCTTTGCAATCTTACATCAAATTATAGTTTCAATAGTACTCACCCTTCATCCCTGTGTCCCGGTCCGCGTTCCGTGTGCCGGCGCCCCGGTTGGAGGCTGATAACCTAAATTTTTTGGTTCAAAAACTGGTTTTTTGACCATAATTCCAGAATTTTCTTCGGCACTCATCCCGTTTTATTTCGCAGATCGCTGGCCCGCGCGGAGACGCGTCTCTGGACGTATCGCACGTGCGTCTAGCTCAAATAAAATTTTGCCCACCCATCCGCCCTTTGGCTTATAGAAAGGGTAGAATCTGGGATTTCGGCCAGAATTTTTTATCCAGGTTTTGATTTTGAACGTTTGTGGGGACCGTAAAACCCCCTTATTTTATTTATACAACCAATTTTATTCATAAGACGAGTCCTTTTTCTAGGATCAAAATTATACATTATCAATTTACCAACATTTTAATTCTATTTATTTTAACTACATTTTATATCTGTGATCCCCCCTTTACAGGGATCCAGATACTTATACTAGTCCCCTCTGACACGTCCAAAATATGCTCGGGCTAAGGACCCCCCAAAAGCCGAAGGCTGCTGAGGAGTGTTCGGGTGCGGGGGAGGAGGGCCCAGCGCCAGCTGGCCCCTCAGTGAGGCGCAGCATCGGGGAGTGGGAAGCGGAGAAACATAAATCGGGGCAACCCCAGAAAGGCAAAACACCGCCCACAAAGGCACCCGTTCCCACCCCCCCCAACAAGACAGTTGGACCCACCTCCCCAAAACCCAACCCCAAAAGCATAACAACCCAACGGGCAAGGACGGGAACTTACGGTCTGCCGGGGAAGGCCTTGGAGAGCCCTCCTCGAGAACAGCCACCAATTAAGTACCTCAACAGAACCTCGGAAGCTAAGGCGTGTCTCTGCAAGGCCAAGATGAACTTGGAAAGTTCCAGAAATCTTAAAAAAGAAATAAAAGATGCGATCACTAAAGCTGTCGAGAGGCTTTATCACCTCGTTAGGGAGGGAGAGATGGAGCGGTCCGAGACATCGGGAGAGGTGGTCGTACCAGAGAAGGCCCCCAAGGACCTGACACCGACCCCCAGCGCGCCGACGGAGCTCGTGATGCAGCTCGTGGAGAACCTCCAGCAGCACAAAAAGGCGCTGGAGGAATGCCAGCTGCACACGCGGGCTCTGTCGGAACAACTTACACAGGCACCTCGCTTTGTCGCAGGCCAGGGACCCTCGTTCGCTGACATGGCCGCCGTCCCTAAGCAGCACATCCAAGCGCCTCTTCACTCGATGGTCGTGTCATCAGTTGATGACAAGGACACGGGTGAAGAGGTGATTGAGAAGCTAAGGACGGCGGTAGACGCCAGGAATGAAGGCATCAGGGTGGAGAGGCTGCGGAAGGCGAGGGACCAGAAGGTGGTAGTCGGTTTCAGGACCAGGGAGGAGCTGACTCGGGTGACAGAGAGAATCAAGAAGGCAGGAAACCTTATGGTGGAGGAGGTTAAAAATAAGGATCCCCTCATTATCATCATGGACGTTCTCTCTTGTCACTCAGATGTGGAGGTTATCGATTCGCTTAAGCGGCAGAACATCCACCTGATTGGGGACCTACCTGCAGACGATGTGAGGATGGGAGTCAAGTACCGTCGCAAGACGAGGAACCCCCATATGTCTCACATCATCATGCAGGTGTCCCCTTCAGTCTGGCAGAGGTTGACGCACGCGGGTCGAGTGCACATTGACCTGCAACGGGTGCGTGTTCAGGACCAATCGCCACTGATCCAATGCACCCGTTGCCTGCGATACGGTCACGGCCGTAAATCGTGCACGGAGCCCGCAGACCTCTGCACGCACTGTGGTGACCCCCATCTGAGGGTCGACTGCCCCTCAAGGTTGGCTGCAGAAGCGCCCAAGTGCAAAAATTGCGCCTCCGCCAAGCTGAGTCACACAGAGCACAACGCCTTCGACAACCAGTGTCCGACTCGTCTCAAGTGGGACGGATTGGCGCGGCTGTCGGTGGCGTATTGCTAAGGGCCAGCCAGCGGAAACAAAAAGTGACTCGTCCAGGGATTCCCGAACACGCCCGAGCGCGCGTAAGGATTACCAGGTAATCCAAGCGAATCTGCAGAGGAAGAATCTAGCAACCCAAGAGCTCATGATTGTGGCTAGCGAGCGGAGGGTTGCGTTCGCATTGCTCCAGGAGCCGTATGTGGGTGGGGTTAAAAGGATGCGAGACTACCGGGGAGCGAGAGTCTACCAGTGCGCTGAACAAGGAGATGGAACTGTGAAGGTGGCAATAGTCGTCTTCGACCACGACCTAGACGTCACACAGTGTCCGAAACTCACCACCAACAACATCGTGGTGGTGAGGATCCGTACCAGCGCCTGGGAAATCGCAGTAGTCTCCTTCTACTTTGAACCAGACCAGCCCATACAGCCATACCTGGAGCAACTTTTGCAGATTCGCGAGGAAATAGGCCCCACGAGGATGATTATTGGCGGCGATGCCAACGCCAAGAGCACCTGGTGGGGTAGCCTGGTAACCGACAGCAAGGGTGAGGACATGTCGGGAACCCTGGAAGAAATGTGCCTGCAGGTACTCAACGTCGGCAACACTCCGACCTTCGACACCGTCAGAGGTAACACCCTGTACAGCAGCTTCGTTGATGTAACAGCCTGCTCAACGGAGCTGCTGGACTTGGTGGAGGACTGGCGGGTCGAGGAAGGCCTCACGAGCTCGGACCACAACGGTATAGTATTCAAAATTAATCTACAAAAATCCAAAGGAATCAATATAAACAGGACCACAAGAATCTATAACACTAGAAAAGCAAATTGGAGCCAGTTTCATTCGAAACTGGCCCAATTAAAAGCTGATTCAAATTTAAATTCAACAGAAATTAATAAAGTTAGTAACACATTAGAACTAGAGAGTAAAGTTAATAAATATATCGCTAATATTACAGATTCTTGTGAAGAGACATTGAACAAAATTAAAAACAACACACAACTTACTATACCGTGGTGGTCCAAAGAGCTCGCTGAGCTGATGTCGGAGGTTAACACCCGAAGACGCCGCATCCGGTGCGCTGCACCAGTCCGGAGGCAAAAGGTCGTCGATGAGTACCTGCTAGCAAAAGCAAAATATGAGTCCCTAGCCAAAAAGGCGCAGACAGAGGGTTGGAAAGGCTTCTGTCAAAGACAGGATAGGGAAGGAATGTGGGAAGGGATATACAGGGTCATAGGACGAACCGCCAAAAGACAGGAGGACTTGCCGTTGGTGAAGGACGGAGTACCACTGAGTGCACAGCAATCGGCTTTGCTGTTGGCCGAGACCTTCTACCCCGAGGACCTGAAAGAGGGAGAAACTGCTGACCACCGTCGGACGCGTGAAGCGGCCAGTCGTGTAAACGAGTGGGCGCATGATGAACAACATGACCCACCGTTTACACTTCAGGAGCTGAAAACCGCGGTGGAAAGCTTCAACCCGAAGAAGGCACCCGGGGCAGACGGTCTCACAGCCGATATCTGTGCCCAGGCTATATCCCAGGACCCAGGGACGTTCCTTGCACTGGCCAACAAGTGCCTCGAGCATGGACACTTCCCTGGGGCCTGGAAGGTAGCCACTGTGGTGGTCATCCGAAAGCCCGGCAAGGATTCCTACACCACCCCTAAGTCGTACAGGCCGATCGGCCTCTTACCAGTCCTAGGCAAAATCCTGGAGAAACTTCTGGTAGCCAGGCTAAAGTGGCACCTTATCCCGCGGTTTAGTACTCGCCAGTTTGGTTTTATGCCACAGAAAAGTACCGAGGACTCCCTCTACACCATGATACAACATATCAAAGAAAAGTTGAGTGCAAAGAAGCTGATCACTGTTGTATCACTGGACATAGAGGGAGCCTTCGATAGCGCATGGTGGCCGGCCATCAGGACCAGACTGGCTGAGGAAAAGTGCCCGGTGAACCTAAGGAGGCTGCTAGACAGCTACTTGACTGGTAGGAGTGTCCGAGTTCGGTACGCGGGTGCCGAGTGCCGAAGGGACACGACGAAGGGGTGTGTGCAAGGGTCCATTGGCGGTCCGATCCTATGGAACCTGATTCTCGACCCCCTGTTGAAGGGGCTGGAGGCGCGCGGCGTCCACTGCCAAGCGTTCGCCGATGATGTTGTGATGATCTTCGACGGTGACACAGCATTGGAAGTTCAGAGACATGCCAATGCCGCCCTCGAGTATGTTCGGTTGTGGGGCATCGGAAACAAGCTGAAGTTTGCACCGCAAAAAACTTGTGCAATGGTGGTTACCAAGAAGCTGAAGTACGATGTCCCACTCCTGAGCATGGGCGGGGTAGACATTGGCATGTCTAAGGAAATAAAAATTCTGGGGCTCACCGTCGACCACCAGCTCACTTTCAACACCCACGTCGCAAACATATGCAGAAAAGCTGTGAATATCTACAAACAGCTGGCACGTGCGGCAAAAGTGAGCTGGGGCCTTCACCCGGAGATCATCCACACCATTTACACGGCAGCAGTGGAGCCGGTAATACTGTACGCGGCGAGCGCATGGGCGCCGGCCGCCAAAAAGATCGGAGTGCAGAAAAGCCTCAACACGGTCCAGCGAGGATTCGCGCAGAAGCTCTGCAAATCCTACCGCACCGTTTCTCTGAACGCGTCCCTGGTGCTGGCTGGGATACTCCCACTCGACCTCCGAATACAGAAAGCAGCCGCTCTGTACGAGGCAAAGAGGGGGGTGCCACAGCCGGCACTTGCGGGCAGGGAGGTGGAGCGGGTGGTGGCATTTGCAGAGACACCGCACCCGGCGAAACATATGGCCATGGAGTTTGTATGCTTGGAAGACCAGACACTAGTGGACAGCCACAACACCCAGGCAGTCAGGGTCTTCACGGACGGCAGTAAGATTGCGGGCAAGGTCGGAGCAGCGCTGTCACTCTGGGGCGGTGATGCCGAGATCAAGTCCGTCAAGCTTAGTCTGCCGTCGTACTGCACGGTGTACCAGGCTGAACTTCTGGCCATATGCGTAGCCACGCGCGAAATCCTCAAGAGCAAAGGGGGAACCTTCGGTATCTATAGTGACTCAAAGGCTGCACTACAAACAGTCACAAACCAAGGTTCCCTCCACGCCCTGGCCGTGGAGGCGAGAGCGAACGTGGCCGCAGCTTTATCCCAGAGCAAAGATGTGTCTTTGTTCTGGGTAAAGGCACATGCGGGGCTAGAGGGCAACGAGCGCGCGGACCACCTCGCCAAGGAAGCTGCACTCCGGTCCAGGAAGAGGCCGGACTATGACCGCTGCCCGGTTTCATTCGTCAAGCGGCAGATCCGTCTGGGGTCGCTCGACGAATGGAACCGGAGGTACCAGAACGGCGAAACAGCCTCCGTCACGAAAATGTTCTTCCCAGATGCGATCGACGCCCACAGAATCGTGCGGAAAATTAAACCAGCCGGAATAGTCACGCAGATCTTAACGGGTCACGGTGGGTTCTCCGAATACCTGCACCGCTTCAGGTGTAAGGAGAACCCAGCGTGTATCTGCTAGCCGGATAAGGTGGAGTCGATCGCGCATATCCTGACGGAATGCCCAGTTTTCGAGATAGATAGGTACGATGCCGAGCGTATGCTGGAGACTAAAATTAGTCAAAACAATATACACAAATTAATGTCAGAAACTAAAGTTAGGAAATTTTTTATAGAATACTGCTTAACAGTGGCGACAAAAGTAATAAGACGAAATAAGGAAATTTAGAATACTGTGCTTTATCAAATATGAATATTTCAAAAACAGAAAAGATATTTAGATGTAAGCACAGAACTTTTTTTTTAGAATATAGTGAATCAATTAAAAATATTGGCAATAAAAGTTTCAACATTTAGAAAAACAATCTTAAACTAAAAGTATACTTTTTAAAATTTTTTAAAAACTAATTAAACAAAAAAATAGCAGTTAAAATGACCAAAGCCTAATAAGGTCTCTGACTATGTCAGGGGGACACTAGTCAGGCAGGAGTGTGGTTTTAGCCGGTTCGAGTCCGGCACTACCTCGACTGTCTCACAATCAGCGGGGCAGTCGAGGTGTCCGTGGGGATTTCCCACTCCTGCCAAAACAAAAAAAAAAAAAAAAAAAAAAAAACCTAACCTAACCTAACCTAACCGGTTGATATCTTCGCTTCCAGACGCGCGATTTTGACGCTGTTTTCAGCTCAAATTGACATAACTAGGCGTCCGCCTACGTATTGACCACCCCGCACTGACCTGCACCCCTGGATAAAATATTTACGACCTACCCCTAGTTTTTGAATACATTTTTCAAGTAAATCGTCTAAATTAATTGTTTTTCCAAATTTTCTTTGCAATCTAACATCAAATTATAGTTTCAATAGTACTCACCCTTCATCCCTGTGTCCCGGTACGCGTTCCGTGAGCCGGCGCCCCGGTTGGAGGCTGATAACCTAAATTTTTTGGTTCAAAAACTGGTTTTTTGACCATAACTCCAGAATTTTCTTCGGCACCTACCACGTTTTATTTCGCAGTTCGCTAGCCCGCGCGGAGACGCGTCTCTGGACGTATCGCACGTGCGTCTAGCTCAAATAAAATTTTGCCCACCCACCCTCCCTCTGGTCTATAGGAAGGTAGACGTGGGGTTTTTGGTAAAATTATATTTATTACTTTTTATCTCTTTTTACTTTGTTTTGCTTGTAGAAGGGTTTGTAAGGGGTAAGCACGCTTTTTTAAACCATTCTGACAAATGTTAAATATTTTTACACTTTTTCAATTTTAAATTTCAATTGCATTGTAAATTATATTATTTTGTAAATAATTTTGAATGACAGTCGTTTTTAAATGAGCGACTATTATTATATGACAGTTTTGTACCTTTATTTTATTTGATTATTTTATTTCGCAGTTCGCTAGCCCGCGCGGAGACGCGTCTCTGGACGTATCGCACGTGCGTCTAGCTCAAATAAAATTTTGCCCACCCACCCTCCCTCTGGTCTATAGGAAGGTAGACGTGGGGTTTTTGGTAAAATTATATTTATTACTTTTTATCTCTTTTTACTTTGTTTTGCTTGTAGAAGGGTTTGTAAGGGGTAAGCACGCTTTTTTAAACCATTCTGACAAATGTTAAATATTTTTACACTTTTTCAATTTTAAATTTCAATTGCATTGTAAATTATATTATTTTGTAAATAATTTTGAATGACAGTCGTTTTTAAATGAGCGACTATTATTATATGACAGTTTTGTACCTTTACTTTATTTGATTATTTATTTATTTTTACTTACTGTGTTACAGGGACACAGAGGTACCCAGTGCCCTCTTAAAGACTCTCCTCCCGAGTAGATATTATTGTTCTGACTCCCTCTTTACAGGAGTTCGTTTTGATAGTATCTGCTCCCAAATTTTTAACATGTTCCGCACCCCATCCAGCACCGTGACGATGCTAGTCTCCAGTGCCTCGCCGCGATCGGTGGAGAAGGCGGGGCCTTCGCCTGGTGATGCGAGGAGGAAAATTGTATTCGACGACGATACACCCCTCGCATCCCAGGAGGGTTCTGCTGCTCCGGGGACGTGCCGAGCTGCTGCTGAGGCTCCGAGATCGCTCAGAAGGCCTGAAGCAGGGCACCGCAGTCGCACTGCGGAGGCGAGAGCTTGCCTAAATAAGGCAAAGCTCAATTTGGGCAACTCTCGCAACCTCAAGGCCGAGATCAAGACTGCGGTGCTCGAAGCTATCAACAGGCTTTACGAGCTGGTCAAGGAGTCGGAGCGAGACGAGGCCCCTGCCGCACCCGTAGCCGTACCGGCGCCCGCGCCCACTGCTGACCGTGGTCCGCTACCCGTCTCCGCCGAGGTCTTTGCTGGCCAGACTGAACTCCTTAACACCCTAAAGGAGCACATCTCGGAGTTAAAGGATAACTCCGAGAGACTCGACAGGCTTCGAGACAGTCTGGCTAGCAGAGAAAGTGTGGGGGAGACTACCTACGCGGGTGTAGCAGCCGCCAGTACAAGCCACACCAGGGCACAGGCCCCGGAGCGAACGACACTACACTCGGTGATTGTCTCCTCAACACAAGAGATGGATACCGGGGCAGAAATACTCGAAAGAGTGCGGAAAGCGGTGGACGCGAAGGAAGGCTGGGTGCGCGTAGAGAGGGTCAGAAAAGCTAAAGACCAAAAGGTCATCATGGGGTGCGCGATAAAAGAGGAGAGAGAAAAGTTAAAGAAGCGACTTGAATCGGCCGGAGAGAACCTCGTCGTTGAGGCGGTGAAGAATCGGGACCCGCTTCTGGTTCTGAGGGACGTGCTGCTAATTCACAGTGATGAAGAAGTGCTAAAAGCCCTTAAGAACCAGAACCGGGAGATCTTTCACGGCCTCCAGGACGAGGAACAGAAAGTCTCTATAAAATTTAGAAAAAAGTCACGTAACCCACACGTGAACAGCATTGTGCTGAGTGTTTCTCCAGCAATCTGGAGAAGGGCACTCGAAGGAGGCAAGCTCCGCATTGACCTCCAGAGAGTGCGCGTCGAGGATCAGACGCCTCTGGTGCAGTGCACCCGCTGCTTAGCGTACGGCCACGGCAAGCGCCTATGTACGGAGTCGGCCGACCTGTGCAGCCACTGTGGCGGTCCACACCTTAGGTTGGACTGCCCAGAAAAGCACACAGGTAAAGCAGCGGTACCCTGTGAATCCAAAACACTGTAACTGCAGATACGGTGTTTTAAATTAACAACGTTCATTCGATTTCTTTTAGCTTCTTACATGTTATGGCATTCATAGTTTTTTGACTTTGTATGGAAAGTACTGAGATATAGCAATACAAATTACACTGTATTTACTTGAAACTATAGGTCTAAAATGGAAAAACACGGCAATTAAAGATACAGTGTATTGCCAAAACAATCTTCGCGCGTTCAAGATACAGTGTTTTGTCAAAACAAAGTAGAAGGGCTAGCGCGACGCGGGCGCGCCAATCATAGCGAGGTAAGGCTATCGATTTGAATTTTATTGGTCGATCTGGCAAAGAACAACGGCGGCGGGAAAGTACCAGCTGATTGATGTGCGGTTGACAAATTGCTTACGCGCCGTACCGTGATTGACGATTTTCGTTTGTTTTGCGTGTAATAATTGAATTAATGTGATTATAAGTTGTGTAATGAGTGGTTATCGTAATAAATTAATGATAAAGTTATCCCAAAACAATGTGCAATATTATAATAACTCTAATTGTGCTACAATGGCGTCTGAACTAAACATTGATATGCAAAAAGAAGAAGGTACAAACATGGATACTCCAAGTCTCTGTGTACCCTATGATGACCGTATGGACTCAAGTATAGACTCTCGTGTTATTAGTCCTTTAATCCCATTAAATGTATCTGGGTACTATCCAAGCTTGTGTGAAGAAATGGGTGAAGGGAACTACACTGAATTATTAGACGTCGTTACGTCTTCAATTTCGCAGGAATGTTTTCAAACCTTAGTATCGGTTTCCAATAATTTAGACAGTCATTCTGAATTACAAGCAAGTCATGATTTGGTCAAAATCACTACAAATGCCATTATTGAGCATCAACCACTATGCCAAAATACGGACATGCTTGTCCCTATTACTAATATCAGACAACCTTGTGCAACTAGTAAAATTGACTGGGACGAAATTGCACCAATGGCTGAAGATAGTTGTGTGCATTCAACGAAACGCAATATTACGAGTATCGACAAGCCAAATGAAAAAGAAAACCAAGAACATATATTACAGCCAAAAAAAGCGAAGAGATTGAGAGACCCGAAAGATATTTTAGCAAATCAAAAAAAGAAGCACCCAATAAAACCACCTTGTAGTAACTGTAAGAAGTCATGTACTGAACACGTAGATGAATCGAAAAGAGAAGAAATATATGAACAATTTTGGAGCATGGACAGACAAAGACGTCGCGATTTCTTGTCTAGACAGGTGGAAAAGTTACCGACTGCTATCAAAACTGCTGGTTCTAATTCAAGAAGACATAACACATTAGTCTGGACACTCAATTGAAAAAAAGTGTGTAAGAAGTTTTTCCTCAACACATTGGGCTATACAAATGACGAAGCTGTACAAGCGGTTTTGAAAGCGAATTTCATGTCTCGAAATCAAGATCCAAAAATAGGAGCTGCGCAGGATCCTCGAGGGCGTCATCCATCGTCGACAGCATTTTCCACGTGTTATCAAGAAAAAATTAAGGATTTCATCTTAAAATATAAACCCGTTCATTCTCACTACAACATTCAACATGCTCCTAATCGCCGTTATCTTCCAGTAGGTATTACCTTTTCCTCTATTTTTAGTGATTTTACAACTTATTGTGAAGAAGAATCAATGAAAAAGTGTAGTTGGACGCATTTTCATAAGATGATAAAAAAAATGAACATTTCCACTGCAGAGCCAGTACATGACATATGCACGAAATGCAAAAATCACGAAATGGCACATAAGTCAGTGCCACTTCCATGTAATTGTGTGGAGTGTATTGATTTGGCTCAGCATTTGGAGAATAAAAGGAACTCTAGAAGAGACTTAAAATTGGTGGAAGAAAAGTGCGAAAAGAGCGGAGGGAAAGAGTCGATTTACACAGTGGACATGCAAAAGGCGATACAAATGCCATTACTTACTACAAAAGAATTTTATTTCTCCCGTAAACTCGTGCTTTTTAATGAAACTTTTGTACCACCAGGAAAAAATAAGACGGCGGTATGTATTCTTTGGCATGAAGGTGAAAGTGGCAGAAAAGCTTATAATGTGGCTACGACTTATGCTTTTTTTCTAAGAAATTACTGTCGTGATCAAAAACATGTTTACTTTTTCCTTGATAACTGCAACGCACAGAACAAGAACAAAGTTCTTATCTCAGCTTTAGTACGTTTAATTAATGACAATATGACAGAAATTGAAACAGTGACGCTGGAGTATTTTGAAAGTGGCCACACGTTCATGGCTGCAGACACTGTGCATGCAGCTATTACCAAAAAATTTAAAAAGACTGGGGAAATTTACGACTTTGACGATTTTGTACACAACATAAAGACGTCGCGAAAAAATATGGAAGTTGCTGTACTTAGTCACAAAGATATGATCGTGTTTTCGAATGATTCGAAGTCAGCATTCCCTAAAGGTTTTAACATTCATAACCTGAAAGTCATAGAATTTAGAAGGGGGCATCTTTCCATGTTTGCCAAGAATGATTATGATGGAGATTATAAGGAAATACGTTTCTTGAAAAGAAAGGATGAGCAAAAACTATCCAATGAAATTGCAATTAGTAAAACCGATTTACTCCATTCATTAGCTAGAGAAGGTGCAGCCAGGGGCATAAGTGAAATAAAAAAAAAAGAATTGTTACTGCTGTGCAAGTCTATGCCTTCAACAAGGTCAGTATTTTATAATAATCTTGTGGTATCATCTGAGCCGGACCTTGACGAACACAATGATGATGAACCAAACTAGCTGATGTTCCAGTGGAACTGACTTTATGAAGGTTTATTTCAATTTAATGTTTAATTTTTCAATTTAGTTTTTCTTAACGCTAAGCTTAGCTTAAACACTATCTTTTAATTACTGTATGACTGACTTCGTAAAAGTTAATTGTAATTAATAGGTACAGTCAGCAACAAAAGTCGATTAACAATGTTGCTTTTTTATATCATTTAAACAGACACTAAACACATAATGTACTGGCTTTCAGAATTTCAGGCAATAGCTAAGGGTTTATTTTATTTTAATTTTATATTCATTGCGTTTTACTTTTAATATTGTACCTAATAATTAGGATTAAAAATCATAAATGTTAATCGACTTTTGTTGCTGACTGTACCTTAATTTTAAGTATTACCACTGATTTTGTTCCTATATGAAACTGTGAGACTGATTCTGTTTTTATAATATTTTCAAATGTTAATTTTGTAATTTTATTTGATTATAAAGTAATAAATATGATGCTGTAGGATTTATTTGATTTTTCTTATGTTTAACTTTTATGGCAAAATATAAAAGGTTTTTTACTAAAATAAACTACTTTGTTTTTTTTTTTCAATTTCTAACTCATTTTGATCTATCAGTTTACTGCATCTAATAAAAGTCCGACTATGACTATCCTTTTCATACATTCCTAGGCCCTGTTTTAGGAAGTCAATACACTGTAACTATAAAATACAGTGTATTGACTTAACAATTTCTCCCGCTACTGACGCGACAATTACGGCAACACAAGTTATCCACGATAATTCATTACTTGTACAGTAGATAATTATAACATATAAACGGCTTGATAACTCATAGAATTACCTTTACATTGATACTAATCTTTAAATATATTCAAAGGAAAACTTTCGAGTAATCTTCGAAAAACCTAAAAAAAATGGTTTGCTCAATTTCTCAAAATCAGTTTTTCGTAGTTACAGTGTATTGGATTCACAGGGTACAGCGGTGTGCGTTAACTGCACCAGAGCCAAGCTGGAGGATCACTCGCACAATGCGTTCAGCGATTTATGCCCGGTACGAAGGAAGTGGGACGCATTCGCGCGGGCTACAATAGCGTATTGCTAAGGTTGTCGGTGCGCCCACTTCCACGTACACAGTGACGATCAGTTTGACACAACCAGATAGCAGATGCATTGAGCGGGCCACTGGGGTTGGCTTAATGAAGAAAGATAATTGTAGTTACTTTCATAAGAAACTGACTGGAATTATGCGGGACCGTGAGCCAACTCTAGTGGAAACGTCAAGTTGTGTCAGACTGGGTGGAGAGATCTGTCGTCGTTTTAAAAATACGGAAGCCAAATTATTCTGCAAGCAAACAACGCATTGTTTGGGACTCGAGACTGCTCGGTAAAGAGATATAATATCGAATTATATAATAACTATATAGTGCAGATATTATAAAATTGAAAGCAGGATTTTACTGACGAAGCAGGTATCGTACGCGCAGTTTTTTCGGGAAAGGGCATTAATATAAGGGTTGACGATTGTTTAATTGGTCACGACGCACTTCCCTACTAGAACTTGTACTACTGCCAATCTGGCTGAGCGAAGGATATTCAGGGATACTAATAAAAACCACTGTCTATATCACAATCACGTATAATGTAATACTGAACTAACTAAACAAAAAATAATCGCGGAGAGTCATTAGCTCGCGGAGAATCTTAACACCGCGATCTAGAAAATGGACATAAACTAACAACGCCATCTGTGATTAGAATTAAGAACTAATTTTCCTTTAGTAACAATTTTACACTGAAGATGGCGACACTTGAACATCCCGCCCCCCAAGGACATTATTGAGGAATGTCCTTCAAACAAAAAGATAATATTCTGTGTACATTAATATTTTTAGAACTAGCACTTACATTAAAGGCAAAAAAAAAAAAATAAAAAAAAAAAATGACATACAAGTTGTTTCTACTATTAACTATCATAGCCTGACGTAAAATGTTTATATAAAATCAAACATAAGCATTTAATATTAACTTCTTAAATCTTAACCAAAAGTTAACAATTACCTTACCCTTATGTCAAATAAATCTTTGCATAAAATAAATCAGAATCCTAACTTAAATACCTAAAATCTTAACTACAAATTCACAACAACTTAGCGCTTAGGTATATTCACTTGCCTAGATATAGTATAGATATAAACAGTTCTTACTTAACAAAAACTAATTTATTCAATAAACCTTCAGTTACTGAACTATTAATGTAACCTTTAACAATAAAAGAACAGATTTCACAAAACATTCTGGTTTTAAATACAATCAATTATGTTTATTCATTGACTGGCAGAATACAGAGCTTGGACGTAGGACGTTTCAGCAAACCCTTACTAGTTCGTAGCGTTACTACTCGTGTGATTTCATCGGGTCCTGGATGTTTCTCAATAATTGTACCCAGAAACCAACAAGCAGGGGGCATATCGAATTCCTTAACGAGAACTACATCCCCGACCTTAGGCTCAGGAGTCTTGTGCGACCACTTATACCTATGAACTAAGCTACTCATGTATTCTACCGACCAGCGTTTCCAAAAACTTTGGACCATTTTTTGTACATGCTGCCATCGAGATAAAGAACTGATATTAGATCCTTCATAACTAATATCCGGAACAGTGACTAGCGGCTCACCGATTAAAAAATGACCTGGGGTCAATGGCATCGGTTCATGAATATCTTCACCATTGATCACAGTCATCGGCCTGGAATTTAAACACGCCTCTATTTCACTCAACAGAGTGCTCATCTCCTCGTAAGTCAATGTTGAACTACCTATTACGCGTTTTAAATGATATTTGGTAGATTTCACTGCTGACTCCCACAATCCACCGAAATTTGGAGCATGCGGTGGTATGAAATGCCAAGTAGTATTACGATCTTCTAACCTTTCTGCAATATCTTGTTGGATCGAAGCTAATTCCCTAAGTTCTCTTGCTGCACCTACGAAATTGGTGCCATTATCGCTCCAGATGTTTGCACAATGGCCACGTCTCGCTACAAATCGACGAAAGGCTGCGAGAAAACCCTGAGTACTCATGTCACTCACCACCTCTAAGTGTATCGCTCGAGTACTCATACAAACATACACACAAATGTAGCCCTTGTGAGAGCGATGCCCTCGACCCTTTGTCGTCCTAATTTGAACTGGACCTGCATAATCTACACCACTATTCAGAAATGGTCGCGATGGAGTACAACGTGATGAAGGAAGCGAACCCATAAACTGACTATATACTTTAGCTTTATTTTTTACACAAATGACACATTTATTTACATAATTTTTAGCAAGACTTTTTACTCCTATTATCCAATAAGCTGATCTTAGATAGTTAATCATTATCTGAGGACCACCGTGTAACGTCCTATCGTGTGCGTCTGCAATCAGCAACTTAGTAAAATGGGTATTATGTGGTAAAATTATAGGATGTTTTTCGTTGTCACTCAATGAAGCATGGTGTAATCTACCACCAACTCTTATTATACCGTCTTTATCTAAAAAGGGACATAAAGAACTAATTTTACTTGACTTATTATTTACAGGCATATTCCTTTGTAACTGTATGTACTCAGTTTCGAACTCCACTCTTTGACATCTTCTTATACAACACTTTATTGCTTCGTCTAGTTCTGTCCCCTTTATGTATTTGGGTATATCTCTAGACTTAACATAATGATAAAAGAAAATTCTACATAAAGCTACTATTCTTAATAATTTCCTTAACGAACTATACTTATCCCACGGTAAACCTTTATGTTCTACCGTAACATGGCATTTTATATTCTCCTCCAAATTAATATCTACATTCAATGGTCTACTATACTCTATAATTACATTATGTAAGAATTGAGGTCCATGAAACCAAATTTTATTTTCATGTAAAAGAGACGGTAAAACTCCCCTTGATGCACAGTCTGCGGGATTATCTTTCGTAGATACATGTGCCCATTGATTTGCTTCTAATGTGGTTAAGATCTCTGAGACTCTGTTGCTGACAAAGGTTTTCCATCGGCTTGGGTGGCTATTTAGCCATGCCAAGACTACTGTGGAGTCCGTCCAAGCGCGCACCTTGTCCTTAGGAATGTTCATAGCCCGTGCCACATCAGTCAACAAACGTGTCAAAAGTACTGCTGCACATAGTTCTAGGCGAGGGATACTGACTGTCTTTATAGGTGCGACCTTTGTTTTTGCTGTCAAAAGAGCGACTTGTATATTGCCTGAAGGATCTATACATCGAGTATACACAACTGCTGCGTAGGCTGCCTTTGAAGCATCGCTGAAGCCATGCAACTCTATAACCGAACCATTTGATGTTCCTAACCACCTCGGAACACGCACTTTGCATAGATTCTCCAAGTCTTGACGGTAAGTGACCCATTCTTCTTTTATTTTATCCGGTACACTATCGTCCCATCCTACACCTGCTAGCCACAATTTTTGTATAAGTATTTTAGCTAGGATCAAACTAGGCGCTATCCAGCCTAACGGGTCAAATAATCGCGCGATATCCGAAATAATAATACGTTTACTTAAAGTTTCAGATGCTGAAGGAAGCTGCACCGTGTACTTAAACTGATCTACACTACGACACCAGGTAAGTCCTAAAATTTTTGTACTATCATTTAATATTTCCTTTTCATCCTTCCCTTCATATGTCTCGATTTTCTTCATTAATTCCGAACTATTGCTGTTCCACTTTTGTAATTCAAATCCAGCCTTTCCTAACAAGGTTTTCATTTCAATATACAAAGTCCTGCCTTCTTCTATTGTGGAACACCCTGTCATTAGGTCATCCATATAATAACTTGTTGGTACTATTTCCGATGCTGTTGGAAATTCTTGTTTATAATCCAAGGCGACTTGATGCAAAGTCTTAACCGCCAAATACGGTGCTGAAGCTGTACCAAAAGTTACGGTTAATAACTCATAATCTTGTATTTCTTCATCAGGTTCCTTCCGCCAAACTATTCTCTGGTATCTTACATTATCTTCGACTACTCTCACTTGTCGGTACATTTTTACTATGTCTGCAGTAAGTGCTATCGGGTGAACTCTCCAGCGAAGAATGATATGCCGCAAATCCGACTGCAAGGTAGGTCCTATCATTAATGTATCATTGAGTGATACTCCCTTTTCGTTCTTGCAGGACGCGTCGAACACCACGCGCACCTTTGATGTAGATTTATCCTCCCTTATGACGGCGTGATGAGGTAAGTAAGCTGCTTTATTTAACCTTTTGTCCGGTTTCTGTACTCTTCTCATGTGCTT
The DNA here is from genome assembly GCA_950005105.1 of Lycophotia porphyrea. Lineage (NCBI taxonomy): Eukaryota > Metazoa > Arthropoda > Insecta > Lepidoptera > Noctuidae > Lycophotia > Lycophotia porphyrea. The sequence continues at coordinate 18,969,760 of OX465395.1, read as the reverse complement.
CAAATGTAAATATTCCTCTATAACCTTTGTGTAATTTTCTTTCAGATTTAAATTCTTCGCGAATTTTCTCTCTAATGCCTTGAATCTTCTTACAGCTATTTCTTTTATATTACTATTTACACAGGCCGGTATTGCATCCTTAAATGGTAAATTAACTATGTATCGTCCATCTTCGCCTCTAGAAGTAGAAGCTTTATAAAGCTCTTCACACCTTAATTCTTCATCGGTTAAGATACTAGTTTGCGGAACTTGGTCTTCGATCTCCCAGAACTTCTTTAGTAGATCATTTTGGTCTACCGCTGTGTGCATAACTGTGATATTACCCGCGCTATCTTTATTTTCAACTTGTGTGACACCAGAAAGAATCCAACCTAATTTGGTACACTGTGCTACCATAGATCCACTGGGCGCTCTCTTAAGACCCTCTTTCAGTATCTTACTGTACACGTCTGCACCTAATAAAATATCTATCCTATTGGGTGTAGAAAACTGCGGGTCTGCCAGTGCAAGTTGCTCTAATTCAGACCAATCAAGATGGGCTACCTGTCTTTCCGGTATGTATGAGGTAATATTTTTCAAAACATATGCAGTAACTTCTAACATAACACTGGGTTCTGTCATTGATTTTAACACCAAGGTTACAATTGAATTTGCTGTTGATTCGATGCTACCTAGACCAGAAACAACACTCTTAACCGGACTTTTCTTTAAACGTAAATATTGTACCGTAGCTTCTGTGATAAAGGAAGCCTGGGATCCCTGATCCAACAAGGCTCGAACTGTATGATAATTCGCCGTAGCGGTTTGAACCTTAACCAACGCAGTAGCTAGCAATACTTGATTAGGACTTACGATGTGTGTAGTCGACATACACGAGACCACTGGACTTACATCAGTTGGTGTATCATTGTTAGCTGAACTAGCAATTTGCTCCTCTTCTTTAGCCTTCTGTTCATAGTTAACATGTAAAAGTGTGTGGTGTTTCTTTTTGCAAATATGACATACTGATGATCTCCTACATTGATAAACTAAATGGTTGCCACCCAAACAATTGAAACAAATTTTATTCGATTGCACAAAGGCTCTTCTTTGATCAACACTAATCTTTGTGAACGGAATACAAAAGCATAGTTTATGGCTATCGCCGCAATATTCACAACTTATTTTCGTTTGACCAGATGGGCCAGGATCTTCGCTCCGAGTGAGCAAAGTCTTTTGACTGGAAACCCCTTCTGTTCGCGAACCCGCTCGCCCCTGTCCCGATGTTTTCTGTGGTTCTATACATTCAAGCGCTCTAAATCTACTTTCTAAAAATGTCTTGAATTGTGATAGAGTTGGTGGCTCAGTTGGATCGTCCGCGTCAGAGGATATCTTCAACTCCCACTGCTTACGGGTTTCTGGGTCCAGTTTTGAAGAAACTACATAAATTACGATAATGTCTACAACGGTGTTCATGCTAAGACCTAGATTATTAAATGCATTCATGCAATCCGACGTTGTGTCCAATAACTGTTTTATGGTTACAGCTGATTCTGTATTAATTTGTTTTTGATTAAATAAACGTTGAAGAATTGAATTTGCTAAATGACGTTTGTTATTATATCTTTGTTCTAACTGCTCCCAACATACTGAGTAATTTCCAGCCGTTATTGGTATTTGTCGAAGTAATAGTTCTGCTTCGCCTGTCAGACATCCCTTTAAATAGTGAAGTTTTTGTACGTTGTCTAAGCCCTTTTCGGAATGTACTAACGATACAAAAAGGTCCCTAAAACTAGTCCATTCACTGTATCCGCCAGAAAATGAAGGTATGCTAATTTTTGGCAATCTGACATTTGAAGATGTTGTAGTACAAGGTTCACTTATTTTACTGACAGACTTTAATTTATGAATACCATCCTTCAATTCTGATTTGTACGTTATATAAACTTCTTCAGTCTCATTGTGGCAGTCAGAAGTGAAGTAACTATGTTTTAGATCCGTTATTGTGGCAGTTTCAATCATTTGCTCATGCCTTTTATTAAATGTAGACCATTGTTCTTCTAAAGATTCTAATCTGGTTTCCATATAACCAAGAGTTATTCTTTCTTTGGGAGATTTTTTGAAATTAGTTCTCCCTTTCTCAATTGTGTTTTTTAAATTGTCTTGTAACTTGAATAAGGATTCCATATTTAACTATTAAAATGACTTAGTAAATAATTGAATAAAGCCACTAAACAATCAATAACAATAACTAACAAACTATAAACCAGTGTACGGACTTAGTTGCAGTCGTAATTAAATAAATAGATCTTACTTGCAAACAACAATGTTAAAATTATTGTTATACACTTTCCACTTGAACATGCCACTGACACATAACTTCGCTGTAACACGTACTCGCCCGGCTCCGCTGTTCACGTACTCTCCTGGCTCTGCTGCTCACGTACGCTCCCGGCTCCTCCACTCGACTCGTACTCGCCCGGCTCCTCCACTCGACTCGTACTCGCCCGGCTCCTCCACTCGACTCGAACTCGCCCGGCTCCACTCGACTCGTACTCGCCCGGCTCCTCCACTTGACTCGAACTCGCCCTGCTCCTCCGCTCCGTTCTGCTGCTCTGCGCCGCAACCTCCGGTGCTCGTTCTGGGTATTGAACCCGGTGCAACAACTCACCAGCACCTTGGTACCATCAGCAGCGATCCACTACTGTGTCGGCACCCTCTCCGGAACCACTCACTGTGACTATGTCACATCCGGCTCGAAAGGACCAATGTTTAATTGGTCACGACGCACTTCCCTACTAGAACTTGTACTACTGCCAATCTGGCTGAGCGAAGGATATTCAGGGATACTAATAAAAACCACTGTCTATATCACAATCACGTATAATGTAATACTGAACTAACTAAACAAAAAATAATCGCGGAGAGTCATTAGCTCGCGGAGAATCTTAACACCGCGATCTAGAAAATGGACATAAACTAACAACGCCATCTGTGATTAGAATTAAGAACTAATTTTCCTTTAGTAACAATTTTACACTGAAGATGGCGACACTTGAACAACGATAGACACAGAAAAGTAAATATAATTATTGATGAAGATAAGGTAGCAATAGAAATAGTTTAAAAAAATTGAAAACGGTAAAATAAGCATTATTATTATTAGTAAAAACCATGTTAATCATTTTATAAAATAGTAGTTCAGTTTCAGTAGAGATTACGTAAATAATGAAAAAGTACAGTACCAGTAAGTACCATATACAGAAAATTATAGTATAAATACATAGAAGTTAAATAACAGAATTAAATTACATCTTGGAACATGGTCTCTTCGGCCACCTATTAATAAGTCGCAAACAAGAGTAAAGCACGCAAAAAAGAGCTCTGATCCACATGTCAGAGGGACACTGGTGGGGCAGGAGTGTGGTTTTAGCCGGTTCGAGTCCGGCACTACCTCGACTGTCTCACAACCTGTGAGGCAGTCGAGGTGTCCGTGGGGATTTCCCACTCCTGCCAAAACAAAAAATAAAAAATAAAAAAAAAACCTAACCTAACCTAACCTTTTTTTTTTTTTTTTTGGATGGGAGGGATATGTGGGACTCCCCGGGCGGCCAAACACCACGGTATACCCACTAAAACGACCCAGCGCATTCCCGCTTCGTCATAGTGGAGGGGGACTGGGAAACCGGCACAGCCTTTACTTCCAGTCCCCCGCCGACGAACACACAAGGCGGACCCCCCTCTTGTCCTCACGGCACGGACGTGGAGGGGGGGTTCGGGAATGACCGACGGAGGTGACGGGTGCAATGCGGGCGTAGGCACCCCCGCGCCTGTCACCCGCCCGTCACCGTGAGGAGGGAGGGCAAACGCCCCTTCCCCCCCCCCCCGCCCGCAGAGCAGCGCAGCGAGAGTAAACTCCCGCTGGCGCTCCGCCTCCTCCTTCTGCGAAATCGCAGAAGGAGGCAACCGCTGACCAGGCCTCCTCGCTCGCCAGCATGGTGTTCCGTGGCACGCACGCCGGGAAGCGGGAGGCCCAGTCGCCCGCGAGGTGACGGGTGCAATGCGAGCGAAGGCACCTCCGTGCCTGTCGCCCGCCCGTCACCGTGAGGGGGGAGGGCAAACGCCCCTTCCCCCCCTCTCCGCTAGCGGAGCGGCGCAGCGGGAGGGTCCTCCCGCGCGCGCTCCGCTGACCAGGCCTCCTCTCCACACTCCCCAGCATGGCCTCGACCACGCCGGGAAGCGGGAGGCCCAGTCCCCCGCGGCACTCCCCTGCTGTGCCCTCCGCTATGCCCGCTGCTCAGAGGGCACGCAGGGGAACGCACACCGCACATCGCATGAGTCATCACACGACGTGCGGCGCGCCCCTCCCCAGAAAGCGCCTGGTGGTTTTTTGTTGCGTCTATTTCTTATGGAATTAGACCAAGAACAGGGCGGCAACCACGTGAAGGTAACACACCAGACTTGCCTTGAGGATCTACACGACCGTAGCGCTCCCCCTCAAGACCCCGCCACCCTACCGCCTCTGAGGGAGGCAGTAAGGTAGACCTGCATCTATGCTACCAAGCAAAGCATGTGCAAAGCTTGTCGTTGTGCAACCGCGAAAGCATAAATACAGATCCGCCCCAACCTAACCTTTTTTTTTTTTTTTTTTTTGACGCTGGGAAAAAATGCATTACGCATACCCTCCCGTCGGGGGATGGGAGGGGTATGTGGGACTCCCCGGGCGGCCAAACACCACGGTATACCCACTAAAACGACCCAGCGCATTCCCGCTTCGTCATAGTGGAGGGGGACTGGGAAACCGGCACAGCCTTTACTTCCAGTCCCCCGCCGACGAACAAACAAGGCGGACCCCCCTCTTGTCCTCACGGCACGGACGTGGAGGGGGGGTTCGGGAATGACCGACGGAGGTGACGGGTGCAATGCGGGCGTAGGCACCCCCGCGCCTGTCGCCCGCCCGTCACCGTGAGGAGGGAGGGCAAATGCCCCTTCCCCCCCCCCGCCCGCAGAGCAGCGCAGCGAGAGTAAACTCCCGCTGGCGCTCCGCCTCCTCCTTCTGCGAATCGCAGAAGGAGGCAACCGCTGACCAGGCCTCCTCGCTCCCCAGCATGGTGTTCCGTGGCACGCACGCCGGGAAGCGGGAGGCCCAGTCGCCCGCGAGGTGACGGGTGCAATGCGAGCGAAGGCACCTCCGTGCCTGTCGCCCGCCCGTCACCGTGAGGGGGGAGGGCAAACGCCCCTTCCCCCCCTCTCCGCTAGCGGAGCGGCGCAGCGGGAGGGTCGTCCCGCGCGCGCTCCGCTGACCAGGCCTCCTCTCCACACTCCCCAGCATGGCCTCGACCACGCCGGGAAGCGGGAGGCCCGGTCCCCCGCGGCACTCCCCTGCTGTGCCCTCTGCTATGCCCGCTGCTCAGAGGGCACGCAGGGGAATGCACACCGCACATCGCATGAGTCATCACACGACGTGCGGTGCGCCCCACCCCAGAAAGCGCCTGGTGGTTTTTTGTTGCGTCTATTTCTTATGGAATTAGACCAAGAACAGGGCGGCAACCACGTGAAGGTAACACACCAGACTTGCCTTGAGGATCTACACGACCGTAGCGCTCCCCCTCAAGACCCCGCCACCCTACCGCCTCTGAGGGAGGCAGTAAGGTAGACCTGCATCTATGCTACCAAGCAAAGCATGTGCAAAGCTTGTCGTTGTGCAACCGCGAAAGCATAAATACAGATCCGCCCCAACCTAACCTAACCTAACCTAACCACTTGATTGGGGACTTGCCTGCGGATGATGTGAGGATGGGAGTAAAGTACCGTCGCAGGACGAGGAACACCCACATGTCCCACATCATCATGCAGGTGTCCCCTTCTGTGTGGCAGAGGCTGACTAACGCGGGTCGAGTGCACATCGACTTGCAGCGGGTGCGCGTGCTGGATCAGTCGCCACTTATCCAGTGCACTCGCTGCTTGCGCTTCGGCCATGGCCGTAAACTGTGCACTGAACCCGCCGACCTCTGCACACACTGTGGAGACTCCCACCTCAGAGTCGACTGCCCCGCACGGCTGGCTGCCGAACCGCCGAAGTGCAGAAACTGCGTGACCGCGAAACAGGGGAAGACCGAGCATAACGCCTTCGACAGTGAGTGCCCAACTCGCGTAAAGTGGGACGCATTGGCGCGACTGTCGGTGGCGTACTGCTAAGGTCCAACCAGCGGCAACAAGAGGTGGCTCATCCAGGGATTCCCGAACACGCCCGAGCGCGCGTAAGGATTACCAGGTAATCCAAGCGAATCTGCAGAGGAAGAACCTAGCAACCCAAGAGCTCATGATTGTGGCTAGCGAGCGGAGGGTTGCGTTCGCATTGCTCCAGGAGCCGTATGTGGGTGGGGTTAAAAGGATGCGAGACTACCGGGGAGCGAGAGTCTACCAGTGCGCTGAACAGGGAGATGGAACTGTGAAGGCGGCAATAGTCGTCTTCGACCACGACCTGGACGTCACACAGTGTCCGAAACTCACCACCAACAACATCGTGGTGGTGAGGATCCGTACCAGCGCCTGGGAAATCGCAGTAGTCTCCTTCTACTTTGAACCAGACCAGCCCATACAGCCATACCTGGAGCAATTTTTGCAGATTCGTGAGGAAATAGGCCCCACGAGGATGATTATTGGCGGCGATGCCAACGCCAAGAGCACCTGGTGGGGTAGCCTGGTAACCGACAGCAAGGGTGAGGACATGTCGGGAACCCTGGAAGAAATGTGCCTGCAGGTATTCAACGTCGGCAACACTCCGACCTTCGACACCGTCAGAGGTAACACCCTGTACAGCAGCTTCGTTGATGTAACAGCCTGCTCAACGGAGCTGCTGGACTTGGTGGAGGACTGGCGGGTCGAGGAAGGCCTCACGAGCTCGGACCACAACGGTACAGTATTCAAAATTAACATACAAAAATCGAAAGGAACTAACGTGCAAAGGACCACAAGAATATACAATACTAGAAAAGCAAATTGGAGCCAATTTCATTCGAAATTGGCCCAATTAAAAGCTGACTCAAAATTAAATGCAGTTGAAATTGAGAAAATTAGTAATAAAATAGATTTAGAACAGATTATTGATAAATATATAGCCAAAATTAAACAATCTTGTGATGAAACATTGGACAAAATTAAAAACAACACCCAACTTACTATACCGTGGTGGTCCAAAGAGCTCGCTGAGCTGATGTCGGAGGTTAACACCCTAAGACGCCGCATCCGGTGCGCTGCACCAGTCCGGAGGCAAAAGGTCGTCGATGAGTACCTGCTAGCAAAAGCCAAATATGAGTCCCTAGCCAAAAAGGCGCAGACAGAGGGTTGGAAAGGCTTCTGTGAAAAACAGGATAGGGAAGGAATGTGGGAAGGGATATACAGGGTCATAGGACGAACCGCCAAAAGACAGGAGGACGTGCCGTTGGTGAAGGACGGAGTACCACTGAGTGCACAGCAATCGGCTTTGCTGCTGGCCGAGACCTTCTACCCCGAGGACCTTGAAGAGGGAGAAAATGCTGACCACCGTCGGACACGTGAAGCGGCCAGTCGTGTAAACGAGTGGGCGCATGATGAACAACATGACCCACCGTTTACACTTCAGGAGCTGAAAACCGCGGTGGAAAGCTTCAACCCGAAGAAGGCACCCGGGGCAGACGGTCTCACAGCCGATATCTGTGCCCAGGCTGTATCCCGGGACCCAGGGACGTTCCTTGCACTGGCCAACAAGTGCCTTGAGCATGGACACTTCCCTGGGGCCTGGAAGGTAGCCACTGTGGTGGTCCTCCGAAAGCCCGGCAAGGACTCCTACACCACCCCTAAGTCATACAGGCCGATCGGCCTCCTACCAGTCCTAGGCAAAACCTTGGAAAAACTCCTAGTAGCAAGGCTAAAATGGCACCTAATCCCGCGGCTCAGTACTCGCCAGTTTGGCTTCATGCCACAGAAAAGCACCGAGGACTCCCTCTACACCATGATACAACATATCAAGGGGAAGCTAAGTGAAAAGAAGCTGATCACTGTTGTATCACTGGACATAGAGGGAGCCTTCGTTAGCGCATGGTGGCCGGCCATCAGGACCAGACTGGCTGAGGAAAAGTGCCCGGTGAACCTTAGGAGGCTGCTAGACAGCTACCTGACTGGTAGGAGTGTCCGAGTACGGTACGCGGGTGCCGAGTGTCGAAGGGACACGACGAAGGGGTGTGTGCAAGGGTCCATTGGCGGTCCGATCCTATGGAACCTGATCCTCGACCCCCTGCTGAAGGGGCTGGAGGCGCGTGGCGTCCACTGCCAGGCGTTCGCCGATGATGTTGTGATGATCTTCGACGGTGACACAGCGTTGGAAGTCCAGAGACATGCCAATGCCGCCCTCGAGTATGTTCGGTTGTGGGGCATCGGAAACAAGCTGAAGTTTGCACCGCAAAAAACTTGTGCAATGGTGATAACCAAGAAGCTGAAGTATGTACGATGTCCCACTCCTGAGCATGGGCGGGGTAGACATTGGCATGTCTAAGGAAATAAAAATACTGGGGCTCACCGTCGACCACCAGCTCACTTTCAACACCCACGTCGCAAACGTTTGCAGAAAAGCTGTGAACATCTACAAACAGCTGGCACGTGCGGCAAAAGTGAGCTGGGGCCTTCACCCGGAGATCATCCACACCATATACACGGCGGCAGTGGAGCCAGTCATTCTGTACGCGGCCAGTGCCTGGGCGCCGGCAGCCAAAAAGATCGGAGTGCAGAAAAGCCTCAACACGGTCCAGTGAGGATTCGCGCAGAAGCTCTGCAAATCCTACCGCACCGTTTCGCTGAACGCGTCCCTGGTGCTGGCTGGGATACTCCCTCTCGACCTTCGTATACAAGAAGCAGCCGCTCTGTATGAGGCAAAGAGAGGGGTGCCACAGCCGGCACTTGCGGGCAGGGAGGTGGAGCGGGTGGTGGCATTTTCAGAGACTCCGCACCCGGCAAAACATATGGCCATGGAGTTCGTATGCCTGGAAGACCGGACGCTTGTGGATACCCACAACGTCCAAGCAGTCAGGGTGTTCACGGACGGCAGCAAGATCGAGGGCAAGGTCGGAGCAGCGCTGTCGCTCTGGGACAGCAATGCCGAGATCAAGTCCTTCAAGCTTAGCTTGCCGTCGTACTGCACGGTCTACCAGGCGGAACTTCTGGCCATATGCGTAGCCACGCGCGAAATCCTCAAGCGCAAAGAGGGAACCTTCGGTATCTATAGTGACTCAAAGGCCGCACTTCAAACAGTTACAAACCAAGGTTCCCTCCACGCCCTGGCCGTGGAAGCGAGAGCGAACGTGGCCGCAGCTTTATCCCAGAGCAAAGATGTGTCTTTGTTCTGGGTAAAGGCACATGCGGGGCTGGAGGGCAACGAGCGCGCGGACCACCTCGCCAAGGAAGCTGCACTCCGGTCCAGGAAGAGGCCGGACTATGACCGCTGCCCGGTTTCATTCGTCAAGCGGCAGATCCGTCTGGGGTCGCTCGACGAATGGAACCGGAGGTACCAGAACGGCGAAACAGCCTCCGTCACGAAAATTTTCTTTCCGGACGCAATCGACGCCTTTAAGATCCTAAAAAAGGTCAAACCAACTGGCATCGTAACTCAAATCTTCACGGGGCACGGTGGGTTCTCCGAATACCTGCACCGTTTCAAGTGTAAGGGGAACCCATCGTGCATCTGTGAACCGGATGCGGTTGAGTCGGTCGCCCATGTCTTGACGGAATGCCCAGTGTTCGAGATGGAGAGGTACGATGCCGAGCGGAAGCTGGACACAAAAATTAGTCAAATTAATATACATAAAATAATGTCGGAAACAAAACTGAGGAAAATCTTTTTAGAATACTGCTTAACAGTGGCGACAAAAGTTATAAGTCGAAACAAGGAAATTTAAAAAACTGTGCTTTTTCAAATATGGACATTTCTGTATAAGAAAAGATTTTTAGATATAAGCACAGATTAGGGTAAGAATATCATGAATTTATTAAAATATTAGCAATAAAAATTTTAGAATCACAAATTATAAGATCATACTTTTCAAAATTTAATAAATAATCTAACAAAACAGCAATTAAAATGACGAAAGGCGAATAAGGTCTCTGACTATGTCAGGGGGACACTAGTCGGGCAGGAGTGGGTTTTAGTCGGTTCGAGTCCGACACTACCTCGACTGTCTCACAACCTGTGAGGCAGTCGAGGTGTCCGTGGGGATTTCCCACTCCTGCCACAACAAAAAAAAAAAAAAAAAACCTAACGTAACCTAACTTGGCCCGGGTAACGCGCGCCCGTTGCTCCTTGGCAGCAACCCGCTCCTCCAGGTCTAGCTGGAGCTTCGCCCGCCGAGCCAGGTCTAACTGGCGTTGGGCGTCCGCGAGACCAACGACTTGGGTGTCCGCGGCTGTCATCGGCTTTTTGGCCTTCGACTTCCTTCCTGATCCCGAGGTCGAAGAGCCCTCGGATCCATCCCTCATGGAGGCCCGCTTCCGTGACCGAGAGTCACCCGCGTCCGAGACACTTATAACCGACTCGATGTCGTCGGAGTCCAGCGTCTCGTCCGCCCTTCCAAAGAAGCTAGCCGCAGACGGCGCGCGGCTAGCTTCTGACTCCGAAGCGTCGGAGAGGCCCTGAGAAGGGCCTTTTGGTTGGCCCTGAGAAGGGCCTTTGGGTTGGCCCTGAGAAGGGCCTTTGGGTTGGCCCTGAGAAGGGCCTTTTTTAAAACGCCCGCAGGCGTCCCGCGTTTGCTTAGGCATAGCCTCCACAGGTTCGTAGAAAACAAAGCGAATAAAATAAAACAGCTACGAATTCACAGTGCACTTTGGCCGAGCCCAGTCTGCCACTCCGTTACGGTGGTCAGAACTGGGTCGTTTCCAGGGGACGCGACGTGGACGCAAGCACTTTTTTTTTTTTTTTTTTTTTTTTTTTTGACGCTGGGAAAAAATGCATTACGCATACCCTCCCGTCGGGGGATGGGAGGGGTATGTGGGACTCCCCGGGCGGCCAAACACCACGGTATACCCACTAAAACGACCCAGCGCATTCCCGCTTCGTCATAGTGGAGGGGGACTGGGAAACCGGCACAGCCTTTACTTCCAGTCCCCCGCCGACGAACACACAAGGCTGACCCCCCTCTTGTCCTCACGGCACGGACGTGGAGGGGGGGGTTCGGGAATGACCGACGGAGGTGACGGGTGCAATGCGGGCGGAGGCACCCCCGCGCCTGTCGCCCGCCCGTCACCGTGAGGAGGGAGGGCAAACGCCCCTTCCCCCCCCCCCCCGCCCGCAGAGCAGCGCAGCGAGAGTAAACTCCCGCTGGCGCTCCGCCTCCTCCTTCTGCGAAATCGCAGAAGGAGGCAACCGCTGACCAGGCCTCCTCGCTCCCCAGCATGGTGTTCCGTGGCACGCACGCCGGGAAGCGGGAGGCCCAGTCGCCCGCGAGGTGACGGGTGCAATGCGAGCGAAGGCACCTCCGTGCCTGTCGCCCGCCCGTCACTGTGAGGGGGGGAGGGCAAACGCCCCTTCCCCCCCTCTCCGCTACCGGAGCGGCGCAGCGGGAGGGTCCTCCCGCGCGCGCTCCGCTGACCAGGCCTCCTCTCCACACTCCCCAGCATGGCCTCGACCACGCCGGGAAGCGGGAGGCCCAGTCCCCCGCGGCACTCCCCTGCTGTGCCCTATTATTATTTTGAGGTTAAACAGTTAAGAAAAAACTTCGACTGCACACACTGCCGAAACCAGATCGACGACCCCCCTTTTTTATTGAAGGAAAAGGTGGGGTTTGCCTGCGCACATCTCCTCGACCGAAGCTCCGAAAACCGAAAGTTCCAGGAGTTATTCAGGAAATATTAAAACCACGTGGTGCTGAAAACACTGAAGACGCAGAGCCAGACGCCTGAAATTTTGCAGCCGACATCTGCATTCACGGTTTAGAAGGTAACTGCAAAAAAAAAAAAAAAATTATTACCATACCCGATTTTTGAGAGCAGTTAGAAATTGGAAAATTTGGACCAGTTTATCTTCGGCCCAAATCAAAATTTTGAAAATCTTCAACTGCAGCCTGCTGCGCGCTCATCGGCTCAATAGAGATTTTAAGTTTTAGATTTTTAGGTTGGCTAGTTTTTAAATTGTAGAGTAAATTGCTGAAAAACCATATTTTTGAAAAAAAATGACTTAGTTTTTGGATTTCAAAATATTTTATTATTGTTTATTGTAGCCCTATATTTAAGATATTTTAGCATGTTTTTTCTATAATTTTGTGACGATAGGTTCCAGAGATATCGATTTTTTAATGTTTTTTGGTAAATAAATAATAAATTCAAAAATTAATAAATAAATAGTAAATAGTCATAATTCGTAAATAAATAGTAAATTCAAAAATTTAACGCCAGGATAGGGTCCAATACACCCATCCTGACCTCCTCAAGCCCAAACATGGGCCCCATTGCTCCCAATTTGGCGTTTTTGGAAAATCTGAGCCATCTGGGTTTTTAGGTTTTAATTTTCAAATTAAGATATCTCGGGAACTGCTGGCCCAATTGAACCCGATTTTTCACTACGGCCTTTAGACTATTGTTATCTTTAAGTTTTTCAGGTTTTCAGCCTGTTTCAGACGTCCCAAGCTTTTGTCGCTGAAATTGCTTTCAGGAGACACCTGAAGTGACGCCGAGCTGTACTTCCAAAACCCCGTCCATTTGCGACGAGGGGTTCCGAAGTTACGGACATTTTTAGTTGACCTTTGACAGCTTGGCGGCCATCTTGTTTAACTTCAAACCGCCATAACTCCTGAACCAGAGGTCGTGGGAGATTGCGGTTTTTGGTTTTATGCTCAAAGGCATAGTGTCCCTTCCACCCCACGATTTCAGGCGGTTTGGGGTTGAAAAATTTCAACATCCTGAAAGTGGTTTCGGCGGACAGCGGAGCTCAAGCCGAGTTGGGAGAGCCCAAACTCGGGGGGTCTACGGCTTTCCAGAGGGGAGATATTGACTGTCAAAAACCAACTTTGACAGCACCGCGGCCATTTTGCGAAAACTTAAAAAGACCATAGCTTCCCAACGAAGAGTCGTAGAGGGCTGGGGTTTTCTCTGTTTATATCAGTAGGACTTGAGGCACAGACCTAGTTTAGTTTCAGGCGTTTTCAGCGCGCCAAGATTTTTCAGGCTGAAAACCGTTTCGGTGGATCGGTCTCACCGAGCAAACTTCGGAAAGCCCAAACACCGGGGTTTTTGGACTGGTGGATCCGGAGATATCCTCTTGTAACCACTTCGGTTTTTTATTTAGTGTAAAAACCAATAAATTTCAAGTTGGGATATCTCCGGAACCCCTTGGTGTAATTGTACCGAGTTTGGGTTCATTTGAGGGGGCTCGGTGGGGGCTATCCACTGAACTAGACAGAACGACTCTATGTAGAGTCCTTCCAAAAATCACTCTACAATTGGGTGTTTTGACTCGGAAAATTTTCCGTCGACTGTTTTTCGACTGGCTCTTCTTGACCCGCTCTTTTGAGCTAAGGACCGCGACTCTACATAGAGATCGACCGCCGAAGATCTTGAATCTGAGGCAGAATATTTGCATTTTATTTATTTTAATCCTAGTTTGGGATCAGATGGCAGTGTGTTGGTTGTCCCAAGATATTATTATTATTCCGTTTATTCATTTATATACATATTTTTTAACATTTTTAAATATTTCTTAAAACAAACGATATAAAAACATTTAAAAATATAAAAAAATAGCGGTCCGCCGGTGTCGGGAACAGGGTCCAAGCTACCGGTGGTTAGGGCTCCAGAGACAGGAACCTCCTCACAATGCGAGCCGTATCGAGGAGTACTGCCTTTATTATTATTATTATTTTATTGTGTATAATTTATATATTTTTCCTGCTTTACACCATCGCCCGTGCGTTGAACTACCAAAGCTCGCCATTGACCCCCAAGTCGCGTACACCATCTGAAAAGGAAAGCGGAAAATTTGTGTATAAGTCGACAGGATTCATTGAATCCTACTTACATTAAATTGTTTTTAATTAATGGCTTTATTTTTTATTCTAACTGACCGTGGTATCCCTTTACATACCCGGTTGACTTTTGACGTAAACTAGTTCCTAGGAAGAGCCCTTTGACAAAATGCCGGCAACACGCACACCAGCAGCAAAAAGGTAAATCCCGCGGACATCTCAAACTTGGAAGGGAACCAAACAGGTCAGACGGGCCCGTCGGTGAGTCGTAACATCGGACATTGGGAAGGCGGATCCAAAACAGTTCCACCCTCCAAAACACCATCGCCCCCTAAGAAAATGGTCCTGGCCTACCCCCTTGGGACAAAACTAAGGATGACGCTCTCACAAGAGGCAAAGCCCGAAGCAGCGAAGCAACGGGAAAGTGTTGACGTGGCTAAAGTAGACATTAGCGAAAAGAGTTCAAAAAGCCCTCCACGACCTGCCGAGAAAGAACGGCTAGAGATGCAGGAAAATAAGACCCTGCCAAAGCTAGCAAAAGTCCGAGTCGCCAAAGTTTCAGTACGCGGATCGGTCAGTAGAAGCCAAGGCCTGCTTAAGCAAAGCGAAGCTTCACTTGAACAGCTCAAGAAACACGAAATCTATACGAACTATAAAATATACACGAAATATTAATGTCGTATATGTGAGAGAAGCCATGACAAAACATCACAAGCAACTTTCTGGAATGCCAAGCAGGAGTTAAAAGTCAATCACAATTTCAAGTACGTGTGGTTTAAAAGAGGACTTGTCAAAGCTCGTAAGAAAGACGGTGGAAAAGTTATTAACCTACGCTCCATGAATGACATACACGGACTAGCTATCAACAAGCAGCAAGTCGGCATGTCATCGCATTCGCAAGTAAACCAGGGATTAACCGAAAGTATTAATAAAAAATAAAAAAAATGGCGAATTCTTTTTGTGATATTAATGAGATTAATGACTGTATAAATGTTAACGACTTCATTAACTGTACCCCTTACCATCAATATAACCTATTGTGCATGCATATTAATATTCGATCAATAATCAAAAACTTCTCTGCATTAGAACAAATTATACTTAACTCAAAAAAATGTATCGATATCATCATTCTATCCGAAAGTAATATATCTGAGAGTAATAGTGTTCTGTATCAAATAAGTGGGTACCGAATGTACACAGCCTTGCGTAAGTCTCGAAGGGGTGGTGGTATTATAGTATATGTCAATAACAAACATAAATGTAGCCTTATAAATGTAAAAACTATACACTTTGAAAGTTTATTCTGCACCGTCACCACCCAATCGAACTTTACCGCGAATCTGTGTGCGGTATATCGACCACCAAGCTCGAGTAAAATTCTATTTATTGACGAACTACTAAGTTCACTACAAAAATTCACGATAAACACAGAACTGTACTTATTGGGAGACACTAACATAGATTTAAAAACGGACAATCCTGTAAGACATAAATACAATAACATGTTATGTAGCATGGGCCTTTTGTGCGGGATCACTGAACACACCAGAATAGTAAATTCTAACGGGAAATCAAGTCAATCTTGTATTGATCATATTTATGCAAGATCCCGCACACAAGACCTATATACGGCGGCACTCGGTACCACACTGGCTGATCATCGGGCTGTTATGCTCGCATGTTCTAGCGCGCGTATACAGAATGTCCCAAAATACAAGACCTGCATAAATAATCATCAACTTAGTAAATGTTTAGATGGAATTCAGTGGGAAAGATCACAGGATATAAGATGCCCTTTAACTTTATATAATTTCATACATACACAGTTCAAAGAATGTTATAAAAAATCAGAATATAAAACCAAAATTAAAAGTAGTGCATCGCGTAGTAAAAATGAATGGATGAATTAAAAAATAATCAAAGCCTGTGAATATCGGGATAAATTATTCATGAAGTGGATAAAAGATTCCAATAACGTAGTACTAAAAGAAAAATATAATAAATCAAGAAACTATGCAAATACTATAATACAAAAAACTAAAATCCATAATATAAAGTCAGAAATTGTATCAAATAAGAGCAATACTAGACAGCTGTGGCAAATTCTTAATCGAATTACAGGAAGAATAAAAAATTATATTGATGATGCTATTCAGAACTCATTTAATACAACTACTACAGATATTGCTAATAATTTTGCAGACACTTTCGACAAAAGCGTTAAGCTAATTATTCCTAAGTGCTCGATATCACTGTTAAATAAAACAGAGTATACAACTCCAGCTAACGTTACTATGCGTTTAAAGCCTGCGGAGCCTGACTTGGTTAAAAAAGTCATTATGTCTTTAACAAAATTATAAAGCTCCAGGAATAGATGGAATTAGAGCCATAGATATCAAAAGGTTGTGCACGACAATCACCTCAGTGATTTCAAAATTAATTAATCTATGCATACAAACATGCAAGTATCCATCTACACTTAAAACAGGGATTGTCAGTCCGATTCACAAAAAAGGAAGCAGACTGGATTACAACAACTACAGACCTATTACTATATTGCCAAGTATTGATAAAATAATAGAGAAATATATTTGCCAACATATACACGAATTCTATGACAAAAATAAAATACTAAATGACAAACAATATGGCTTCCAACCAAAAAAGAGTACCACACAGCTGCTATCAACGTTCACAGACAGTATTCATAATCACTTAGATGAAAAAAAACACGTATTAGTAGTATTTATAGACTACAGCAAAGCATTCGATACGCTCAGACATGACCGATTGCTAATGTGTCTTCATGACAGTGGAATTCGAGGCAAGCTACTAGATTAGTGCGAAAACTATCTTGACAACAGAAAAGACATGGTCAAAGTCAGTGACGTGTTAAGTAAACCGGTCATCGTAACGGAGGGAACGGCGAAAGGCTCGGTCCTTGGGCCACTGCACTACCTCACTTATGTAAATAGTTTTGTTAATATAATAAAAAAGTGCGAGATTTACCAATTTGCTGATGACACCTGCCTTTTAGCCGCTGGACAGAGTCTTAGTGATGCCCAAAGGCAACTACAGGAGGACTTTGACTTGTTGGTTAAATGGTCTCATGATGCTGGTCTAGTATTAAACGCTAGTAAGACCAAACTAATGTATATCAGCACCAGTCAAAATAGAAGCTCTTCCTTGCCTAAACTAACAAATCACTGCCATGAGTGTCTGCATGATAAAGTAGCCAAGCCTTGCAGCTGTGACTCCATTGATCTCGTAGTTAGCCAAACGTACCTAGGACTTACCATTGACAGCCGACTAAATCGGAAGGAGCACATTAACGGAGTGTGTGATAAACTCAGGTGTATGTTGGCTAAATTCTCTATTATAAAAGGCAAAATTCCATATCAAACTCTGTTAATGCTTTACAAAGCCCTGGCCGAATCAACGATATCCTATGGTCTGTCGAGCTATGGCAGGACATATAAGTCACACCTTGATTAAATTTATGCACTTCAACTACGGATATTAAAAGCAATTGTCCCGCATAGCATTAAGAAGAAATACAAAAATGACTATCATAAATTATTTGAATTCTGTAAGATATTACCCATACAAGAAAAAACGAAATTTGTACTTTTAAAAGAAGAGTTTTTTAATGAAAGTTTAAAGAAAACTAAAACCATAAATATGAATGAGATTAGGACTCGTAGCGTCCTCACTGCTAAGCTATTACTTCCAAAGTACACAAATTTGCACGGCAAGAGATCGCTAAAATATATAATACCTTTCCTTATTAATCAACTACCTATATCATTAAGGGATAATTTAACTCAGAAAAACATAAAATATAAATTAAAACCACATTTTTTACTATATTTAAACACCTAAGATAGATAGGATGAATATTAATAAAAATATATTTGTAATTCAACATTAATAAATAATTTAAAGCATACAAAATTAAGCAAAGGAAATACCTAACAATAATAAAATAACACAAAAAAAAACTATTACTAGAACATATACTTTATGAACAACCTGTATCAATTAAAAACTTCCCTCACCACTTTTGTTTTTATGAACGGACGGTCGGATTGGTCACCGAGGTTCGCTCGTTAGTACGAGTATTAGATATTATTTTGCCTAATACCCGATGTAATTTTAATTGTTGTTTCTTTTTAACTAAGTACCTACTTTAGTGTATCTGTTAATTCTCTAAATTATTTAGTCGATGATTTTGGTGCACGGTAAAACTCTAATGAGTTTATGTTGGCACCAACTTGAATAAATAAAATGTATGTGTACTACTGAATAAATAGATAAATAAATAAAATAAATAAATAAGTCAAATGTAAAACAAAATTGTAATAAAGTACTGTAATAGTTTATGAAGGAAATGTTTTTAAGACTGTAGCACGGATTGTCTCCCTAGCAGTAAATACAAATGTCATAATGTTTAGATAGAATAGAGTACTTAGAATGGGTAGATTGTATAAGAATAAGTAGAAAATAAGAATAAAGAATAGTAAATAAGATATGAAATAAGCTGTAACAAGTTAAAAAGAAAAAGAATATTAAAGATAATGGCACTGATTTATTTTCCCTGGCAGAAATATAAGAGATAAAAATAATGTAGAGCAGAGTAGAATAGTAAAAATGGGAATCCCACCCATAGAATGAAAATGGATGGATGCAAGAAAGAAAAAGTATGCGGCATGCAAGTGCGAGAGGCAAAACTGCGAGAAATGGTATGAAAGTGAATACAGATTAATAAGGCCTCCGAGTAATCTTGTTGGAGGAACTAGATGCGACTTCCGCTGCCCCGGACTAGTGCCGGCCCGCTTGACCTGCGGGCCTCGTCTCGGGGGGGAGTGAGGTGTGAACCTCCCCCTGTTACGTGTATGAGAGGCGCGCGTGGAACACGACGCGCGGCTGTCTCGGGTCCAGTGTGATAAGGGGCGACAGATGTCCCCGAATCCGTCACCCCTGGACCTATTCAGGAGGGCCGGAAGAGAGCGTTGTCTGCCCTCTGCCGACGCCCGGTGCGCCTGCTGCGGGATGGGAGGGAACTCGTCATCTCCCTCTCCCTTTCCGCAGCTTCCTTCTGCGACATGACAGTTTCGCAGAAAGATATCACTGCGTCCCAGGACTCTGCGCTGCCGACCATCGAACGAACAACGGCCGGCAGCAACAGGTCTTCTCCTACCTCTGTAACGAGGGCACGGCGCGGCTCATCCCACGCGAACCTTTTTTTTTTTTTGGGAGACGGTTTGTTTATGTGGGGCTACCCACAAAAAAAACACCGCCGTGAGCCTACTTTCGCCTTTGTGGATGGGCCACGAGAACTGCTACGCATGACGTTCGCGACCCATCCAGCGCAGCCCGCCTCTGGGCAACAAACTCCTTTGGCGATGTCCGGGCTCACCTGAGACATCGCCACCACTCGTGAGGGCCGTGCAAAGCGACGACGATAGATTCCCTGATCTATCGCCCGCTGGCGCCTCCTCCGCCGCCCTGTCCTCCTGCGGCGAATCGCGTCAGCGAGGGAGTCTTCCTCCCTGACGCGCTCCGCCGCCTCCTTCTGCGAAATGACGTCCTCACAGAAGGATGCCACCGCATCCCATGCCTCCCTGCCGTCGACCATGGCCTTGGCCACAGTTGGCAAGGAGAGGTCTGCCCCGATTGCTGCTGCGAGAGCACGGCGCTGCACTTCCCAAGCAAGACAGCGGTCGAGGGTGTGAAGTGCCGTGTCCTCGCTGCAGTCGCAATGGTGACACACGGGAGTCGCCTCCCGTCTAGCCACTTTGTGCAGGTATTTGCCAAAGCAGCCATGCCCTGACAATACCTGCACCAGACGGAAGGACAACGTCCCGTGTCGCCTCCGTACCCACTCGTCCAGGATCGGCTGGATAGCCCCCACGGTCCAGTGACCTGCAGTGGGCGTCTCCAACCTTACCCTCCAAATCCGCAGGGTCTGGGATTGGGCCTCCCTACGCCACCTCGTGATCAGCTCAGGTGGCGGGCGTCTGCCACTCTCCGCCTGCAGGTCTGCGCCACGCCAATAGACTTCGGCGAGCACTTGCGCCTCTAGATCCCACGGGGGTGTGCCCGCAAGGGCGCATGCCGCTTCCGCAGATACGGTGCGGTATCCGCGTATGACCCTGACTGCCATGACTCTTTGCGGCCTTCGCAGAAGAGCTTTGTTTTGGGAAGACAGGGACTCTGCCCACACCGGAGCCCCGTAGAGCGCCATCGAGCGAACCACCCCCGTGTACAGCCGTCGGCAAACCATGTTCGGTCCGCCCAAGTTCGGCAATAGCCGGCTGAGGGCGGACGCCGTGCCGATTAGCTTCGGTGCAAGCTGAGCAAAGTGCTCGCCAAAGTTCCACCTCCGGTCCAAAACCAGGCCCAAGTATTTCATCCTTGCCCGTACCGCTATTGTTGCACCACCAATAGTGAGGTGTGCTCCAGCCGGTGGCCGGCGTCGGGGTGCATGAAATACCAGGGCCTCCGTCTTCTCCAGCGCAACCTTGAGGTTGAGGCCCAGTGCCTCGATTCGGTCCACGACGAGGGACGTGCCCTCGACGGCGGAACGTGCCGCTTCTTCATAGCTCGCTCCCCGGGCCGTGACGAGAGTGTCATCAGCGTAGCAAATGACGCCCTGCCCGGGGGAGAGCAAACAGCGCAAGGCCCAGTTGTAGCCAATGTTCCACAGGAGTGGACCCAGAACCGACCCCTGTGGAACACTGCACGCGATGGCCCTGCGCATGACTTGGCCGTCGCGTCCCTCGTAGCAGACGAACCGCCTCTGCAGGTAGTCTGCTACCAGCTGCCTCAGGTAGACGGGCACCTGAAGGTAGCGGAGCGTCTCCTCGATGCAGCTGAAGGGCAGAGTGTTGAAAGCGTTGGCGATGTCTAAAGACACCGCCAACAACACCCCGCCTTGAACAACTGCATCCTTCGCTTCGGTCTTGAGGCGCAAGATGGCATCTACTGTCGAACGCCCTGCCCGGAAACCGAACTGGGCGTCCGACAAGTTCGGGCCAACTGCTTCTAAGTGCCGGACGATGCCGGTAGTGAGAATCTTCTCTAGCATCTTCCAGGGCCGCTTCAAGAGCCAGGGCCAGCACCATTGCAGGCACACCGTCCGGTCCAGGGGCAGTTCTTTTCGACCGCGCCCGCAAAATTGCCGACTCCATCTCCGCGTCCGATATTGGGGGAGTCTCCACCTCCGCATCTTGGTCAGCCTTCGCTTCGGCCATATTCGGGGAAGGGTGATCCGCCTGGTCCGGGAAGAGTGTCTCCACGACCCTTGCGAGAAACTGAGGCTGGAGGGTTTCCGTCAGTGGGGGGCCTCGAGTGCGGAGTTTCTTCCGCGCCGCACGGTATGGGCGTCCCCATGGATCACGGTTCAGATCCTCCAGTGCCTCAGCTCTCGACTGCTCCTTACCTCGACAGATCGCCAACTGCAGATCCCCCCGAGCATTGCGGTAGGTCTCATGCAGTTGGGACTGAAGGATTTCCAGCTCTTCGTCGCGGCGGCGTAACCTATGAACTTGTGAGTAGATCCTCCGGGCAATTGTACAGGCCGCGCGGAGGTCCGCTATCTCCTGGGACCACCAGTAGACCGCCCGCTTTGGAGGTTGCCTTCGGGAGCGAGGCATGGCTGCATCGCACACAGACGTCATCGCGTGGCGAAAGCATCCAGCCCCGACATCAACTCCCTCTGCAGCAGGCGGTGAGGACAGCCAAGCCTGGACAATGGCTGCTTCCTCTAGGAGGTCCCCGTCAAGCCGCTTCACCGCCCACCTTGGGAACTGTCGAGCGTCAGATCGTGGAGACACTGTTGGGCCCGAGGAGGTGGAGATATCCATACAGATGTACAGGTGATCCGATAGAGTCTCCACACTCTCAAGGACCCGCCAATCCTGAACCCTTGCGGCGACAGTTCCATACTGACGACTTATCTCGCGTACCTTTGGTGTACTCTTTAAATTCTAATTTGTTTTGCAGTTGCTCTATTTTTAATGTTTAATCTAATACCTGCAATGTTGAAAAATTAACCAATAACACACACTTTCATAGTGTTTTAAAAAATCTTATTAAAAAACACAAATGAGTAGTACAAAATAAAAGTTTTAGCTAGTTAACTAGAAAAAAGGTGCGTTTTTAAGGTTAGAATTTATATTCATCATCTGCCTAGCCTTTTCCCAACTATGTTGGGGTCGGCTTCAAGTCTAACCGGATGCAGCTGAATACCTGTATTCTACATAGGTACAATAATAAAATCATTATCACAAGTCAGAAATGCAGTTATAGTAGCTACTTAAATCAAAGCACGAAACTGATTCACTGGATTGTTGTTGAACATTAAATAAAACAACGGAAACTCTAAACAAATTATAAACCTCTAACACAAAATAATGTCAACCAAACACGCGTGCAAATTGTGGACAACTCGTCCCCGTAGTTGGAAAACTAAATAACTCCGATTTTCTAGTTTTGAGATAAACGCGATTTAGTGTTTTTTTTTCAATTAATGTTCATTTGTTAAAAAAATTGAGACAATTTTATTGTCGGTAATTTTACATTTTGTGGACCTGATTATCTTTAACATTATGCTTAAACAAACTGGACTCTATCTTCAACAATAACTAAATAAAATATATAAAACCAAGTTGTTTAATTTTGCCACAACTACTTTTTGTAACGTAACTGCAATTAGTTATTTATTTCGGCTATTTATTTAGTTTTCCTACAACCTAGATCCATCTGGTAGAGTAAAAGAAGGTGAAATAAATGCAGTTATTGAATTTATCAAACTTGAAATATGTTTAAACGTAAAAGTTGAACGTTTATTACTTTGATATTGTTTAACTGTTATTGGTGCCATTAAAAATAATAAGCTGTATTTTGACATAAAATAGACTTTATTAAAAAAATAACAACAAATCAAAGGTATAGCAATCATTATAAAACTTTAAAACAACTCAATTCAAATAAAAATAATTCTTCATTGGTAATTTAGGAAACACAACTAAAATAAAACTCAAAAAATAATATGACTCATCAGGTACATTGAGTACAAAAATCAACAAACTTTTAATATCAATTACTTAAGACTATTGATAGGCTTCTGGCTGGCCAGTCCATAACTGTGATGTTCACATCCCGAAGATATTCCCTGACGATGCCGGCCGCATGGGCTCTTGCATTATCATGCATAAAAAGGAAATTTGGGCCCACATAGTCCGCGTATGGTATCACGTGAGGTTCTAAGCACTCACGACTGTACCTTTCAGCATTTAATGTTGACAGCCGTGGTCCTGTAACAACCTCAAGTTGAGTTTTGCCGCTCGCGGATATACCGCCCCAGACAGTCCATGAGCCACCGCCATAAGCAACCCTCTCTTCAAAGCAGCATTGTGCGAAACGCTCTCCCTTACGTCGGTAGACCTTCTTCCTTCCATCATTGCCATGTAACACAATTTTAGACTCATCAGAAAAGAGTACACGGCTCCAATCTTGCTGTGTCCAATTTAAATGACTGCGTGCGAAATGAAGGCGCGCTGTTCGGTGGGCTCGCGTTAGTTTGGGCCCATTAGCTGGCTAGTGTGGTACCATATCGCGTTCTTTTAACCTTCTCCGAACAGTTCGAGCGCTCACAGATACTCCGTGGAAGTCGCGAAGTTGGTTTTGTATCTCAATGGAGGTAAGGTGACGATTTCTCAAGCTGGTCGTCACGATGAATCGATCCTGCCTTTCAGTTGTGACCCGAGATCGTGGCCTTCCTTGGCGACGAACAAAGCCACCAGTCTCTAGGTACCTCCGATAAACATTTCGGACCGCAGATCGACTTAAATTAAGTTGAGCACTCACGTTTCTTTGGCTGTGTCCGGCCTGAATAAGTGCCACAGCTTGGGCGGCGACTTCAGGTGAAGTATCCATAGATTATTGATAGAACCTCACCTTAATGTTAAGAATAAGTAATGTTTGTTGCAAAACCAAAGATATCAATCACTTTTTCAAGAATTAAATCCAAGTAAACCAATAAAACCAAGTTTTCTTAGTATTCGATTGTTTGATATCAACAAACAGGCTCCAAATTGTCTTTTGTTTCTTTAAATTCTGTGTTCGAAATTCAAAAAAAGCCTATTGAATGAAATTGTGAATGTGCCAGGTTCAAAACTTCATAAGAACTTTTTGCTCGACCTAATATAAAATTTTAGCTAGGACCAAACGAAACTGAAAATACAAGGTGGGCCAATAGATGTGTTTTTGATTTTATTTGCCTATCATCTTGTAATTAATAATTATCTAATTTTCTATTTTCTCTTTAATTTTATCACGTTGTATTGGGATCGATCTATCACCACTGAAGAACCCGACCATCCATTTTCCCAGAGACGGTGGGACGAGCCGCTCTGCAGAGTAGTTCAGAGCAATCTGCTGAACACATCTGCTACTACTGCTGAGCGTGCGCGCCTGCGGGCTGTGGGTGAGTGGGAGTCGGGTCTTTGGCTTCACGCACTACCGTCGTCGAGCATAGGCACATTGTTCGACGACACAACCTTCCGCCTCGCTGTTTCTTTACGCCTTGGTGCCGCTTGCTGTTCTCCTCATCGCTGTCACTGCGGTGAAGCTGTCAACAACCTCGGTCACCACGGCCTGTCATGCAGCCGAAGTGCGGGCCGTTTTGCACGGCACGCAAATATAAACGACATTATCCGACGAGCTCTTGTCACCGTCGGCGTCCCAGCTGTTTTAGAACCCAATGGCTTGGCACGCAACGATGGCAAGAGACCGGACGGCATGTCTTTGTTTCCTTGGAAGATGGGTAGGCCTTTAGTGTGGGACGCAACATGCGTCGATACTCTTGCGCCATCCCATCTTCCAAGCTCATCGTGCTGTGCTGGTGCTGCCGCTGCGGCTGCAGAGAACCTCAAGCGGCGTAAATATAGAAACCTGTGTGGTAACTATATTTTCGAGCCGTTTGGGGTTGAAACTCTAGGGCCGTGGGGTCCGAGTACTCATAGCTTATTTAAGGAAATTTCGAAACGCCTAGTTGACGCTTCCCGTGACCCAAGGGCTGGCTTTTACTTTGGCCAGAGGCTAAGTGTTGCCATACAACGTGGCAACGCCGCCAGTCTCTTGGGCACATTACCATCTGACAGCGTTGAGGAGGAGTTTTTCGATGCCCTTTTATAGTTTGTTGTTAGTTTATCTATTTTAGTTTAATAGTTTTTAATTATCAATGTATATAGTTAGTTTAACCTAATAAAATATAGTTGTAGAAGAAATAGATAACATCAAGTGTTTATAAAGTAATGTACGTTTTGACCGAATTCTGAGTAGCAAAATTAAATAAGTAGAGTTATTTAGTTTTCCTAGAACTTTGTTAGTTTTATGATAGAATTTGTAAATTGGAGAAAAAATCAACAACTTATTTTATTTAATTTATTAAAAATTTAACTAATCATTGACCACAGTTATTGATTTATTTATTGAGTTGTTTATTTTTCCTTCAAAAAATTAGAATTAGTTTGAAGATATGCATTATTCCATCTGAACGACAAAAATGGCTATATTTTTGGAACGGAATAAAATAAGTAAATTCCTGTAAGACTCAAACATGCGTCATGTTTTGGATTATTTAAAAATAGGGAAAAGACAAAATCGCCAAAAACGAAGTTATTTAGTTTTCCAAATACGGGGACGAACTGCACAAACTCACAAAGTCACAAAGGCGAACCACACCCACACGCCCGCGCGCCGCCGGCCGCATCTTCCGAATGTTCCCGATCGTTGCCGAATCCTGTCGTAACGAGTTAACGACCGCGTGTCGTAGAGGGATGGCGATCTGAGATCGATTAATCGAAGAATCGATTTATCGGGCCCAAAAGATCGATTTTTTAAATCGATAGGTAGCACTGAATCGATTCAGTGAATCGATATTTCATCCTAGAAATCGACACTCGATTATTTCTGTTTAAAAACTATAAAATTATTACACATGTAAAGAAATCAAAAACGGGAGGGATTGGTGTGTGCTTAGTTTTCTCCGCTTCTCTTTAGGTGTTTATGTGAATCTTTGACGGGTTGGTATTTGTTGATTGTTCAGTTGATATGGCGTCATTTGTTTATGTCTTGATTGACTGACTTTCGTAATAATACTGTGATTAGCGAAATAAATTTTAATTTCTATGTAGTGCTTGATTTACAGAATAATTGAGTGTAGTAAATCGCTTCTTATTTTTTACTATGATGCAATTATTTTAATTTTGTACTGTTATTTACTATAGTTAATCTAACCATGTAAAAAAAATCTCTTTATGATGATTGATGATGAAGATATTTATTTATGATGATAAATAGATTTTTCACTTTATGAAGTATATGAGTATCGTATACCTGTACTTTGTGAGTGCCTTTTCGATTGCCGGCAACATCGCAAGTTGGAACCGTTGGGATCAGTAGACTTGACAGACTGTTATTTCTCAAAAGCTTAGACATAAGTTATATTTTTAAAAGTTTTTATTGTAACAAGTAAATTTAGAAAATAAATGTCTTCTACCAACCAAACCAACTATAACCAACCTGCTATAAACATACCATGGTTAAAAAAACAATTGTAATTGTTTAATTCCCTGAACTGACGAATTTCCTGATTTAAATGATTAGAGATCGGGTATTCTCAAGCTACCACAAAATGTAAAATTTTCCCAATCAACCTTGAACCTAACGCTTTATCGCTAAAGTTGAAAATCTATCAAAGAAATTTGACAGGTTGTAGTAGCTTGATGTACTGGCGTCTGTACCTTTTTTACCATTGCTTTATTTTCCAGAAAACAGATTTATATTTACATTGTAAATTTTGACAAAAAAAAAATCGATTTTTGAGAAATCGATCTTTTGGACCTCGATTTTTTTCTGAATCGATTCATCAGGTTGCGATTTGAATCGATTTAAAAATCGATCTTTTTTGAAAATAATCGCCATCCCTGAGTTACCTTGTTTGGACGGCCGGCGTGCTTGAACGTTGAATTTTGTGTGACTATGCACATCAGATTGTTGAGTTTTGTTCTCTAGGAATTGGTCGAATATTCGAATATCGCAAAATTTCAATTCGAATATTTGAAACAGTTGATTATTCGAATATTTGAATATTCGAATGCAAGCCCTTTCTAGAGAAATGTAATTGTTGCGATTATTTTTTTATTTATTTTAAAAGATAATTAATGTACATTAGCAATTCTGAATTAATTCTGAGGGCAGGATTCCCCCATGTACTTTATGGGCAATCTGCCTGATTTAAAACTAAATAAATAAATAAACTATCTGTGTGCCAAATTTCATTCAAATCCGGTCAGCGGTTTTGACGTGATTGAGTTGTTTTTGCATTTATAACAGTAAGTAAGATGGTAAGATCACAAAATTGGAGCAGAAAAAAAAAATAACAACAATTTACCAAATGATCGTGTCACGTAAATATAGTTTAGCGTCTCATGTGTGTCTCGTCCCAAAATAGCCGACAAATCGGGTCGACGGCGAGCATCGCACAGTGGGCCGAAAATAACGCCCTATAGACTTAGCGTAGCTCAAAAATGAAGTATCTAATTTTGAAAAATTAAACTTGCCAGCGTATTCTTTTACCAAATAACAATATTTTATGTCATGTAAAATTTCTTGATAAAGCTATTATTTAATGAGTATAACTCATTAAATAATAGCTTTGAAATTAGGTACTTCATTTTGGAGATACGATAAGTCTATGGAGCGTTATTTTCGGCCCACTGTGCGTCGCCGGCACAGTCGCTGGTGGCGTTGCGTGCTTAGTAGCGGCGCGTCTCCAGCGCCGCGAGTGTGCGATGTGGACACGAGACAGTGCGGTGTGGGCGCTGCTGGCGCTGCTGCTGGCGTGCGCCGGCGCGCAGGACCTTGTTATCGGTCAGTAGATCAGTCAAGTCCTCTGTGAGATCAGTGCTGCGCGTACTCACACTCGGGACGTACTTCGTAAACCGTCATCTCAGTAAATAGTAATCACAGAGCGTGGATGCGCGTACTTTGTGCTGATGACCACCAGCTGATGTTGTTCATTGATTATATTGTCTAAATTCCCCGTAAATCGTACTTTCTGTGTTTGAAAGGGTTCTGACAATATCTGTGGGATCATCAAGTAGGCTACACTTGTACCTCGTACTTATGTAATGTCTAGGACCTCGCCCTCGCTCCGTGCAGGAATGTTTTTGTACTGTGTAGTATGTGAAGTGCGGAGTTTGCAGGCGTGGTGGAGCAGCCGGTACGCGCGCTGCAGCTGGCGGCGGCGGTGGACGCGGCGCTGAACGCGTCGGGCTCCGCCGTCGTGGCGCCGCTGGAGCCCGACGAGCCGCTGGCGCCGCCGGCCGCTGTGTGCGCGCAGGTACCTGACGACCAGCTGTGTGTGTGCTATAAATAAATAAATATAGCGCGTAAAAGACAGCATAAAAGTTCATCAATAAAAATAAAATGCAGGAAGGATGCAATAGTTAGCGAAGCCAGTGAGAGAGAGAATTGGATTTTTTTTGCACTTATCCTCGGATATGTTATAAAAGGTTTTATTATTGTCCATTCAAACTGAAATAGGACTATTTGTGTCGATTTATACAGAAAAGTATATGCAGGGTGTAAACAGACTCTTCACGAAGCCGTCAACCAAGCATTCTATACGTCCAACTAAGTGACTTTACGCAAAAATTAGTGCTGGGAAACAACTTTTTTTTTGGGGTGAAAATTTACGTTTCACGGTAGGACTCAATGTAGCGCATTCAAAACATTGTGCTGATGGATGGATTGAATAGTACGGGGGTAGTGAAGTTGTCTTAAGTAAAAAAAATACATAAAAAAACATGTTTAAAAAAAAAACTTGTGAAAAAGTTGGCCCTATGACCCCCAATATCTCCGTAACTAGAAGGTTCCCAGGTATAGTCTAGAACAAAAAAATGATTGCAATGACGGGGAGAACAAGTGCCTTTCGGCTTCGTTAAGAGTCTGTTTACACCCTTTATAGTCCATTGAAATGTTACATTTTTTAGGCTTAGCGTGCATTTGTCAGAAGGGTCAACTTTCCTTTATGGGCCATCGATTGTTAGGGTGAGGGGTGAGGGGGAAGGGGGGTGATCGGGTATAGGATATCCCCCTGTACCACCCCAACACCGCGGAGCCCATGGTTAAAGATTTAGGTTAGAAGATTTTTTTCCATAAATGTCCATCGATGGTGATAACCTTCCCTCTTCCCCCCCAGTTTGACTCCGCCTTATCTCCGGCGCTGCGTGAAGAGCAGCCCTCCCGCCCTTGCGTGCCGAAGCACGATCACTCATGCTCGGCTCCGCAGCTGCGGCTTCTTGGCCTTCGGCGACCAGCCTCACGTCACAGCGGGCGAGGGCTGCTCTCCCTCCGCGCCTCCGGTTTTTATATACACTCTAGGGGTAGGGCAGACAAGACCACGTGGAAAGTGGGGTGCTCTGATTCGGTTTTGGGTATTTTTCGGATATTCATATACGAAACTTCACGTTCCGTTCCAGTGTAAACAAAATTTCGTTATTTCTTGTGTAAGAAAAGTCAATGTAATTGCATACTACAGCGTGGTTATTGTGCACATTAATAACAAACAAAATTTAATATGTGAAAATTAAATTCAATTTAAGTAAAAAAATGAAATAAAATTTAATAAAATACACCTCGGCCGTCATTCAACAAAAAATTTGCAAATGGCGTGATAATTTGCAATTTTTATGGAAACTGTAAAATTATATCTCGTATACAGTGAATCTCCGCAACTTGAAAATTTGTAAAAAGCTTTCTATTCATGAGTACTATTTACAAAAAAAATATGAACTTCCAACTCAGTGGTCCATAAAAGAAAGTTTACCCGTCCACCCTTGTCCCACGGCCGCCATCTTGGAAAAAAGGGCTCAAATGGTTTTTATGATTTATCTGACGAAGTTATATCGACCAATAGATTTTTTTTTTCTTTAATTGTCATAGATTTTCGTTTATAACTTTTTTATTTTTGTTTCTGCGACTAAAAGTTACTGGACAAAAGTTGTAGATAATCGTTGGAGGTATAATACAAGTACCTACCTGCGCCGATTTTTGTAAAATGTATTTATGGCCAGGCTCTCTTAGGCGCCTCCACATAGGTGTTGAACTTTTGGGACACATTTATAATGCCTGGGAGGATAAATGGGATGTTTTGGGTATTTTTTGCGATTTGTATAAGGCCATTGCGTTCTTCATGAAACATTAATCAGGAGACTACGTCACTACGGAATCCGGAACGCCTCTTTGGGTCTTCTATACTTCATATTTGAGTGATAAGATTTAGAGAGTTGATGTTAACGGGAAAAGATCTCGCGGATCCGTAGTAAGAATGAGGATGAGGGTACCCCAGAGCTCAATGCTTGACCCATTTCGGTTGCTTATTTAAATGACTCGACTTCCTCATAAAGGATAATCATGTCATAGTGTTGCTGCAGACGATACTTCTCTTTTATTTAAACTAAAACGTCAGCTGCTAGTTACGGACGATGTTAATCGTTCATTATAGTTTAATGTTAATAATCTACTGACGGAGGGTCAGTAGATTATTAACATCCCCCCTGGTGGATACCCTTGCCAGCGCTGCTGTCGTATGGTTTGAAGTATGCTGACATCTTAAGCCTTGTTTTAGTTTGTTCCACGTTCCATACCCAAAAGGTGCTCATTCATAGAGTCATAATTAATTGTAATCCGCTTCTTAGCTTGTAAATTGTAATAGAGCTGCATTCTATTTTTTATCGCAAAAAGGTAGTCAGGATACATCACTATTATATTATACTTTATATATGTGAGTAGGCTCGGATATATAAAAAAATATTACAATGGCTGCCATTTACAAGGCTAGGTTAACATCAAGCTAGCCATAAGCTTCCAACGCGAGTCCGTCGGCGGACCTGCACTTGGCGGTTGTTGTGATGTTTGTGCGTGTCGGTGTAACAAGTAAGCGTTCCTCTGTGTTTCAGGCGGCGGGCAGTGAAGAGGGCGGCGCGGCGGTAGCGGCGCTGGGCGGCGGTGACGCTCGCGCGGCGCGGCTGGCGGCGGCGGGTGCGGCGCGCGCGGCCTTGCCGCTGCTGCTGGTGGACCACGCGCCCGCCGACGCCTCCTGGGAGGCGCTCGAGCTGTACCCGCACCCGCAGGTGTTGGCGCAGGCGTGCGCGGAGCTGTGCCAGGCGAAAGGCTGGCAGCGCGCCGTGCTGCTGCACGAGGGCGATGCGCGCGGCGCCGCACTGCTCACCGCCAGCACGACGCAGCTCGCGCTGCTGGCGCGCCAGCTGCCGCCCAGTCACGAGGACGCACTGCTGAGGTCGCACACACCACCAAGCGCGAGTATGATGCAGTGATTCGAGCGAAAGCATGCTACTGGTAAAATTGTGTGTGCAGGAACTTGCTGCTGGTTCTGAAGAAGTCCGGCTTGACGAAGTTCATCGTGTGGTGCTCGGCGGAGTGCAGCGTGCGCGTACTGGATGCAGTGCAGCGGGTGGGGCTGCTGGCCGAGAAGCACTCCTACATCATGCTGTCGCTGGATCTGCACACACAGCCGCTCCACAACTACAGCCACGGCGGTGCCAACGTTACAGGTGAGCCCTCCCACGCCCCCCAGCCCCCACCCCACACCGCGACACATCCCGTACGCTAATCGCTAACTGGTCGTGTACACAGCGTTCCGCCTCTTCGATCCCGAGTCCCCTGAAGTGGTGGAGGTGATGAGTCAGTGGCGCAAAATGTACACGGAGCGACTCAGAGTCGCCCAGAGCGTGCAGGACGGCGAGGAGCCGGCGGAGCCCGAGGAAGCGGCGGGCATAGCGGCGGCGCCGCCCACCGCGCTGCTGCTGGCACACCTGGGCACGGGGCTGGTGGCGGAGGCTTGGCGCCGCCTGCAGCTGCCGCCCGCCGCGCCCGCCGACTGCGGCGCGGGCCTCGGCGCCTTCCACGCCGACACGCTACTCAACTACCTGCGCTCGGCAAGTACCTTTGGCGTTGGGATGTACTTAGGTTGCGGCTAGAAATTAAACTCCGAAAATCAGGATGTACTGATCATGATTTTATTGAAAATAAGCCTGCTTAATTAGGTACTAAATGTACACATGGAAGTATTAACGGGTAATCCTACCACTATTATTTAATTCACCAATAGCGATGAAGTGATACGGACCAAGGTCATAAATATGGGAAGCGCGTGGTGGAGCGCCACCAGTGCTTTGCGGTGCGGCGCGCGCTGTTCGTGCGCGCTGCCACAGTGCCACCCCTCAAGCAAAGCGTACCGGTTGTTTGAAGACTCGGCCGGAGTGCGATGCTTTTATTGAAGCAGGGTTATTAGGGAGTTTTGTGGATGTGACATCTGCTTCGGATATGGTGAATGATGGTTTTAAACCGCCGATTGAAATCACTGCTTCCCTTCCTGATAATTGTAGTGTGAATTTATTGCTATATCTGCGTAACACGGTGTATGGTCCGTCGTATGGAGGTTGTAATGGTTTTTTCGCTGCATCGACTCGTACGAACACTAGTTTACAATCTTGATCGTGGTGAACAAACCATAATACCAAACGCCGTGTCGTTTGGTATTATACGACTGTGCGTGCACTGGTGGACACATTGTCTGTAGTAAATAAGCGGTAGGATTTCTTCTCGGTGTTTGGTTCCGCCCGCCGCGCCCCTGCCAACGCCTCAATTAGTTTTCCGTCTTCATATCAGTATTATAATTGCAGGGTGTTGTAAATGTTTCGCATTCTCAAGCGACAATGATAGTAGCAATGTGTTGATGGTGCGGGGTCGATGAGCGAGTACGCGAACGAGATGTTGAGCTCGTTCGATAGGAATTGCGCCCGTAGTGAGGCCGCGACGGCTTGCACCTTGCACGAGCGGTCGTGATAGTTGTGACGGTATGATGTCTTTAGCTCGGCGATCTCCAGATGCAATCTCTTAATTTCTTCGACGAGCTTTTGAATGCTGCCTGGTTGAGTCTGTGATTGCTGGTTTGTTGATACTAATGCGGTGGTTATTGCACATACTTCGTTTGTTCATCATCGAATGCTGTTTGCTTGCGTATAGTGTCACTTACTACAAGCACTGAGCGAACGTGCCCGGGTAGCGAGTTCATCCACATGAGCCTGAGTGTGTTGTGTGGCACCTTTTTGTGAGCGAGGTGGCGCATGCGACATGATAATTGGCTCGGCTTCTGGTCACCCAATTCTATATCGGAAAGTAGTTTAGTTCTGTAAATGCTTGCCATCCGATTCTTCATATACTGATATCAAACTTTCCTACAACAGGTCCTCTAATTTTCCGATATCTTCTTTTTGGGAACACCTATTTAAATATTTTATTCCGAATTTCGATATTCCGAGTGTCATAAGTCCGAATTTTATAATACCTAAGAATTATAATGTCTATTATTAAAAAATCTTGAAACGTATTTTACTGAAAGTCGTAAATGCGATTTGTTTGTTTTCCGATTTTCATAAGTTCCGTTTGTCCCAGGTAGACATAATCGTCTACAACTTCGATTATAGAGTCTCCGATCTTGATAGGAGTGGGTGTTACACATGGACATTCAACATAACCTTGGTTTTGTCCATATTCATTTTAAGACCCACTCTTTCGGAAGCTCTACTGAGGTCATCGAGCATTGTACTGAGGTCCTCCATCGTCTCACGCATGACCACTATATCGTCGGCAAACCGAAGGTGAGAGATGTACTCGCCATTAACGTTGATCCCTAGCCCTCTCCAGTCCAGAACCTTGAAGACATCCTCTAGTGCAGCGGTGAGCAGTTTCGGAGATATGACGTCTCCCTGTCTCACACCTCGCTACAGAAGGATGGGATTCGAGGTCTGATCCTGAAGTCGAACTGACATGGTGGCGTTATTGAACAAACACTTCAACACCTCGATGTGCCGATAGTCGATTTAGCACCGTTGGAGCGACTGCACGTACAGCCCAAGTCTCGATCAAATCGAAGGCTTTCTCGTAGTCCACAAACGCTAAACAGAGAGACAGGTTATACTCTTCGGTTTTCTGTATAACCTGCCGCAGTGTATGTATGTGGTCTACGGTGCCTTTTCGGAAACCGGCTTGTTCGGGAGGCTAGAAATCGTCAAACCTGCGCGCGAGACGATTCGTGATGACTCTTGAAAACAACTTGTAGACATGACTCAGAAGTGAGATAGGCCTATAGTATAGTAATATTAGTATAGATATAGATAAGCCTGCTTAGGTACTAAATCTACACATGGAAGTATTAAGGGGTAAACCTACCACTATTATTTATTTCACCAATAGCGATGAAGTAGCGAATACGGACCGAGGTTATAAATATGGGTAGCGCGTGGTGAAGCGCCAGTGTACTGAGGTGCGGCGCACGCGCAGGTCGTGCGCGCTGCCACATACCCGTAGCTTGGTACCAGCTAAAGCGCCTAGCAGGGGTCGTGTTATAGGCGTGGTCGTACGGATGCAGGAGGAGTGGAACAGCGAGGACGGCGCCGGGCGGCTGGTGGGCGGTGCCATCACGTGGGAGGTGGATGGCGGCCGGCGCGAGGTGCAGCTTGAGGTGGCGGAGATGACGCGGGGTGGGCGGCTGGAGCGCGTGGGGCTATGGGCTCCGCGTGCAGGGCTGTCCTGGCAGCGCCACGACCCGCCCGCCGACACGCCGCCGCCAGAGTCCATGACCAACCGCACTTTCACCGTGCTCATCGCTGAGGTACGCGTCACGCTTCTGCTCCAGGGGAACACTTCCAACGAGCTCCGTTTGAATGGTAAACGTCCAACGAGCACTATCATCCAAGTACCAGCAGTGTTGAGCACGTTCATGCTTCTGTTTCAGAACAAACCGTATGTGATGAAGCAAGAATCTACGAAACGTTTATCTGGGAATGATCGCTATGAAGGTATTTACAATTTCAATTATTGGACTGTGTGACGTAATGGATGGATGAAATGGCGGCGGGTCACGGAAACAATATGCGACTCCCGCATTCCACTTAAACTGAAGGGGAAGATTTACAAAACCATGGTCAAACCTGCTGTCTTGTATGGATCAGAATGTTGGACTACAAAAGATTCGCATGTGGCTGAGATGAGAATGCCAAGGGGGGTGAGTGGTGTACCGCGAATGGATAAAATAAGGAATGAGTACATAAAAAGAAGTCTGAAAGTGGCGTCGGTAACTGAAAGTTGTGTGGTCATCGGTTATCGTGGTATGGACATGTGATGCGGAGGAATGAGGAAACGTTGTATGTAGTGAGTCGTAGTAGTAGATGGCTATAAGAGTAGAAAAAGACCGAAGAAACGATGGATAGACTGTGTGAAGAATGATATGGCTAAAAAGGACGTGACTGAGATGATGAGAAATAGAGAAGTATGGAAGAAGAAGACATGCTGCACCGACCACAAATGAGTTGGGATAAGGGCAGGAGAATGATGATGAGACACGTTGGAATTTTTTTTCTTGTAAAGGGTTTGCTAGTCCATAAAAAGTTGGGAACCTCAGGTAAAGATTGAGTCTGCAAGCTTTAAAGTAACCTAACACAAAGGGGACGTTACGTGACGGACGTCGGAAACGTGATCTTTTTGCAGTTTTTGTTTAATCTTAATATATATAAATTACGCTTCACGTTGTTTGTCCACGCTGGACTCCTAAACTACTAAACC
Source organism: Lycophotia porphyrea (assembly GCA_950005105.1). NCBI lineage: Eukaryota > Metazoa > Arthropoda > Insecta > Lepidoptera > Noctuidae > Lycophotia > Lycophotia porphyrea. The sequence continues at coordinate 18,934,076 of OX465395.1, read as the reverse complement.
GATTTTAATCAAATTTGCACACTGTGTGTAGTTTGATCCAACTTGAAAGATAGTATAGCTTACATCTCAATTTATAGTCGCAATATTATTTAATTGCATTATGTAACGCAGACGGAGTTGCGCGGGTCAGCTAGTGTTGTATAGATAACGGTACAGAAGCGTTCGTGCGCGAGTTGACTCGCACTTGGCCAGTTTTTTTCATTTTTGTAGCCACGGATAGATCAATTAGCGGGTAAAAACATTAATTTATTTTTGTAGCCACGGATAGATCAATTAGCGGGTAAAAACATTAATTTATTTTTGTAGCCACGGATAGATCAATTAGCGGGTAAAAACATTAATTTATTTTTGTAGCCACGGATAGATCAATTAGCGGGTAAAAACATTAATTTATTTTTGTAGCCACGGATAGATCAATTAGCGGGTAAAAACATTAATTTATTTTTGTAGCCACGGATAGATCAATTAGCGGGTAAAAACATTAATTTATTTTTGTAGCCACGGATAGATCAATTAGCGGGTAAAAACATTAATTTATTTTTGTAGCCACGGATAGATCAATTAGCGGGTAAAAACATTAATTTATTTTTGTAGCCACGGATAGATCAATTAGCGGGTAAAAACATTAATTTATTTTTGTAGCCACGGATAGATCAATTAGCGGGTAAAAACATTAATTTATTTTTGTAGCCACGGATAGATCAATTAGCGGGTAAAAACATTAATTTATTTTTGTAGCCACGGATAGATCAATTAGCGGGTAAAAACATTAATTTATTTTTCGAGAAAATTGGATCACGGTATCACTGTATACAACTCGCCATGATCCGTGGCTAATTCAGTCTGATAACGTCATCGGTGGAGACAAACTCAAATTGACCCCTTAGTCTGGGTACAGCAGGCACAAAATGGCCGAATACAGACATCACGTGCATCGGCAGGTCAACGTCTTTAAAAAGAGAAGAAGGTGGCAGCTATACTTAGAGCGTGATGACCTTAAGGCTAATAAAGCTAAGGGCAATGGTGTTCTGACATGTCCGCTTTGTGCTCGGAGTTTTTCGGCCAAAGTTGGATATACTAGCTACTTGAGCAGCACACCAAAGCTCTCGACAACCTCCCTAGATAGCCATCGATTGCCGTCGCTGTGGCCGAAGTCGGCTAGATGGCATCATCCATCATTCTATTCTATGTCGCGTGTAGTCGGTCCAAAACTATCCTATCTTTCAACCAGGAACCAACCATACCAATTTACAGAATTAAGTAGAAGTCTGAATAATTCCGTAACACATTGCATTTATATAAATCTATCCCATTAAAACATAAATGTCTAATTACACAAAATGCATTTTATACTTTATGTTAGACGTCACGGCATCATATACTCCTTTCTCTTTCTTATCATTCCTCACACAATCCATCCATCTTTTCTTTGGCCTTGCTCCCTCTCCATTCATCAACATTCATGTCCATCACTCTTTTAGTCATATACGTTTCATCCCTCCTCATTACATGAAGTCGGAGCAAATCGGTATGGGCGTTCCGGCAAGAGTTATAGGCACAGGACTGGAGAGACCGCCGAAATCGCAAAACAAGTATTTCGTTTTGGTTCTACTCAATTTCAGGCCAACATTCTCCAGTCTTTGCCACCACACCTCCAGTCTGCTCTAGGCCTCTTGACCGCTTTCGGCAACCAGCCCGATGTTATCGGTAAACAGCATACACGAGAGCCTCTTCCTGAATGTCCGACGTGAGAGCGTCCATTATCATCAGGAAGAGGTAAGGGCTGAGAGCCGGCCCTTAATGCAAGACGACTGCCACATTGAAGGTGCCGGGTAGTGTCCGCAGTAGACCGTACTTGGGTTCTACATCGACTGTACATCGCACGGATAAACTGCACATACTTCCCAGGCACACATTTTTCCATAAGAGCCCAACACAGAACCTAACGGGGTACCCGGTCATATGCCTCTTCAAGGTCGACGAACACCAAGTGGCAGTTTTTATGTGCACCTTTGTATTTCTCGCACAGCTGGCGGATAGCGAAAATGGCATCCGTCGTTCCCCGACCAGCCATAAAACAGAATTGGTTCTGTCAAATTTCGCTCTCCTCTCAGTCGCCTTTCAATACCTTTCTTCCAAACATTCATACAGCTTTATTCCTCTACTAGCTTTTGCCCGCGACTTCGTTCGTGGATCCTGTTGCTTATGCCAGTGACAACGGGGTTGTTAAAATCGAAGATCTGAAACGTCTGAAGTAGAATTCTAAGGCCCGGAGACGGGAAAACAACGGGATGAGCGAGACGATTGGAGACGTTCCAGATCTTTAATTTTTGTAAGACCACAGGAAATGCCCATCAGACTAAACAACTTTTGCTAAGATGCATTCCTTAACATGTTATAATGTCGCTGGGCTTTGGAGTTCCACAACAGGTGTTCCAGATCTTCAAATTTATTCTCACAGCAGAAAATGCTCTTCACGTGGAATAATTTTTGCTATGGCACCATTTTTATATCTCTTATACTTTAGCTGGTCTGTTGCGGTTCTGCATCAGGTGTTCCGTTTTCCAAAATAAATTATAGCCTATATGATGCCCAGACTTAATACCTATACAACAAAAAACTTTTCTTCCCGTTATTCCGCAGCGGATCCCAAGGGTACACTGAATTAACTTTAAAAAAAATCTTTATAAACTATATTTGGGGTTTTCCTTCGGGAGCTAATATATAAAGACCGGAAGCGTTGCTGACCCTTGAAAAAGCAACATAAAGTTGGCCATGAGAAAACAGCCGGTTGTCAGGTCAACACCAGCGGCTTTAAGCGTCTGCCCTTGTGACTTGTTTATTGTCATGGCAAAGCATGTAGTCACAGGGAACTGTGTGCGCTTAAATTGAAAGGGGAAATTGTTGGGGATGAGTGGTATGAACACAGTCTCACCGGCATCACACCAAGTGAAATTACTGATAGCTTTGATTTCCACATCAGGTGTTTCAGATCTTTAATTTTTATACGTCAACAGAGAGTGCTCATCAGGCTGAACAACTCTTGCTAAGACGTCATTCCTATATATGTTATAGGGTAGCTGGGCTCTTGGGGTTCCACATCAGCTGTTCCAGGTCTTCAAATTTATTCTCTTAGCAGAAAATGCTCATTACGTGGAACAATTTTTGCTATGGTACCATTCTTGTATCTCTTATAGTTTAGCTGGTCTGTTGCGATTCTGTATCAGGTGTTCAAGTTTCCAAGATAAATTATAGCCTATATGTTGCCCAGACTTAATACCTTTACAACAAAAAAAAATCATTCAAATCCGTCGAGTAGCTCCGAAGATTAGCGTGTACAGACAAACAGACACACAGACAGAATTTTTTTTTGGATTCGTGCTCTGTTACTGTTTCTAAACCCCCCCCCCCCCCATTTTTTTTTATATATTCAATGTACAGACACAGTTTTTTTACTGTTTTATTTATATTATATGTATAGAATAGATATAGATAATTGTTGCACTCCAGCACATCACCTTTGTTTTTGAAAATGGGCACCAGCGATCTGTTACACCAACAGGATCTTGTGGAGCTCATGAAACCACCTCAGGCTGTCCCGTCATATAATCTGTGCTGTATGAACTTGACCTCTGAGTGTTTGGGGGTTTCTTCTCATGCTTTATTTTAGCTTTAACCAATTTACAAAATAAATATAATTTTTATACGAATTGGTCGTCGGTGCGGCCCATGTCGGGTGAAGGCTTCTGCATCGAGCTGATCGAGAAGCTGGCGCACCAGCTGCAGTTCAACTACACGTTCGTGGAGCAGGAAGATCGCGACTATGGCGCGCGTGACAATGTCACCGGCAAGTGGTCCGGCATGCTGGGCCGCCTGATCGAGGACAAGGTGTGCACCGGTGCGAGTGAGTGCCAGTGTGTCAGTTTTAGTACTACACTTTACTACAAAACCCCTCTTTGTGCCCAGAACATCGACTTCGCAATCACGGACCTGACCATCACGGCGGAGCGCGAGAGCGCGGTGGACTTCACCACGCCCTTTATGAACCTCGGCATCAGCATCCTGTTCCGCACTCCCAAGCAGCCCGAGCCCAAGCTCTTCGCCTTCCTGCTGCCCTTCTCCAACGGCGTAAGTGTAAAACATATGGCATAACACTAGGAAAATAGTCGGTGGTTAGACTGCACCTGATGTTGGCTTACAAGATTGTGCAGTTCATCAGGCACCCACTTTGGGTGCAGGACTAGCAAACATGGGCATCGTAATCAATAAGAGCAATAGTATAAGACATAATATGGCTCTCTACTTGAACTAAGCACAAGTGAACTCCACAATTGTGGGCAGGTGTGGCTGTGCCTAGGCTTGGCGTACCTGGGCACGTCGCTGGTGCTGTACGTGGTGGGGCGACTGTGCCACGAGGAGTGGCAGAACCCCTACCCCTGCATCGAGGACCCGCCCGCGCTCGAGAACCAGTTCACACTCTCCAACGCGCTGTGGTTTAACCTGGGTGCCGTGTTGCTGCAGGGCTCCGAGATCGCGCCAGTGTGAGTAAACAATATTTTATTTTATTATTTAAAAAAAAAAGGAAAACTCTTTTAAGGAAAACTCACAGCTAGGCAGACACAATAGTTTCGTTAATGACAACAATATGGCCAATTAAAGGTTTTCACAAATAGCAATAAAATAGTTAGATAAACATAAATATTTAAATTAAAAGACAGTGGTAAGGATCTGTACATACACAAAAAAAAGAAAAGAAAATTAAAGAAATAAAAATTTGCACAATACAATGGCTATATACGTATGGGTTGTCAAAGAAGTGGTTGCACAGAGTCTTCTTCAATTTAGACACGCTAGTATTAAATATGTCGATCTCAACCTCCTGGCAAGTCGCATGTACACACGGCTCGCCCTAATCATGTACGAGTTTTGTCTATAATTAGTCCTTGTCGTTGGTATGTGCAACAAACGAGAATTACGCAGAAACGAACAAAGTTCACGCAGCCCAATCTTGCTCAGCAACTCAGGGACATCACTGCAGTTTATTGAAAAAAAACAAATGAACTCATCACATTTGTTTTTTTTCAATAAACTGCTTTCTATTTGCAAGCCAATTCGATATTTAAATAAAACCTTTGATAAGTTGGCTCCTTGGTTGCCATGCTTTTGAGTATAAGATCGTTCCATTTTTAAATATAACATCTGTTAGAATCATTTGGAGTTAACAGATAATTGTGACTGTCAAATAATAACAGACAAATAATTAGCAATAAATTAAAATTGCGACTATAATTTGAGATTTAAACTATCCTATCTTTCAAGTTGGATCGAACTGCACATGGTGTGCGAATTTTATTATAATCGGTTAAGTGGTTTAGGAGTCCATTGAGGACAAACATTGTGACACGAGATTTATATATATTAAGATGTAAAGATAACCAGGGGACGATCAAGGCGTTTGTGCAAGTGTACAAGTTACATGGGAACAGGAGAACATACATATACGATCTGAAATCGTAACCGTCCGCCATACTCGGATAATCATGAGCTGTTCCACACGTTGCCTGTTGTTCGGCGAGCGTCGAGCACCGCGACTCCACGAGGGCTCCGCTCAGGCTCGCGTGCGAGACGCGATACGAGCCACTACCGTGTGCCCGCAGCGCCTACAGCACGCGCGCCGTGGCCAGCGTGTGGTGGCTGTTCGCGCTGGTCATCACCAGCTCCTACACAGCCAACCTGGCAACGCTGCTGACCAAGAAGTCCTCCGACCAGGTCATCAAAAACGTGCAGGACCTGGCCGACAACCAGCTCGGCATCGATTACGGGGCCAAGTACAAAGGCTCCACCTACAACTTCTTCGAGGTACTTATATGTATAAATGTTGCATGCCGTAGTTTTGTGTTCACACGTTACTACAACCACCGTCATACAGTTGAAATTGATGCTATTTCCACATAAAATAATATCAATTTTATGGTGGTGTAATTTTTTATTATATAGTATAGTAATATACTGCACGTCCCCATTGCAGGCTCTTATAGCATTCGAGTACAGGATTTAAAAACTATTAAGTCAAACTCAAACTCAAACTCAAAAGCATTTATTTCAATTAGACCATTACAGGCACTTTTGAATGTCAGAAAAACAAATAAGGCTAAGCTACAGTCACAGACACAAGGCATAATAACTTGTGAAAGTACTGTAGTTGCCCATTCCAAAGCGTAGATCTCTATGGAGAAGAATGGGCAAGAAACTCCATGGACACTCTTTTCAATCAAAATATTGTACAAAATCTTGGTTACATCATTCATGTTGAGATTAAACATATGTGAGAACGATGTAGAAATACGTGCACGTTAAGAGCGTCCAGAGTAAAACATTATATCAACAATTTAAAAACAAAGTAAGTAGTTAAAATAAACCATGGCAGCCTAGAGATGACCAGTCCCAACTGACAGCGCCCGTTCACGAACATGACGCATGGATCAGACCCATTCAGCTCAACCATATTGAAGGGAGCTAAATGACCCGACACACCCGCCACCATCAGCGAGACATTTGAGTGAGCATGACATTCTCTCAGCCACCAGGGCAAATTCAAGTCAATGAAAGATAACTAAATGTAAATGGTAGCTTTACAGTACATAGTACTCACACATGTGCTATGCAATTATATAATACTAAGAGATTGAATTTATACAATGCAAAGATATTATTACAATCTTCTGCAGCTTCCACAATAACTTCACATGGTAATAAATTAGTTTGCCCCTATGCTTGTGGAGCAGGACCAGCAGTGAGCCAAGCATTTTTATCATCAATGTATCAAGTATCCTATCAGTCAAGTTCTTGCACATTTCATTAATATGTGTATAGAACGACAGGTATACCCTAATGAGTTAAAGACCTCAATTATTAGACCAATTTTCAGGGGTGGGAAAAACAAAGAGTACACAAATTATAGGCCCATCGCGATATTGAGTGTAATTAATAAAAATTTTGAAAAAGTAATTACAGGACAAATCACAAAGTTTTTAGAAAATAATAATATATTAACAGATATTCAGCACGGGTTTAGGCCAAATATAGAAGCACAGCAACGGCACTAAGTAAGTTTACAGATGACATAAACATCTCTTTGAATTCAAAAGAGGTGGTTTTATTGACCTTTATTGATTTTAAAAAAGCCTTTGATACTCTGGAACATGTGGGCTTGCTGCAGGCCATACCTAGGATTATTAATTGATGAACGACTTACTTGGGATTGGGACGCACACGTAGACACTATATGTAATAGACTGCGCTCTGTACTAGGGAAACTTAACAATTTAAAATGTATAGTTAGTAGGCGGGTACTTATGCAATAATTATGTAAACTAAGAGCTGTATCCACGAGAACACTGCCGACAAACTGTCCTGCAGTTTGGCAGAAGATTTTGTTTTACCCACTTGTGTAACCTTAGTTTGAAATAAATATTGAAAAACAAAATCTGTGGAAAATGTAAGTACAAAAAAAAATGGAAATGTTGTAGTTGTAGTGTTTGTTACCTTTTAACGCCTAAACCATTGAACTGATTATCCTGAACGGATGTCAACAATATCTGCCCAATATAGTACAGAAGGTTACTTAGTGGCATAAAATACACTAGATTACACTGAATAAATATTGCACTCTTAAATTATTCATAAAGTTGCCCGGGAAAGAGAATAAAATAACTTTTATCATAATGAAAAGCACGCCATTTTGGCACTCTATCAATTAAGCACCTTACTTAAAAAAAAAAACTAAACTGCAGTAAATATCGAAGAAAAATTTTAAAATCAATCAAAACAGTATAGGTATACAGTAAGTACTGTATATTCAGTTTCCTTAATTATAAGTTAAGTTAGTCATTTAAAGAAATATATATTATTAATTCTATTCTGCAGCCAACTTCATCATGTCGTTTTTTTGGGACATCGTGCGCGCGCAGGTCATGAATTCACTCTCATCCAAACGCGCCAAAAGAAGTATAACTTCAAAAACTGTCAAGTTGACAGTTGTCAGATTCAGCCACTGTGGTTTCATGTTTGTTTCGTGAAGTGTCAACAAAAACATAATAAAATGACATTTACGAAATGTCAACCCCAGTGACAACCAAATAAATCGCAAACGTACATACATGCAAAGTTGCCACATGTTTTAATTGTATTACAGGTTATAAGGTTAAATTTAAATAATTTATTAATAATTAAAAATGATTAATAAATAAAAGTACAATTATTTTCAAATTCCTCTATTTTTTCTCAACGATTTGGTGCACGTGACCCTCGAGGTACATATTTGGGCAAAATTGTACGGGATTTTGTTTTATGGTGGTGTAATTTTTTATTATATAGTATAGTAATATACTGCACGTCCCCATTGCAGGCTCTTATAGCATTCGAGTACAGGATTTAAAAACTATTAAGTATCCTATCAGTCAAGTTCTTGCACATTTCATTAATATGTGTATAGAACGACAGGTATACCCTAATGAGTTAAAGACCTCAATTATTAGACCAATTTTCAGGGGTGGGAAAAACAAAGAGTACACAAATTATAGGCCCATCGCGATATTGAGTGTAATTAATAAAAATTTTGAAAAAGTAATTACAGGAGAAATCACAAAGTTTTTAGAAAATAATAATATATTAACAGATATTCAGCACGGGTTTAGGCCAAATATAGAAGCACAGCAACGGCACTAAGTAAGTTTACAGATGACATAAACATCTCTTTGAATTCAAAAGAGGTGGTTTTATTGACCTTTATTGATTTTAAAAAAGCCTTTGATACTCTGGAACATGTGGGCTTGCTGCAGGCCATGGATGAGTGTGGAATTCGGGGCCCTGTAAAAGGGCCAAAAATTCCTCTATTTTTTCTCAACGATTTGGTGCACGTGACCCTCGAGGTACATATTTGGGCAAAATTGTACGGGATTTTGTTGACCTCCTTTTGCAAATACGTTGTTAGGTGTACAAAAACAGACCTAAGTACCATTAATCTTCAAAAAACCCAACAACTCCGGGAGTGCCGACAAAAGTGAAAACTTTTTTTTTTTCAAGTTTCTGGATTATTTTTATAAAATATTTTTGCATATCTTTTACTTATACATTTGACAATACATTGTATTTTTTTTGGGCTTGTAATATGTAGCAATACGGATAACTCTGCAACGAAAAAAAGGTTGTCTAACGGTGTCGCGAGTTCAATTGTTTTTCCCCATCTCAAAAATGCCTAACGCGCCTTAAGAAGTTTTCACTTCAAAAACGTACTAATGATACTTAATAGATGGCGCCACGTGTTTTTCGAATCATTATTGACTTATCTAATCTATCTATCTAATACTTTAAACAAGCAATTCTTGTATAATTATAAATCTGAATCTCGGAAACGGCTCCAAACGATTTTCATGAAATTTAGTATGCAGGGGGCGATAAATCGATGTAGCTAGGTTTCATTTTTAGAAAACGTCGTTTTATCCGTTTCACCGCACAAAGCTCGGTCATCCAGGTACTAAGTATATGTATAGTAATACAAGCAGAGAATCCCGAATTTTAGTGCCAAACTCTACATTAACGCGAGCGAAGCCGCGGGCATAAGCTAGTATTTCATATTTGTTAAGAGTCTGTTTATGCTTAATATACTACTGTTCGTTTTAGAGTCTGTTTATGCTTAATATATACTGTTTGTTAAGAGTGTTTGTTAACTGGTTGTAGAGGGTTTTTCATAGATGCAATCAAAGACACGTTCACCAGATATATTGTAATATAACAAGAAAAAAAATACATGAGCACAGCCATCAAAACGGTCACATTGACAAGTACAAAAATAGTCATTCTAAATTCAACTTAACTACGACAGTAGTATAGATTCAAAACTAGTGACTGCACCAAGAAGGTCAACATTCAACAGTGTTTATGCTTAATATATACTGTTTGTTAAGAATGTTTATGCTTAATATATACTGTTTGTTAAGAGTGTTTATGCTTAATATATACTGTTTGCTAAGAGTGTTTATGCTTAATATATACTGTTTGTTAAGAGTGTTTACGCTTAATATATACTGTTTGTTAAGAGTCTGTTTATGCTTAATATACCTACTACTGTTTGTTTTCCCAAACTAATATAGTAAATAAGTTAAGTTACATGCTTGCAATAGTAGCTTTTGATATACACAAAGTTTCCCCACTTAAATGGGGAAACTTTGTTATTGCATTCGAGGAGGATTTCACAACCGAGCTGCAAGTGTGTAGGATTCCGTATTCATCATCATCTTCCTGCCCTTATCCCATTCTATTTGGGGTCGGCGCAACATGTTTTCTTCTTCCATTCTCCCCTGTCAGACGTCACGGCATCGTTGACTCCTTTGTCTTTCATATCAGTCTTCACACAATCCATCCATCTTTTCTTTGGCCTGCCTCTCCCTCTCCATCCATCAACATTCATGTTCATCACTCTTTTAGTCACATGCGTTTCATCCCTGCTCATTACATGTCCATACCAAGACAAACGACTTCCTTTCAATTTTTCTGTAACAGGCGCCACTTTCAAACTTCCTCTAATATACTCATTTCTTACTTTATCCATTCTTGTCACTCCACACATCCATCTCAACATTCTCATCTCCGCTACATGCAATCGTTTTTCATCCTTCTTCTTCACAGCCCAGCATTCTGACCCATACAGTAGGACAGGTCTAATCACGGACTTGTATATTTTCCCCTTTAGCTTGAGGGGCATCCGTGGATCGCAAGTTGTTCCAGTGACCTGTCGCCATTTTATCCATCCTGAGTTGATCCGGTGCGTTACGTCCCGGTCTACTTCTCTATCCCCTTGCACAAGCGACCCGAGGTACCGAAAATCGGAACAGATTGGTATGGGCGTTCCGGCAAGAGTTATGGGCACTGAACTGGAGAGACCGCCGAAATCGCAGAAGAAGTATTCGGTTTTCGTTCTACTTATTTTCAGGCCAACGTTCTCCAGTCTTTGCCACCACACCTCCAATCTGCTCTGGACCTCTAAGCCGCTCTCGGCAACCAACACAATGTCGTCGGCAAACAGTATGCACCGGGGAGCCTCTTCCTGGATGTCCGACGTAAGTGCGTCCATTATCATTAGGAAGAGGTAAGGGCTTAGAGCCGACCCTTGGTGCAAGCCGACAGCCACATTGAAGCTACCGGTAGTGCCCGCTGTAGACCGGACTTGAGTAGGTACTGTAGGATTCCGTATTAGCCCATCAAAATATGCGGATACCTCCTACGGTCCGATTTGCCTCCGAATGATGATTTTTATTTTAACCAAACACAATCGGGCACTAGCGCATTGGTCCGTAGCAAACTTGAGTCTAGTGCGTGCGTAAGGAGTCCTTTTGGGAAGTAGTATGCGTTGGCTTTAGAAAAAGTTCAAAAGGTATTCCTTAGATACCTTTACAAGCACTTGCACGGGTTTTATCCTTTCTAACCCACTTAATACTTTTTAAAGACCTATCTCACACATCCGACACTATGGGGTACCCGAGAAAATAATCCCCAATTTACGTGTACAGGAGATACCCTAAAAAAATACTTTTCGAGATTTTATTTTACCACTTTGTCAGCGTATCTGTATATTCATGCCAAATTACAGCTTTATGCTTTCTAGTACTAAGAGTGTTTGAGCTAAGCTGCGGACAGACAGGAGACGGATATGGCGAAACTATAAGGGTTCCTTGTTCATTTCAGAACCCTAACAAGTGTACATTTAGGCGCAGTACTATCATTAACATACAATGGTATAATTAGTACCTACTTATACTCGTAAGTATAATATAACTAAATAAAATATATTGAACAGGTGCAAGTAATGATAATGTTCAGTTCAAATGTTTATTCGCGTCCTGCCCGATCTGCCCGATCTCGGTTTATTTGAACCTGTGTTTCAGGCCATCACTTTACATAGCACTATTAAATTAAGACATCACAATCATAAAATAAAAATGTCCATGGAAAAGTTACATTTGGGGTTGCATTTGTCAGAGGACGCAATTTTATTTTTTAGATATCAGTTTAAAGTTAAATCCAAGTTTGTGGGGTTGCAACCATTGTCCCTTGGCAAAAACAGCCATCTTGGAAAAAAGGGCCTAAGTACCTACTATGCGTACGCCTATGCATGGCTTAGCTACAGTGTCACCCTTTGGGGAAATAGCACAGATGCATTAACACTATTTACCCTTCAGAAAAAAATAGTTTGAATCCTAGTAAATAATGATCAAACGGACAGCTGCAAACCTCACTTCCTAAATTATAATATTTTAACACTCCCCAGTATTTTCATATTAGAAACCTGCAAAATTTGTTCGTAAATATCAAGAATTTTATACAAAGCGCGAGGACATACAATCACGCTACGCACTCGGACACAAATCAAGACTAACATTCCACATTCTCGGCTAAAAATACATTCAACAATCCCCTATGTAATGTCCATAAACATTTATAACATGCTATATTTATTAAAAAACTAAAACAATTTTTAACAAAAAAATGCTATTATTTAAGCGATAAAATATAAAGAATCCTATGTAGATGTAAAGAATCCATAATATTGTATAATTGAACTTAGTTTGGATATTGGTGTTTGGCTATTTAAAGGTTCCTCTCTCCTACTATATTTGTTTTTTGCTGTGCCCGACAGGGTCCATAATGATCACATTTTTTTTAACTTACAACCTAAGGACACATTGTGGAATGCAAATAAAGATTGAGTCCAATGATTTTTATGGTTTATCTGACGAATTATAGGTCTCACAGAAAAACTAGTTACATTTTTTGTTGCAAATAAGATTATCTACAACTTTTGTTAAGTAACTTTTAGTCGTAGCACCAAAATTAAAAAAAATTATAAGCGAAAATCCATGAAAATTGAAGAAAAAAATTTTTATAGATCGATATAACTTTTGTTCTAATCATTTTACAAAAAAGTGACTTTTATTGATAACGATAGAATTTTTTTTCAATAACTGCCTCATACAATTGTATATTTATTGCATATAGTTGTTGCATTGTTTCACTTGTATTTGTGATTGCAGCATTCGCAGAGCGAGCTGTACCAGCGGATGTTCCAGCACATGAGCACGCGCAAGATGCCCAATAACAACACGGAAGGCATCGCCAAGTAACATGCTCTTCCATCACTATTTTCATTTACCGAACCCTTTATTAACGCACGGCTCCGCGGGCAACTCGCGGAGTCGTGGCCCCACCGCACATAGCACCAGGCTCCCGCCATTCATTGCCGCGCACGTTGAGACATGCGTACTACGCCTCGCCGTGCATAAAAAGCGGTACTGCCTTACCTTGCCTTTATCTCTGGTTTTTTACAAAATTGTATCAATCAATACCTACCAATCATGATAATTATGTTTTTGTTATCACGGTGCTTAGTTATCGCTCTGATGAGCGATAACCAAGCAAAGCGACTGATTGCAGAGTGGAGGGCGGGAAGTACGCGTTCTTGATGGAGTCGACCACCATCGACTACGAGACGGAGCGCAACTGCGGCGTCACCAAGGTGAGTCTCAACCTCAAGCGATCACACGAAACAGCACACGACACAGTCGCACGCACTCACGTCTCACGGCCGGCTCTCCCGCAGGTGGGGTCGCTGCTCGACAGTAAGGGCTACGGCATCGCCATGAAGAAGAGTAAGTGCTTGTTGAGCACTAGCTTATTGTACTCACAGAGCGTATTGTTCGAACTCAAACACTACGGATCGTTTGTGCAGACTCGCAGTACCGGCAAGCCATGAACCTGGGCCTACTGAGCCTGCAGGAGCGGGGCACGCTGCGCGAGATGCAGCACACCTGGTGGAAGGAGAAGCACGGCGGCGGTGCCTGCAAGGTAGGACCGCGCGCCGCAGCGCTCGCCACGCGAGTGCACGCTCGTGGCCGCTCGTGACGGCACGTGCAATTTCTGCCGTGAAACCTGCGGAACTGAGTGACCACATATTAGAAATACACCAATAAAAATCCGGATCCGAATCCATAAGAGAGCCCGGGAAACTTTCTTGGGAAACTTTAGGACTTTTTTCTTGAAAACCATTTTGCATACTTAATATTTTGGTCAAATTAATGTGAGAAATGCTTTTCATGCCGTACTACTCTGTTTCCTGCAAGGGTCATCAAAATATAAAATCGAGAAAGCGGGAGCGGGTCTGAATAAAAAAAATCATACAATTTGTATGGACAAAGAATTTACTAGCAAGCGCTACGTTACTGCTGCATCAGTTGCATCAAGTGCTCGCACGTGTTGCAGGTGGACGACGAGCACGAGAGCAAGGAGCTGTCCATGCGGAACTTCCTGGGGCTGTGGCTGGTACTGGTGGTGGGCTGCGCGCTGGGCATCGTGCTGTCGTGCTGCGACCTGGCATGGGCGGCAGCGCGGCGCGCTCGGACCCAGGGCGGCCGCTTCCACAGGCACTTCTGGTCGGAGCTGCGCTTCGTGTTCCGCTTCGAGCAGTCCGTCAAGCCTCTACAGGTGTGCTATCACTTAGCTGAAGTACTCGGACGAGTACTATTACGCAGCGAGGTGAATCTCACGTGTGACGCATGCGGTTGCAGGGTCCGCTGAGCGGCTCGTCCAGCGAGTCGGCGGACACGGCGCGCTCGGCAGAGGAGCCGGGCGATCCGGGCGCAACGGGTGAGGCCGGCTCGGTGGACGAGGCGGGCTCGCTGGAGGCGCAGGCACGCGCTGGCCCGCGCCGGCGCCGCTCCTCCATGCACGCCGCCAGCCTGCGCGTGGCGCGCCACACCAACCGGGACTCCGACACGCCCGCGCGACGATAACCCACTGCGCGAGTGCGTATAGCGTGTCACGCCACTAACTGTCATATCACGATCATTCGGACCTGATGTCCTGATCATTCGGTTTCACGCGGGTCTTCTCTTGCATTTATATTTAGTACTCAATATACTTAATATTTGAAAATTATCTTTAGACTTCTCCTTTATTTATTTATACACATATTATTTATATTTTTAAATATTTCAATATAAAACAACATAAAAAAAAATAGTTTAAAAATATAAAAATTTATAGCCCACCAGCATTAGGAACAGGGTCCGAGCTACCGGTGGTCAGGACTCTTTAATTGCCTTTTATTGTTACGTAAGCTCCCGCCTGCGACTTGACAGTTGACACTATGGACTCATGTCTGAAATAAAGAATTTGAAAGCCATAAATAATGCAGTAATTTTATCATTCATAATTATGTCTATGTATGTACGTGTGGACTATAGGATCCCTGTTCTGACGTATTTATGAACCTAATAGTTTTGTAAAATGTTGCCACCACGTTGTTGGTGAGAACCCACGCCAGCCGCCAGCCGGCTTATCTTCTTGGACTGGAAAGTTCCTGCGCGTAACACCAGCCGAAACCCTTCCTGGCGCCCTCTTAGTCATAGTTAGGTATTGAGTAGCTTAGGTATTAGGTTAGTTATAGTTAAGATAATTCTTGTGTTGGTATGTACATTACACCTTCTAATAAACTTGGAACGGTAACTACACTTATTTTTATTATTAAAAACCACCACTGTCATGTCTACTATTCCAAATAAATAAAAGTAGAAGATAGACAGTACAATTAAATTTAATAATTAATAAAGAGGGAAGATATGAAATACAGTTAAGATAAAAAACACACCTAACTACACGCACTCAAGAACTTGGGGTAGTAGGTGGAAAAAGTCTACTTGCTGTTTTCCGAAGGGGGTAGACCCTTGGAGCACCTGGTCCTGCGGCTCCACCGAACAGGCGTCAGGTCAGTCCTGGCTGTTCTGTTGGCAGGCAGTCTCAGAACTAGGAGTGGAGTTCCCGGGCGAGTCCGTTTAGCGAAGCCCCGGGAAGCTGGGAGCGAAGAGGAGTCCCGGGCCAAACTCCGTTTAGGGGAGCCCCGGGATGGAGTTGCGACTTCCGCGTGGTGGAAGGACACGTCAGAGCGTCGGCGCCCTACCACTTGACACTTGCACTAGTCCACTTTTAGTGGAGTGGACTGCACTGTACTGGTCGCTACTGAAATTTCGTCGTAAACTGCTTGTAGTACGTAAGCGGCTTCTTTTATAGGGAACTCTTTTATTGTTCCAGAATTATTTGCCTCACTTTACGATTATATTTGTTGTAGCCAAAATTCGTCTGACCTGCCAGGTGTAGTTGGCCAAGACGTATAAAACCTCACAACCCAAGAGTGCGTTATGAATTTTAAAATTAACATTTAGTATTCTATTAATCAGTATACAAACGTAATACAATATAAAAACTAGATTTAAACTAGACAAAACGATATAAATCATTTTTTAGTAATACATCCTAATACAACCTTCATTTAACAGGCCGATATAGAAAAAAGTAAAGAAAGAATAAATAAGCTTGACAGCTTGACGTTGCTTGTCATTAGTGAAATATATTATTTAAAGTTTATAAAAGTGCTCAAATTACAATGTTTAAATGAATATAAATTAATGGAATTGGATGGATGATGGATGCCGTGATTTATACCTACTTTCTGCTACCACAGAAGTCATATTTATGATCAAAATGAAACGAAGGACCCATGGTCTGTAAATTGTACGTATATTTATTTTTTATCGTATCTGCTTTATAGCAGAATACTATACCACTAAGGTTCGTAAGAATGTTTTTAATGTATTTTTAGGGTTCCGTACCTCAAAAGGTAAAAAAGGAACCCTTATAAGACACTTTCTTGTTCGTCTGTCCGTGTGTCACCACCGATTTTCTTAGGAATTGGTGGACCTAGCAAGTTGAAATTTTGTACCAGATACTGAGGTCTATAATCCCTATTAGGTGTATACAAATCGAGGTCCTGAGTCAACACGATAAAGATATGGGCAAATTTCGATTTTCGCGAAAATTTGTAAGTACCAATATTTACCTTAATTTCCAACTTTTTTTTATTTTTCGGTATCTTTCATACCCTACCTACCCTTTTAGTACCCTATAGGTTTTGGGTCGAAAACCTATATGGTAGTTCCCGTTGACCTAGAAACACGAAATTTGGCAAGAAGCAATGTCTTACAGCACATGTAAAGGAAAAAATCTGAAGACCGCAAATATGTAGTTTAATAATAACAAAATACCAACAATTTTATCCCTCGGTGCGCGAGTCCAACTCGCTTTTTACTTAAGACACCTTCACTACCCCCGTACTATTCAATCTATCCATCAGCACAATGTTTTGAATGCGCTACACTGAGTCCTACCGTAAAACGTGCTTTTTACTCCAAAAAAAGGCGTTTCCCAGTAATAATTTTTGCGTAAAGTCACTTAGTTTGATGTACAGGATGCTTGGTTGACGGCTTCGTGAAGAGTTTGTTTACACCCTGTATACTTTCTCAGCCAAGTCAAAGCTAAATAAGATATCTATACATAAATAGGACTTACGTTTACCTACCCTCATACTGCACTGGTTCATCGTCTTCATCCACCTATATTACGCCACTGCTGGATATAAATACGTCTCGTCCTTCGATTGCACTCCACTGAGCACACAGGTTGATTTTTATAGGTAATTAATCCATATTTTCCGTTCTAAAATTTTATTTCTTCGAAAGTATATTGATAAGCAAAACAAGAATTAACACCCTCGCCTGCAGGACCGGTGTTAATTCTGCCTCGAATGCAATAACTTATATCAAAATGTACTATTTCATTTTCATTTACTCCATGATTTAGTTTTTGCTTTTTACAGGCCAG
The DNA here is from genome assembly GCA_950005105.1 of Lycophotia porphyrea. Taxonomy (NCBI): domain Eukaryota; kingdom Metazoa; phylum Arthropoda; class Insecta; order Lepidoptera; family Noctuidae; genus Lycophotia; species Lycophotia porphyrea. The sequence continues at coordinate 18,916,310 of OX465395.1, read as the reverse complement.
TTACAGGCACTTTTGAATTGTCGACAAGATAAAAATGTAATGAAGCTACAGTCCCAGTCACAAGGCATAAAAACTGTGAAAGTACTGTAGTTGCCCATTCCCTAGCGTAGATCTCTATGGAGAAGAACGGGCAAGAAACTCCATGGTCCAATGTATAGAATAAGTGGGGCGTCCAGGCAATGTATGAAATATTATGATTATTATTGTTCACTAGCTGATGCCCGCGGCTTCGCCTGCGTGGATGTCGGTTATCGCGACCAAAAGTAATCATGATGATCCCATTTCCTCAACCCATGGGAACATAGTTTGCCCATTTTCAAAGTATTAAAATGGATATAGAATATTATCCTTAAGAGATAGACATAAGCCATCGCGGATTTTTCTGTAGACCTTTAAAAGATATACAATTCTACCATTCATCATTTTGTTATATCTTAACGTTTTTGTTTATATCTTAACGTTTTGTTATATCGTAGCGTTTTCGTTGAAAGCTCCCTCGGACGGCTTATTTTTTTCGCGAACAGACAGATAGACGCGGCGGAGAAAATTGTGTTATAATATGTAGTGATGTTGGATTCGACTTCCAGACAACCGGATGCAGCTGAATACCAGTATTTTACATGAAACAACTGTCTATCTGCCCTCCACAACCCAGTTAGTTCTGGGTAATACGATACCCCTTGGTAGAAATACAGCGAAATTAGTGATAAGCTTTAATTTCCACATCAGGGTGTTCCAGATCTTCAATTTTTATACGTCAACAGAGAGTGCTCATCAGGTTGAACAACTTTTGCTAAGACGTCATTCCTATATATATTATAGTGTAACTGGGCTCTTGGAGCTCCACAACAGGTGTTCCACATCTTCAATTTTTATACGTCAACAGAGCGTGCTCATCAGGTTGAACAACTTTTGTTAAGACGTCATTCCTATATATATTATAGTGTAACTGGGCTCTTGGAGCTCCACAACAGGTGTTCCACATCTTCAATTTTTATACGTCAACAGAGCGTGCTTATCAGTCTGAACAACTCTTGCTAAGACGTCATTCCTATATATGATATAGTGTGGCTGGGCTCTTGGAGTTCCACATCAGCTGTTCCAGATCTTCAAATTTATTCTCTTAGCAGAAAATGCTCATTACGTGGAACAATTTTTGCTATGGTACCATTTTTGTATCTCTTATAGTTTAGCTGGTCTGTTGCGGTTCTGCATCAGGAGTTCAAGTTTCCAAGATAAATTATAGCCTATATGTTGCCCAGACTTAATACCTTTACAACAAAAAAAAAATCATTCAAATCCGTCGAGTAGTTCCGAAGATTAGCGTGTACAGACAAACAGACACACAGACAAACAGACAGATTTTTTTTTGGATTCGTGCTCTATTACTGTTTCTAAACGCCCCACATTTTTTTTTTAATGAATATATTCAATGTACAGATACAGTTTTTTTACTGCCTTATTATATGTATATATAATATAACAATAATAATATAATATATGTAATTACATACTTTACCTAGGTAATGTATACAATTCCTAGGGATTGTATAGAGTACCTGCTGGGCCACCGGCATTGTGTAAAATAAATAGATTTTGGTCTATATTTATCAATGTTAACCGGCCTTCCTATAAAATGACAGGCAAATGAAACATGTCCTATTACTTAAAATCAACTTAAAAATGAACAATGAGGGTGCTCCTTAATTTCCTGCCAGGGCTGCGGGCTCCTGCCAGGGCTGCGGGCTGTTCGAAAGAGATACCGCGGCCCTGGAACACAAAGGGCAAGGAAGGAACATGGATGGGTTTTAGTCAGTACAAGTCTGACACTCCCTTCCGCTCTGCCCAGAGCGGGAGAAGTCATTTGATGATTTCCCATCCGTAAAAAAAAAGGGTGCTCCTTAAAAAATAATCTTTATAAAAAGGGAATTGTTCTGCAGAAGAATTAAGAATTGTCACTAGATCCTATGCAAGGAAATATTAAACATTTAAGACATGAAAACTTTTTAGCCATAATAAACTTTTATAATATAATCAATTAAATTATTCTTTAGAATAATCTTCCAAAAAGCACCTAAGTAGTATCTTTCTGTTACTACAGTAAAATCACAATAAAATTAACGTGAAACTATAAGTTAAAGCTTTAAGTAATATAACGTAATTTGCTTACAAAGTACTGAGGTACTCAATAAGTATAAAAAACTTAAGAAACAAAACAATTCTTTAAAAATAATAAGTAGGTCTACTGCCTAATAAAAAAAAACAAATATCTTACTTTTAAGACAAGAACACTTTTAAGTATCGCAGTATTTTTTGCAACTACATTTGACAAATCCCTGACCTGTCCCCGTAGATAGATACAGAGTCGCAACTGTACGGAGAGTCGTTTCTACATTAGGGACATCTTCTCTTGTAAGTAATGATGACAAACTGTAAACTGCTGTCTTGAATACAATGTCTTAACAACGCCTTGCTTTGTGCCTAGTTGATAAAGTTCTACATCTGTTTTTTGTAAGACTATAGCTATTATATTGCGAGCATCACCGCGGTCATCAATCTCTATGAAAGTGATTCCGAGCGCAGCGACAATGCGGCCTGCGACCACGGCGCACAACAACCGCAGACTGCAGTGCTCAGTGGTGTCGCGAACCGCAAAGAGTACACACGTAAAAAATTATGACTTTTTCGCAAGATGAAGAAGAGAAGTTAATTAACTTTGTTGCTGGTCATCCAGTCCGTTACGACACGTCCGACCCAAACTATTGCAATAATTTGGCTAAAGGCAATGAGTGGAAGACAATAGGAAAAGATATAAATAAAAATATTAAGTACTTTCCGTAATATAATATTTTACTCAGATGTTTTTATTACTACTATATAGCGTTGTCCGACATTCTGTCTCGCACGTAGGTAGGTACTGGAGTGACTGAGGCATGGTCCTATGCAGTGTGCAGCCGCGGCATGCCACCGCGATTGGAATAGAAGCAGCCGCGACCGCAGGCCGCACTGCAGGCCAACCGCGGTTGCCTGCGGTTGCAGTCTGCAGCCCGTCTCGGAAAGGCACCTTTACACACATTACCGGCGGGGCATTCGGTATTGTATATGTCGGAGCGGGTCATTGGTATAGACTTGGAATGAAAATGCAATAATGAATGATGCCTCCTCCCACATCGCCTACAACTTACCGAATTTTGACATTTCTTAACTGGATGAGATGAGGAAAAACAATTAAAATGTTATTTTTTTGAACATATTCTTGCCTATCTTTTACACTTAATTGATTAAGCTCTTTACAGTGGTACAAATTGTGTTCACCTTTACACAAATAACACTTGGTGGATACGTTAGAATTACTCTTTTTACTGTCAATAGACCTATGATGAGATTTGGTTTTTGTGTTGGTAGACCTTAATTGTGTAGGTATCTTGTTTGTATCTATCACCTCTAAAGATCTATATATCGACTCTAAAAACTCAGATAATTGTGTCCACGACGGTAACTCATCATTAATTATGCCAAGCTGGTATTCCCACTTCATGGATTCATGATCTAATTTAAAAACCACTAAATAAATAATAAACACATCGCAGTTAGTAATATCAATATTCATATTACGCAAAGATTGTAAACAAGAAGTAGTTGTATCTAATAAAAGTTTAATGGCACTAGCAGACTCACCCATAATTGGTTTTTGCGTAAACAATGATCTTACAATTGCATTACAATTGTAACGCTTATTATCGTAACGTTTAACTAATTGTTTCCACACGTCGTAACAAACATTCCAGTTCACCTGACAAGTTACCTTTTAAATAGTGTAATTTTTGCACTGGAGATAAATTCTTGTTAGTATGAATAAGTGTATTAAATATATCGTAGAACGTTTGCCACTCACTATATTTATAACTGTATGCGTGGTAACTTAACTTCGCATTCACTAACCACGTGTCTAGCACTTGCATTTGGTTTCGTTAAAATCGTTGATGATCCATTTGATGACGCGAGATAGGGCTGCAGGGCTTCCTTCAGTTGAGTCTTGTATGCAACATACAATTCCTCGAACTCCTCGTACATATCTTCAGTAAAATATGAGACTTGCTTCTCCTTTTGGCTCACCTTACCGATGATCGATTTATGTCCTTCTTTGAAAACTTTCCACAACTCTTCCAAATTGTCCAATCTGGTTTCTAAGTAGGGTTTTTGAATTCGTTCTTTAGGTGTTTTCTTGTAGTTTCTCTCTGCTTTCCTCAAGTTTTCTAGTGTCTCCTTTTGATAGGCTAGAAGCACCTCCATTGTGTCCAAATGTGTATTAAGACGTTGAAACTCGAAATCAAAACCAAAAAGATAATGATTTGAATGATTATTTTCGCCAATTGATTTGTTTTAACTCTTGATGTTAGCAAAGATAATCCGCTCAGGAATGCTTTTGTTCTCACGGTGACGACCACGATCGCCCGATGTAACTTAATAAATCCGGTTCGATGGACCATATGTTTAGTGCAATAAGGTCGTTATTACTTTGTTTAGTGAATTGACAACTCGCACAAACGTCTTTTCTCATAGAATTTTGTATTTTAACTGAACTTAATAGCTAATTGAGTGGACTGTATAAACTTATGATGAATGTGTGAGTGAAGTATGTCTGTGTGCTTGAAATGTTTGCTAAGGGTTTCCTATGTACTTATCTATATAATTAGACAACTTTTAACTTTTGATTTTTTGATATTGTTTAAATATATATGGGGGTGTGGTGGTTTAAGTTTTACCATTTTGTTTTATTTTACCTTTAGGTATATGTTCTCGCTTCTGAGGTGAAAAATTGTATGTGTTACACGAGACCAAAGTTATTTGCATCTCATGTCTTTGAATCCCTCGCTACGCTCAGGATTCTAACCTAGAATCACCCGCTACGCTCATGATTCAATTATAGAATCCTTCGCTTACTCGGGATTCAAAATCAACACTCGCAGCAAAAACCCACTTTGCTCTCTTGTTGGAAAAATAACTATTGTACTAAATTGACTATTTTTCTAACTGTACTTTTCACTTTGAGTGCGAGTCACTCAAAGTGAAAAGTACAGTTTTCACCTCGAGACTAAACGCCAACTTAATATACCCTCGGTTTCATTGACGCCCTCGCACTCTCGGGAGTCAAACCACCTCTGGTATATTATGGCTTCGTTTAGTCCCATTTCATTCCATATTTTTTTTTCCCTTTTTTAGTTGTAGTATGCCACACAAATTGTTGCCATGAATTAATTTTTAAATTGTAACTAGAAGTTGATGACCTCAGTAGAGCTTCCGAAAGAGTGGGTCTTAAAATTAGCATGGACAAAACCAAGGTCATTTTGAATACCCATATGACACCCACTCCTATCAAGATCGGAGACTCTATCACCTTCCAGTTCCATCATCAGACCCTGGATATCATCTAAAGACAAACTACTCTTTAAGACGAATCAAACGAACCCAAACTCGATGCAGTTACGTCCTTTTATTACGGAGATCCTATGGCCACATTCTAGCTTCATCATCAAACCCTGGTTACCATTTAGAAACAAAGTATTCGTCAAGACGAATCATACGCGACCAAACTCGATGGGGTTGCGTTGTTTTATTACGGAGGTCCTATGGCCACCTTCTAACTTCATCATAAATAAAACCCTGGTTATTTTAGGACCAAATACTCGTTGTGTAAGGTGCCAATGCTACGGGACCTTACACGTTGAGACGAATAAAACGAGTTTAAACTCTATGGGGTTATGTCGTTTTATAACGCAGTTCCTATGGCCACCTTACAGCTCCATCATCAGACCCTGGATACCGTCTAAAGACAAACTACTCATTAAAACGAATCAAACGAGCCCAACCTCGATGCGGTCACGTCGTTTTATCACGGACTTTACAGCTCCATCATCAGACCCGTTTTTAATGTAATTTTTTTACTAAAGACACCTTCACGACCCTCGTACTATTCAATCCATCCATCAGCACAATGTTTAGAATGCATTACATTGAGTCGTACGGTAAAACTTGATTTTTCACCCCAAAAAGAAAAGTGGTTTCCCAGCAATATTTTTTGCGTAAAGTTACTTAGTTTGATGTACATTATGCTTGGTTGACGGCATCGTGAAGAGTCCGTTTACACCCTGTACGTAGCTAATAAGTATGCACATGGCGAGTTTAACCCAGAATTGGGTATTTTTTACAGCAAACCTTATTTCGATAGCGAAATTTGCAGTAAAGGATATACTATGTGCATTAACATTTACAAAGTTAGTTCCGGTATCGAGTGTGAACTTGTCCCTAACGACTGGCGAGGCAACGCGCCTGCGTGTGGCGTCCGGCAGTGGCGCCGCCGACAGCGCGGCGACATTGACACCACTGCCACACATTACACGTTGCACGAACCACTCGCGCATGACTGCCCGCGTCCCTCAGCCAGCGCGCGCACACATCAGCACCTCTCCGCTCGACGGAGTTTATCGGGGAGAGGGCGCGATGGCTCTCGATCAGCGCGCAACCTTGGGGTCGTGTATGTGTGCGTGCGGTGGCCACGGGCGCGCGGAGTGCAGCCCGCGGGCGGGGTGCGCGCGCAGGCGGCGCGGCGCATGCGCGGCGCTATTGAGCGGCGGCGGCGGCAGCGCTGCGGCTCAGTCCGCCGCCGCCGCGCCATGGAGCCGCCGCAGGAAGCTCCGCCGGCCGCCGCGGCCCCGGGCGCGCGCCCGCTCGTCAACCCCGACGAGTACGGCGAGGTGGACACCTCCAGGTGCGCTCAGCCCCACAACCCACACCACACACCCCACGTGCCAGGCGCCAGCCCGCCACCCTCAACGTGCTCGCAGTATATCACACGTCCAACCGATTCACTAACTTTTACATAACACGATGATTCCCTCTGCATGGTTTTAAGTACATGAGTACCAACACGATCAAGCACAGTTTTATGGACTATTTACCTAGCTAGGCCAAAACATGCATTCTATCAATGATGCTAATATTAGGAAATGAAGTCACCAACTTAGCAGGTCTACTAAAGAAACATACTATTGATAACAAGAAGCACAAGAAGCGGTGGCTGGCATCAGAAGTGGTTGGAGTCGGAGCCGGAGCTGCTTGATATATTGAGCACCCTGAGCACCAAGGGCTGAGCTCGACGCCCCATGTCGGTCGCGCCAGGGGCGGGGCGCCGCCGCCGCCGACGCCGCGGTCGGCGCGCTCGCCGGACCACCACACTTTCTCCTCTTTTCTTATTTCTCACGTGACATCTAAATCGATAGTGTTGCTTCCACGTCAAATTAAATGGGACATATTCAATAACAATATTTAAAAATTTAGAATCTTTGATCGTAGATAATAACACAGAATACACATACGTTTGTATAGTGTGAATGTCTAAAGCGCAGCTGGTAGTGTGTCTTAGCGCAGCCGGCAGTATGTCTTAGCGCAGCCGGCAGTGTGTCTTAGCGCAGCCGGCAGTGTGTCTTAGCGCAGCTGGTCGTTTTTCGCCGCACTCACTAGTTAACATATGTATATAATAATATGAATACACCAGAAAGGTAGACTGATATTATCTTCTTTACATAGCTGATGCCCGCGACCTTCGTTCGCGTGAAATTATTAAAAAATCCCCATTATTATAAGCATTTCCCTACTTGAATCGAATTTTCTTACCAATTTCAAGGGTTTTTATTTTGCACGGAACCCTAATTATTTTTCGACGACATACAGACAAAATTGTAAAAATGTTGTTTTGTTATATGTACCGTGTATACATCCATATGCACTTAATAAAAAGCGGTTATTTTAATACTACAAACAGACACTTCAATTTTATTTATCTGTATGTATGTAGTAGTAGTACAGGGTGTTTGGCGCATGGACCGACACAATTTTTCCAGGGATTTGAGAGGTCATTAGCTAGGTTAAAAAAGAAACAAAAAAGACAAATAAAAAAACAAACAAAAAAACAAACAAAAAAGTTATTTCGAATTAAAGGAAACATTTTGGGCATTTTTTTTCAACCGTGACATTTGGGACAAAGGGTGTATGGGTAGAACCTACCTAATGACCTCCCAAATCCCTGGAAAAATTGTGTCGGTCCATGCGCCAAACAGCCTGTAGAGTAGTATAGAGTATGTATCGAGTAAAGATGTATACATAAAACAAAGTCGCTCCCGCTGTTTGTACGCTTAGATCTTTTAAACGACGCAACGAATTTTAATGCAGTTTTCAGCAGTAGACAGAGTGTTAAGCCGGGGCGGATCGCAAGTAAATTATAAAATTTGTAACGATTGCAAATTTATGTCGGGGGAGTTATCTTCGGAACTACTTATCCGATTCCTAAAGTTCTTGCAGTAATGGGAATCTACTTTATCCCCGAGTGTCATATCATAAAACGTTCCAGTGGGATATTTTCCGAGCATAACGCGACCGAAACCGTAGACAAAAGCAAGTCTTAATTATGATGCCTGACATCATTATGGGCACCATTAAAATGAAGTTTCAAATTGTAACAATTAACAAAAGATGAAATTTTGCATAAACTCTGGCATAGGGCAACAATAACCTTGGTGTAAATTGCTTTACCTTCATGTATGTAATCACTGGCTACTAGACTGTACCCGAGATTAAATTAAATTAATGAATCCATTTCTGACCGACAACATCAGTGGTTGTGGCTAATATGTAATACATGATAACGGTGCATGTGCGCAGGTACCCGGCGCCGAAGGACGCCACGAACAAGGTGCGCGGGCGCTCTGACCTGCTGGAGCTGATGTGTGGTGCGGGCGCCGTTGACCCCGAGCTGCTCACCGTCAAGACCTTCTACTTTTTCTTCTACTCGGCCTTCGGCTCGCTGTTCCCGCTCATGGGCGTGTACTTCAAGCAGATGGGCATGAACGCGGGCCAGTGCGGCCTGCTAATCGGCACGCGGCCTTTCGTGGAATTCCTGTCAGCGCCCTTCTGGGGCGGGCTGGCCGACCGCTGGCAGAAGGGGCGCACGCTGCTGCTGGCGTCGCTGGGCGCCTGGATCGTTTTCACACTGCCGCTTAGCTGGGTGCAGCCCGGCGCAGTGTCGTGCGTGCATCCGCTGAACTCCACCGCCTACAACCTCACGGAGCCGCGCTACGACGAGGACTGGCCCAGCGCCACAACGCGTGCCTTCCGCGGCCCGCCAGCCGGCCGTGAGGGATCGCCGCTGCCAGTCAGCGACGCGCTCAACTACGACGCCAAGGCCAACAGTGACTGGGTGACGCCGCTGCACTCCTTCATCGTATACCGAACGCCCGACATTCAGAAGACGTTCTTCCTGCTACTACTGCTGGTGGTCATTGGCGAGTTCTTCAGTGCGCCCGCCATCACGCTCGCCGACTCCGCCGTCATCACGCTGCTGGGCGAGGACGCCGACAGGTGAGCCTCAGTGTCCGGTGTCGCGTGTGAGTGCGTATGCACACAGAGAGTCAGTAGTACAGCGAGTGGATGTGCAGGTACGGGCACCAGCGCATGTTCGGCTCGCTGGGCTGGGGGCTTGCCATGTTCTTCGTGGGCATCGCGCTGGACCATAGCACGGCGTTCAGCTCGCACCCGTGCGGCGGCCCGCAGCGCTTCGAGAAGAACTACACCATCTGCTTCGCAACCTTCTCTGTGCTCATGGGCGCGGCGCTCATCACTGCCACTCAGGTCAGTTTTGGGTCACAATAATAATATCTGAGTTTTCTTAGGAAGAGAATATTTGAAGGAACCTTGTTCTGATTTGATACTTTACCAATAAATCATTAAAACAAATTAGAAAAGTTAACAAGAGAACTAAAAAAACCAATAATGTTCTGTAAGTAGACCTAATTGTTTGAAATAAATAGAGAACCCTGAAACAGAATTTGATGCGCTTTGGCACAGAGACACGTGCTGTGGCGGACAAGAAACAGTTGTTGGGTTAGGTTTGGCTTAGGTTAGGTTAGGTTTGTTTCAATAATGTTTAGTAAGTAGACCTATTCGACTTGAAATAAATAGAGAACCCTGCAACAGAATTTGATGCACTTTGGCACAGAGACATATGGCTGTAATACCTTCCAAACAAAAGTAGTCTAAGCTGTGGCGGATAAAAAAAGTTGTTAGGTTAGGTTAGGTTACGTTTGTTTCAATAATGTTCAGTAAGTAAACCTATTCGACTTAAAATAAATACAGAACCCTGGAACTAAATTTGATGCACCTTGGGCACAGAGACACATGTCTCTGATACCTTCCAAACAAAAGTAGTCTAAGCTGTGGCGAATAAAAAAAGTTGGACACCTTTGGACCCCCCAGGTTGGGCAGGAGCCGCCTAAAGGCAGCCGCGGTCCGTTCCAATTTGGGGGCCAAACGTCGGAAGTGCTCCACGAAGTTCCACCGGCTGTCGAGGATGAGCCCTAGGTATTTCAGCGGCAACTCGACGCCGATGGGAACCCCTCCCGGGTGTGGATCCCGACGGTGGCGCATTCCGAGGCCCGTGAAAGCACATATTCTCGGATTTGTGCAAAGCCACCTCGAGACCCAATTGCCGGATCCTCTCCACGACTATCGCAACCCCGCGTGTCATGAGTTCGGCCGCCGGCTCGTACGACCTCCCCTGTGCCAGCACCAGCGTGTCGTCAGCGTAGCAAACTACGCTGACGCCACCAGGGAGGTCGGCGCGCAGCACCCAGTCGTAACCGATGTTACACAAGGGCGGCCCCAGAACCGATCCCTGTGGAACACCGCACGACATCTCTCGCCGGTTCCTTTCAAACAACAGTAGTCTTACCTGTGGTGGAGAAAAGAAAAGTTGTTAGGTTAGGTTAGGTTAAGGTTTGTTTCTAAAAAAATTGAGTTTTCTCCTGACCAAAAAACTAAACTAATTTTAAGCAAATTGCGAACTCAACGCGTACGAAGTCGCGGGTAACAGCTAGTTATACATAACAAATAAAACATCTTAATAATAGTGGCCAGTGTAAAACCGATCGTTTCCGATTTATAAAAGAACTGCATAAACAAGTGCGAGTCGGACTCGCACGATAGGTTCTGTACCATTATCTATACAACATTAGACAAAAACGGCAAAAAAATCGCGTTTGTTGTATCCCTTAAATATTTATTTTATTTATTATCATTTTATTAATATCGAGCTAAAAAAACGGTAAAAAATCACGTTTGTTTTTAAGTATTTGTTGTTATATTGGCAACAGAAATACATCGTCTGTGAATATTTCAACTGTCTCGCTATCACCGTCCATGAAATACAGTCTGGTGACAGACGGACAGATAGAATGAAGGACGGACAGCGGAGTCTTAGTAATAGGGTCCCGTTTTGTTACCCTTTGGATACGCAACCCTAAAAACCGACTTCCAAAAAAACACTAATGTTGGGGTATAATGCCCAACCGGGAAAATGTTATGTTCTTGTTATGTAGACTTGTAAGGTATGTTATGTTATGTAAATGAGTAGACGAGTGATTCCCTTGATGGATTTATTGCTACTGTCTTATAATTACACGATTACATGCGAAGTTAAAGAAATGCATATCTAAACAATATCGATGTGCATTGATGAGTATGACGTACAAACTACACAAGGGTCAATGTACATATTGCTACATATTGCCCACTCACAAAATGAATTCGGCTGCTATAATAGCTGTCTGATTTTTGGATAATAGGGCCAGGTGTTTCTGATTTTCTTGGATGAGTTCAATTTCTCGTTGATATTGTTCGGCGAATTGGTCATCCAATACTCCGAATAGGGAACGTGCGATTGACCCGATACCGTTGATAAGGCCGCGTTTGCTTCTCATATTCACCCGACCTACCGAAGAGGTGGTAAGATCAGACACCAATTCAATGTGTACTACTTTTCTCACCATGCAGATAAAGATGGCTATAACCTTTTGTTGTTTTAGCCCCTCTTCCTTTGTTCATCTTGACTTCAACGAATCCCGTGTAGTCCACTCCTGTATGGTAGAATGGCGGGGCAGGATTTATTCTTGCGCTCGGCAGTTCTCCCATGATTTGTTGTTTTTTTGTTGGACTTATTTGCGGTACGTTACGCATCTTCTGACTTGCATCTTCGATACTCGTACGCCACCGATGATCCAGAGTTTTTGCCGAAGGTGCGATAAAGTGAGTCGCGGTCCTCCATGAAACGTCATTTGATGGGCTTGATTGGTGAGCGAATGCGTACGTTAGATGACTGTCGTAGGGAATGATCATCAAATGTTTCATTTCTTCCGTTAGCGTTACGTTGTTTAAACTTCCTGCAACTCTTAGCAAGCCTTCTTGATCAATGTAAGGATTGAGAGGTAGTAACTATTCGATGCCACTCTGCCGTGATGACTCATCTCCGATTTAAATACCTTCTGTTGGGTTTGTTTCACAATTGCTTTAGTTGCGCTGTTTAATTCTTATAACGTAAGATAACTTGGTAATTGTCGATGTTTTGAGTCCAATGTTCCAAGTTTTAAGTTCAATGCTCTTTGTATCCATGCGACTTCGATTGACATGATTAATTGAGCTATGTTTTTGTAATAATTGTTCGATAATGTTGGTTGTTTCTGTGTTGACTTGGGCAGCATTGACTTGTTTCTTTGCCGCTGTTTTTACATCTTGATCTGACGTATAGACCTTTCTAACTTGGTTTTTCATTTCACACGATGATAGCCAAATAGGACCTTGCCACCATAATTTGTTTTCTTTCAGTTGACCGGCGTACTGGCTTCAGCTTGCGGCGTCAGCGGGATTTTCGTTTGATTTGACGTAACCCCAACACGAGCGCGGTATGACGGAGTTTATTTTTTTGAGTCGATTCTCTAGACATGTTTTCCATCGTGATGGGTCACCTTGTATCCAGCCCAGGACCACCATAGAATCAGTCCAGCCATAGACTTGAATCTCATGTTGATGTAAGGATTCCTTAATTTTCTGCATTAATTTGGATAGTAAATGTTGTTACTTTTCTGTGATATGATATAGGAGCCCGCGCGAGCTTCCTCTACCTCTACCAAATGATATGAGAGCACCGCGCGAGCTTCCTCTACCTCTACCAAATGATATGAGAGCACCGCGCGAGCTTCCTCTACCTCTACCAAATGATATGAGAGCACCGCGCGAGCTTCCTCTACCTCTACCAAATGATATGAGAGCACCGCGCGAGCTTCTTCTTCCTCTACCAAATGATATGAGAGCACCGCGCGAGCTTCCTCTACCTCTACCAAATGATATGAGAGCACCGCGCGAGCTTCCTCTACCTCTACCAAATGATATGAGAGCACCGCGCGAGCTTCCTCTACCTCTACCAAATGATATGAGAGCACCGCGCGAGCTTCCTCTACCTCTACCAAATGATATGAGAGCACCGCGCGAGCTTCTTCTACCTCTACCAAATGATATGAGAGCACCGCGCGAGCTTCCTCTACCTCTACCAAATGATATGAAAGCACCGCGCGAGCTTCCTCTACCTCTACCAAATGATATGAGAGCACCGCGCGAGCTTCCTCTACCTCTACCAAATGATATGAGAGCACCGCGCGAGCTTCCTCTACCTCTACCAAATGATATGAGAGCACCGCGCGAGCTTCCTCTACCTCTACCAAATGATATGAGAGCACCGCGCGAGCTTCTTCTTCCTCTACCAAATGATATGAGAGCACCGCGCGAGCTTCCTCTACCTCTACCAAATGATATGAGAGCACCGCGCGAGCTTCTTCTTCCTCTACCAAATGATATGAGAGCACCGCGCGAGCTTCCTCTACCTCTACCAAATGATATGAGAGCACCGCGCGAGCTTCCTCTACCTCTACCAAATGATATGAGAGCACCGCGCGAGCTTCCTCTACCTCTACCAAATGATATGAGAGCACCGCGCGAGCTTCCTCTACCTTTACCAAATGATATGAGAGCACCGCGCGAGCTTCCTCTACCTCTACCAAATGATATGAGAGCACCGCGCGAGCTTCCTCTACCTCTACCAAATGATATGAGAGCACCGCGCGAGCTTCCTCTACCTTTACCAAATGATATGAGAGCACCGCGCGAGCTTCCTCTACCTCTACCAAATGATATGAGAGCACCGCGCGAGCTTCCTCTACCTCTACTAAATGTAAAGAAACTTCCTCTTTCTTCTACCAAACTTCCTTCCTCTGCCAAAGGAAAATCCAACCCGTAATCATAGAGAAATCGGAGAACATACATGAACAACAAAATGATATGCTGGTGGAATAAATAACCTCCTATTTTTTTGAGGTCGGTTAAAAAATATTTTTATACTATAGACTCACTAGATACTTAGAATTAAAGGTCCCTCCTCGCTACTCGCTTATTATAGGTTTCAATAACAACAATTTTTACATTGATTACATCCTGACAGCGATTGGTTGTGTAAGTAGTAAACTACCTCAAAAGATTGCCACAGATTCCGTTGAACGCTATTTTATTTCATGGTCTATTTTTGCCATTTTCTTTTTTTGTTTACCGCTTTACAGATGTCCGTAGTCTGTGTCTGTAGTGTTAACAGTATTAAGGACTTAAGAGGGAATGTAGGTAGTCTTTTTTCCATACAAACGCTCTCGCCTGTTTCCTTTCTGGTTTGTGACTTTAAAGCTATGATTTTTTACAGTTAAATAAATATCAACCTCTTCTATGTCCCTATGTTTTCCTTTTTGATGTTGCATCTGTATAAGCACTAGAACATTTACGAAATGCTCAAAATGTCCTATTTAGATCGCCTTTCAACATGAGGAGCTCGTGGCTAAACAATAACAGCCGCTCGGGTCGATCTTTAGGTTAAGCCGTGCTTGCCTAGGTTGGTCTGTGGATGGGTGACCACCCATTACATACCGAGTTTCCTCCGTGCCTCGGAAAGCACGTTAAGCCGTTGGTCCCGGCTGTCATTTGAAGATCTTTGACAGTCGTTAACGTAGTCAGTGGCCCAAAAAGTCTGACAACCAGTCTTACCAAGGGGTATCGTATTTCCCAGTAGTAACTGGGTTGTGGAGGTCAGATAGGCAGTCGCTCCATGTAAAATACTGGTATTCAGCTGCATCCGGTTAGACTGGAAGCCGACCCCAACATAGTTGGGAAAAGGCTAGGCAGATGATGATGAGATCGCCTTTCAACAGAGGCCTAGTGTACAAATTTGACAACTCTTCATGAAAAACTAAAAACTCCTTCTTATTCAGTTTATGAAATATCTTTTAAATTGATCGAATATTGGAGGAGGAAATAGTCGAGAGCCAAACCTCGAATTATGTATTTTTACTATAGTTGTCCTTATCGCACGAATGTCGAAATCAAGCTCGCAAAGCGACAGCGATAGTTTTTTTCAAATACCTACCGTGTTTCCTCTTAATATGTATCAGGCTAATAGTGAACTCCTCTCCTGAAGCAATGTCCTATTAATAAATTAATGAATATACGAATATAGATTGATGTAGCCACGGCTAGGTTAGTATACTACGCTTATTTCCACAGTATTAAGTCTTATGGCATTCTGCTGTGGGGATCGGTCGCAGACGTTGACTCCATTTTCATTTTACAAAAGAGGGCAGCCCGCGCGATCTATAAAATGGGTCCTAGCGAGTCCCGAGAGAGAAAAATTTAGAGAGATCGATATCTGACTCTGCCTTCACTTTATATCTTAGAATGTATTTTATATGTCCGCAAAAATCGAGGGCTTTTCAAAATTAGAAGCGACTTCCAAAATATAAATACACGCAGTAAACACGAACTTGTAATACCTAAATTCAGATTAGCAAAAAAGAGCAAGTCTTTTCTTATTAACAGTATACGCTTTTATAACAAGTTGCCGAAGTCAGTTATAGAACTGACTGATGGAAAGTTTAAAAACTACATCAAACGTGTCCTTATTAAAAAAGCATATTACAAAATCAAGGACTACGTTGAAGATAAAGAAGTTTGGCCTTAGTGCCTTCTGCGCATGCGGCTTCCCTGGTAGCTCATAAACGGCACAAATATGTGGATGTCTCTAACTATTCTCAATCTCATATTTGCCCTTCTTTCTAATCAGACTTTTTTACAATAGTTTTCAAATCATTTGTACATCTTTTACTCAGAATAGTTACAGCACTGATAACAATATTTGTGTCGCTTGTTTATTTTTAATATTTTACAATATTTTCTTACCTTTGTATAGATTCTTTTTTACCGATCGTTTGTGAATGTGTGAACACTGTAGACTTTGTAGATTCCCAGATGCTTGTTAACTTTTTTTAACTTTTTATCTTGTATTACATTTTTTGTGTAATACGCAGTGACTTATTGTCAGGCCTACGCTGTTCCCCCACACTTAAGTACTAATGCTGTAACATGATAATATTGTAACACCAAATGATTTGAAAAGAGTATCCATGGAGTTTCTTGCCGGTTCTTTTCCATAGGAAACAACCAACCGAACCGTGCACCTTTTTGTCGACGTTTTATAAGTGCCCATCTGGGCCTATGTGAAATATTTTGATTTTGAGATTTTTAAATAATGAGTGACTGTGGGCGCTACAGATCCGGTTCAAGTACGAGTTCGTGAGCGTGGAAGCGGCGCCGGCCGCGCCCGCCGAGCCCACGCACGAGGAGAAGCTGCAGCAGCAACTGGCGGAGCAGCTGCAGCTGCCCGGCCTCGACACCAGCGCGCCGCCGCCGCGCCAGCCCGTGCTCGAGCAGGCCAAGGTACGTGCCGGCAAACCCACTCGCAGTAATATGTGCTGGAACACCTGAGGCAATGCAGATGCGTCGCCATCCCAGAAATCGAGAAGTAATGTCTCATTATTACGTCGGTTCGGGGTTGGGTTAAGATTGAGATAAAGAAAAGATTAAAAAAATAACTATATTTTAGCGATACATTTGTATCGCATCGTTATCCCATTTAGGATAACGATTAAAACCAATGAGGTGAACGGGATGAGATTGAGTCGCGCCCGATATGCTGTCCGAGACGTACTGACTGTTTTACTTAGGTAGTACAAATATTGAAGGCATAGAGCGCGGTGTCGCAATACGCTGACATGCTTATTATTTATTGTTCGGTGTTGGTCATGAACATGCTCCCGAGGGAGAAAAAGATGAGGTTAGTAAGGAGGTAAAGTTATATGGGAATATAGTGAAATTTATTCCTGGTACATTTATCTAACATATCCAAAAAAATCAGATGTGGCGAAATTCAGTATGCTTCTTAACAAACCATTTTCTTACCTATGTGTATTACAATATTTTACTGTTTTTAACAAAAACAAAGATTTTTTCGTACGTTTTTGAATTAAATCAATACTGCTGAGTTTGCCGTTTCACCGTGGAACGTCGAAATTTATCTAGGTAAGAGATGTTGAGAGCAATAGGCATACTGAAAGCAGGCGCGCACTAGTGCAATATTGCTGATACCATTGAAACCAACATCAAAGCGTCATCATATCCAGATTGTGGTCTTGCTATCGGGATACGTGTTTATGCATACACCTGAACGTGAGACCCGGTTGCGAAATCCCCAGAAAGTCCATCCATATCAAAGTGTAACAATCGTGGTAGGGCGGGACTATGTCTAGGCGGGAGAACAGACCGCATTTAGATAAAATGCAATTTAACAGCTGCAAAATACCGTGATGATGTGCTGGCACTTGTATTCTAACCACACTGGTTGCAAATCGTACAAGATTTTGTGCGTATGCATGATGGTGCGGCTACAGCAACATAATGAAGTGGCCCTGGACTGGCCCACGCAATCCCCAGATTTAAATCCTGTTAAGCACGCCTGGAATATGCTGCAACGGAGGTCTCTACGAATCTGATGCCGAACAGTCCACTTTTCGAGCATTTTCATCAGACCTGGTGATTTACTGTATACCACAAGGCGAACTTGACAACATTGTTTTGAGCATGAATAACCTTTGCAGATGTGTTGCAAAACATTCGAGGAGCTCTTACTGTTCTTTGATTTTAATTTTATACAAAATTTATTGTTTCATTTGATTTTTTTCCTGCTTTAATCACCAAAAACAGTAAGTCCAATTTTAGCAAAATTTTTCATTTTTATCTTAAAAAACCCTCATAGAATCAAAACTGTTCTGTTTATTATTAAATTTTCTGAGTATAACATTCTGCGCACTTTGATATAAGGATGCTTTAAGAAATTCCTTATCATCATCTGCCTAGCCTTTTCACAACTATGTTGGGGTCGGCTTCCAGTCTAACCGGATGCAGCTGAATACCAGTATTTTACATGGAGCGACTGCCTATCTGACCTCCACAACCCAGTTAGTACTGGGTAATACGATACCCCTTGGTTAGACTGGTTGTCAGACTGTTTTGGGCCACTGACTACTAATGACTGTCAATGATCTTCAAATGACAGCCGGGACCAACAGCTTAACGTGCTTTCCGAGGCACGGAGGAAACTTGGTATGTAATGGGTGGTCACCCATCCACATACCAACCCAGGCAAGCGCGGCTTACCTAAAGATCGACCCGAGCGGCTGTTATTATTTAGGAGCTCGAGCTCTAAGCCGAGCTCGAGCTCCGAGCTTTATGAAAATCCTTATAGTTTTGTTTAAATACGTGAATAAACAAAATATCCCTAGACACTTTTGATGTGTGTAAAGTATTGTTCCAAGGTAGCTAATGGACGATGTAAGTAGTCTGAGGTCCTGCGCTCTGCACCATCCTTCTTGACATTGGTGAAGAGCCTATCTACGGCTTCGATTAGTTGTTGTTGGGTTGCTAGAATGTCATCCATTTTCGACATTATAAAGGTAAAAAAGAGACCTTACTTGTTCTGAAGAGTTCTCTGGGGATCAAGTGCAGGCTGCAAGAACAAACCTGGAGTAACAGCGCGCTGAAGTGACGCGATGCTCTCGTAAAAATCAGGTTCAATCAGGATCAGCAGCATGATGAGATTTTTGGAAAGTACATCCGTCTGGTAATAAGTTCGAAGCGTAAAAAGCTCACACAGTTCACGTCGTAGACACGTGTGATGGTCCTGCTCATGCAGCTCGAAGGACCAATGTTCGGGGTTGGGGTGAGATTGAGATAAACTAAGATTAAATGGGATAACGATTAAAACCAATGAGGTGAACGGGATGAGATTGAGTCGCGCCCGATATGCTGTCCGAGACGTACTGACTGTTTTACTTAGGTAGTACAAATATTGAAGGCATAGAGCGCGGTGTTGCAATACGCTGACATGCTTATCATTTATTGTTCGGTGCTTACCCGAACACCGTCGTTGTTACACTCGGCACTCATAATGGTCATTATTCAAAGCAAAAAGTTAAAAATAATTTCACCGCCAAGCAGAGTCACTTCTCTGCTTGGTGGTGAAATTATTTTTAACTTAAGGTAGGTACTTCCCGGTTTGGTTGCTTCTTCACAAGCCCTTGCATAGCTTTGGGCAGCTGCCCACCTGGTATTTCCTCTAAACCTATCATTATTATCTGCACCCAAGGGTCTCGTGTGCATATCGGCTGACAGAGCCGCGGCTTGCAGGTGTTCGCGCAGACGACGCGCGAGATGCCAGAGTGGGTGACGGTGCTGCGCCAGTTCCAGAACGTCAAGGCGGCGTCGTTCCTGTTCGTCGCCTGGTTCATGGGGTTCGGCATTGGCCTCATCTTCACCTTCCTCTTCTGGCACCTGCAGGTACACACACTCTCATAGCTGCCACACACTTAACAAATTTACATTGTCACCTACCAATACTAATAATTTTTTACTTTCGCTCTCCAGGATATCGGTGGCTCTCCGACGCTGTTTGGAGTGGCTTCCGTCATCAATCACATCTCGGAAATATTCGCCTATTTCTTCAGCTTTAAGCTGATCACCCAGATGGGACACGTAAAGGTATTACAAGATTGCCTCCACATTTTTTAAGAATGACAGGCGGTTCTGCATATTGCACTGATTACCAGAAGAAAAACTTGCATCTCCCCGACGCAAAGGTACTACTATGAGCGGTTGAAAGCGGAGAATGTGTGTGCCAGGTGCTGTGCCTGGGCCTGGCGGGCAACGTGCTGCGCTTCCTGTACATCGCGTGGCTGAGCGACCCCTGGTGGGTGCTGCCCTTCGAGTTCGTGCAGGGCGTGACGCACGCCGCCGTGTGGGCCGCGTGCTGCTCGTACATCGCGCACGGCGCGCCACCGCGCCTGCGCTCGTCGGCGCAGGGAGTGCTGCAAGGGCTGCACCACGGGCTCGGGCGCGGCTGCGGCGCCGTGCTGGGTGGCATCGCCGTGGCCAAGTGGGGCACCACGCGCACGTTCGCGGGCTACGGGCTGCTTTGCACCGTGGTGCTGGCTGCATTCGCATTCATCAACTTCCGTGGTGAGCCGGACGCGACCGCCGGCGTCGTGGACGACGAGGCACGCGCCGTAGCCGAGGCGGGCGTGCTGGCCCCGCACGGCGTGCCGTCCAACCCGCTGCCGCGCGCGCTTTCCTCCACGCGCCTCGCCGACCTGGCGCACCACGACCAGTACGGCGCCACACAGGTACGCCACTTTCCGCCGGTCGCCATGCTTACCTTGCTCACCCCGCTCACCCCGCTCGCTTGTGTCCGCAGAGCTACAGCGGCGCGGAGTCGCTGAGCGTGCCGGGGCAAGCGCCGGCACCGCGGCCCTCCAACCCGTTCCTAGCGGAGGCTGTGCCAGCAGCGCCCGCCTACAGATAAGCGACCTCGGACCGATCGACTAACGACTCGACCACTCTCCAGCTTACGGGCTCTCCACTGTCCTAAGTACAAAATATGTCAAGAGTAGGCGGCAAATTCCAGTATTCGTTACACAGCAATATTCATTATTATCCGTGAATAATCGGGTAATCTTCAGGTTTACAACGTCACCGTACGTAATCGAGTTATATTGCATGATATGCAACTGTATATGTGAGTATGTATGGAGGTATTAACAAATTAGTAGATCTATGTCGAGTGCGAGAGCGGCTGCAGAACTTGGAACGACTGTATAGCGATAAATAATCGTTGCTTTTGTTACTTTATCAATGTTACTCGATAAATGCCTAAGCATGTCTCGTGACCTAGACGTCGCACTGCGCTGCTGCGCAAGCCGCTTGACGGGCGTGGGACGCGGTCGCGCGGCTTCTCGCGACGCGTTGTCGCACGTCGCTCGTAGCTGTGTTAACTTCTAACTGTCGGCGATATGGACTGTTGCTATGAACTAAGTATAAGTATTTCGTTCACATATGTGTAACTTATGGTGGACGTGGAACGCGATGTCATATCATGGTGTGATGTAGTGGAAGCAGGAGGTAGAGCGGGGCGGACGCGCCCTCGATTCTAATGTATTATTTTGTTGATAATGTAATAGACAGATATTCTTATTACAATAGCTATATGTATACATACTGTTTGTTGTAAAGATGTATCGTGGGGATCGGCCCGCGCCTGCACCAGTTATATATTTTTGCACAGTCTCTAGCGGGAGCTCACGCGTCGCGGTGGCGGAGCGCGTCACTCGGCCACGCGTATCACTCGCGCGAGTGCGCGCGGCTCGTGCTCGCGTATCGTCCTCGGGTGTGTCACACCCGCGCGAGTGCGCGCTACCGCCGCCGACGCGGTGCCGACACTTTCAATTTAATGTGTATAATGAATAAATAAATGTTGAACTATTCATTTAACGTGTATCCTCATTTGATGGTGCTCACCTACATTCAACAGACTAGATTGAGTAGCATGACAGAGGCTTTCAATCTTAAGTTCTAGAACTCTCACTATCTGATCATACAGCACAAATGTTAGGAAACATGGTAGGTATTTTGTAAAGGTTCTAGTGCTTAAATACAGATTATGTCTCATCAATTGAAAAGGAAAAAAATATAGGGACATAGAAAAGGTTGATATTTATTTAACTGTGAAAAATCATAGCTTTAAAGTTATAAACCAGAAAGAATACAGGCGAGAGCGTTTGTATGGAAAATAGACCACCCACATTTCCTCTTAACTTTCCATGTAAAGAAAAGTTATGTTCAAACCTAAACGAGACCAATTGACGACATAGTGAAGATTTATAATTGTCATAATTTATAAATGTCATTGAAAGCCTTAGTGGCCTTAAGTTTACAGAATGTTATAAACATAATTACCCTAAGAAGGTCGTATGACCTTCTTAGGGTAATTATGAGCTATTTAAGCTGTTTTATGATCTATGTTTCCCTATCAGACGAGTTAGATATCTATTTTCAAGAAACCTAAATGGTTTATTCACGGTGTCCGAGTATGCTCTAAACGAAAACGTCAACTACGTTGGAAGTACTGACGCTTGACGGCAAAGAAATAACGAACGGCTCAGAAATCTGTAACGCGTTCAATAACTATTTTACTACTATTGGCTCTCTGTTGGCCGAGAATATAATACAAACTAATCCTAACCCACATAAAACAATTAGCTCTAGGTGTTTTCGTTTTCAATGACCTAAAAAAAGCATTCGATACTGTTAGCCATTGTTATTAACCGACTTTCTTCAACTAAAACCCGACTATCAAGACCTCGGGGCAAGGGGCTTCTAATTTATTTCAGCTTCTGTCTATACCAGTCGATCATGCGGAAATCCAGCAGAACAGAGGCAGAAAAAGAAGCCTTTATGATATTTTTTTTTTCGAAGGGTCAAGGTACCAACCGCGCGCTACGGTTTAAAGAAAATGTGTAAGTTTGTAGCTGCAGTAAAAGTACTCCGAGGCACATTTTTAACCTTAAAAAATATTTAAGTTTGATAACCACAGTAACAGAAAATATTTTTTTTTTAATCATAGACTAACACTTCTAGTGTAAGTTGTCGGACACCGAAATGCGCGGCATTTAGTAACGTACTAAATGCATGGAAATAGGAAGTACTACAGGAAGTAGTACTACCTTATCCTTACTGAATCTGGTTTATTTATTTTCCGAAATTTTCACTAGTTCAATTTAAGGTTTGTAAGTCAGAGTCCGAGGGGCCCCCTGAGCTTGGAGGCCCCGGGGCACTACCCCGTCTAGCCCTCCGGTAGCTACGCTACTGTATTTCTAATTGTCGGGTTCATGCAAGCAAAGCCTCAAGCAACAATATATACATTTTTGAAATGTGCTTCTTAAGCTCTTTCACTTGATACCCACCACGCCATCATTAATTTAATTTATATTTTAGATCATGAGTTTATGATCTCTAGAGGGCGCCATATCCAATTTAACGTGACGTCATATAGCCTATAACCAGCGGGCGATCAAGACGCTTCCAACGATACCTCATTTGTCAAATTATGATAAGTAGGTCAGAAGTTGAGGAAACAGATGAACATACATACATACACACATACATACCGGTCAAAATCATAACCCTCCATTTTACTCCGCCGTAGTCGGGTAAAAAGTAGGAGGTTCTCAATTCGGCTGTATTTTTTTTTAGTGTTTGTTTCCTCAGAACTCCGTCATTTCTTAACCGATTTCAAAAACTCTTCTTTTATCTGAAAGGATATACTTCCCGATTGGTCCCATAGAAATTTCATCAATATCGGTTCAGTAATTTGGTGCCTTTATCACGTTAATTGGTACATAACGCGACGTCGCGTTAATACTTTCAGGTCATTGGGCGTTTCTGACCCACTTTATGAAAGTTCGCGTACACAGACCAAATCAGTTTTAAATTGAAGAATTCAATCCCACTTTTCAAAATATGTTTTTTTTTTTTTATTATTCAGTAGGATAATAAAGTTATTTAAAATTTAAAAAGTTAATAAACTTTTCTTAATAAAACAGAAGTTTTTACTTTTAGCATTGTCGACTCGTGTCGTTCAGTCACTATAAATGTTTGTATAGCTCTACGAAATATCTCTCTCTCGCTCGCACATATGGCAGGCAGATAAAAACAGGTAGATACCGAAGGTTGCAGTCGTACGTCACCCAACGTTTCGATCTTACTTACTTACGTACTTAATAAATTATAAGTTTCTTAGATCACACAAAGCACACAATTAGACCTCTGGGGTCTGTCTTAGCATGCCATAACCTGATATTTGATCAACGCGCTATTAACAGTTAAGTATGCTGTATTGTAATCGAGTTGATGTAATTTTCTTTTAGCTTACGCTTTATGTTTTTACTGTTCATTGAGTCTCTAATGTCTACAGGTATATGGTTAAGTAAATTAGGTATTGTGAAAGAAGCGGTACGCCTGCCATAAAAGTAATTTTTGCGTGGCACTTGAAGTGATCTGTGCGTGTGTTACCTGTGATTCTGTTATTTATTCATTTTATCGACTATCTGTGCGCGTTTTATGGACTATTGGCTTTGCTTGACGATTGGTTTTACGTTGAAATGGAAAGACAAAATAGTTGTGTGTCGTGTAATCGATCTGTGTTATGCCGCCAACGAGAGCAAGAGGAGAACAACTGACGACATCAGATGCCAATAACTATGATCCGTTGGGTAGTAGAAACTATTAATGGCGGAAGATTTTAAAAAGATTTTAAAATCGTACCCCATGTATATTTTAATTTTGCTATGAGACATATGATGGTCGACTTCAGAATAACTGTGGCAATAATTAATGCCACTCGAAATCTACATGAGGACCATATGTATGCGGAACAGTTCATATCCATTGTAAATGAGCGGATGAATCAACGCAATGAGCTGTCAGATTATGTGATAAAGCATAATTTGAACAGGCAGAAAGTAGCATACGTGCGACTCGACGGAAACGATCCGGATTTTGAAGACTTTCCGCGCCTTACATATGAAGAATTAATTTTATTTACGTTGGGATCGTACCACTTGAGAATCGCAAGGTCATATTGCCACGAGCACATGCGTTTGAATGGAGTATACCACATCGAAATATACCGACACCAAGAAATGATCGAAAACAAGATACTAATAAGAGGCCGAATTCAGTCGCGACACGGCCGTAGTAAACAATATTATACGTATATTTTAGTAGATCCCAATTGAATTGGAAGAAATGGCATTGATCAGTATTACTGCTAGTGTATACACGGCCGCCGCACTGTTGGAAGCTGTGCGCATGTTGTAAGCCTAGTTTCTTTTTTATCATGGGCCAGACATCAAGATGTAAAAGATGCACCTGCAGCCTTTTTAGATGACAATAGATTTTGATCATGCAGAATAAAAATATTATTTAACTAAAACTGTGGGGGGGGGTCGATGTCGTCACCGTTGCCGGCGCAAGGATTAGTCCAGTATTTAGCTGAGAATTTATTCTTCACAAGTACAATTATATCTAGGACGGACGGTATCCACGCAACCCTTTCTCAGAAGAGATGAATAGAGATGAAGCGTATATACTAGAACAGATCCAGGGATTAGGTATTTAACAAGACTAGGCTGCACCTATTCTAACTTTTAAAATACTTGATCCACCTAGTCTCACTGTGCCTACGCAGTGCACGGCACCCGCGGCCCGCGCGAATCGAAGTACCGACTGTTCTAGACTATGCTGCTATCTCGCTTCACCGTGTCGTCGGGGCGCGGTGAAGCGAGATAGTAGCATAGTCCTAGCTCATCCATGTTTGCCAAAATCATTCGTGAGTCAGTCACTTGAATTTGAACCTTAATTCAAAAGGCATAAAAGTAACGCGATGCGCACTCGTATTTACATAGATCATACGTATGCCAGTCGTATGAATTTGAACCATATCTCAATGGCATAAAAGTTACGCGACGCGCACCGTGTGTTGTGGAAGAATATATTCTGTCCTTTTTTAACTACACTATTCCGCAGTCTTTCCATCCTTGTCTGTCAATACTCGAGATCGAGACTAGTCGGGACTAGGCACTAGGCAGACTTTATAGAATAAGTAGAATAGATACTTTGACAATACTCGATGCGAATGAAGACTATATGATGCAGTCGAGTATCAAGTACGGACTCGTGCGAATGTGATCTCGATTGACGTATGATACCTACTCGACGTCGCTAACTTCTATCGGACTTATTTAGTGATCGGTTTTCGTAATGAAGTTTTAATATATTGTTAAAGAACTTAGATCTATTTTTAATGATTGTAAATAGGTATGCGATTTAAACAAAAACAAAAGCAATGATTGTATATAGTTACGTCATTTTAAAAAAAAACAACAAAAAGCAATTATTGTAAATTACATGATTCAAAAAAAAAAAACAAAAAAAAAGGAAAACAAAACATATTAAGTACTTTGAAAAATGAATTGAAATCTTTTGAATACGCTAACAATCTTCAATGTAGATAAATCTATACGTTCACAGTCCTAAGCCTGTGTAAAGTATGAAGGGAAGATTACAATTCATTACTGCGTACGTACGTACTACACGTATCGTTGTTACGCAAAGACTAAGAATCACTATAAAGTATGCGTATTTCATGGACTAGGTGGACTAGGTGGAACAGGTATATGGAGTATTTGTACGGACTTGGACTAGGTGCACCTATTCCAAGAATTGCCTAGTACGACCCATCTCTAGAGATGAAGGTGGGGAAAGTTGAGGTCCTCTAGCAAAAAAAAGGAGGAGAGCCAGCGTAAACTTCACAGCGTGGTCTTGTGTGAGGATTTAGCCCACGAATGCTTCAGCTATTCCGTTATTATTTTATGAAATTGGTACTATCGGAGGTCATTAAGTCGCGGAGAATCTTAACATCGCGATTCAGAAAAGTGACGTCATGCGACAGCGCCATCTAGTGTTGAGTAGCGGCGTTTTGTACTATGTCGATTGCATAATAGATGGTTAACAAAATAAAGGTTTTGCTACAAAACTAGATTTTAATTTTATATCCCTTAAATAGTTTAAAACAACTGCTTTTGATAAAACTAGCACATTCTACTTTCTTTCCCTTTTCCCCATGGGAAATTATCCAATGCCACTTAGGTATGACTAGCTTTCGGCTGGTAAAAGTATTTTTGAAATCAGTCCAGTAGTTTTGAGTTAATTCGTTACAAAAATGCTTTAAAAATGCCTTAACAATAATAAATAAAATATTTTTTTCTCAATTCTCCCAAGGCCCACAAGAATGTGACCCATACCACTGGGGTGCAGATACATTTATCTAAATACCTTGCTCTATTTCGGTTGTGTACGCCGTGGGTCAAATGTCCGAACAAAATGCCCAATGACCTTTGACGTACTTCCCGATTTCCAATTGAATTGAAATTCTGCACGCTTATGAATATTGCGTGATAGTGCAATTTATAGATGACATAGAGCTGATCTGATGATGGAGCTAGAAGTTGGCCTTAGTAACTCCGTTATGAAACGACATAACCCCATCGAGTTTGGACTCGTTTGATTTATCTTGACGAGTATTTTGTCTCTAGATGGTATCCCGGGTTTGATGATGAAGCTGGAAGGTGGCCATAGGATCTCCGTAATAAAACGACGTAACCGCATCGAGTTTGGGCCCGTTTGATTTGTCTTGATGAGTACTTTGTCTTTAGATGGTATCCAGGGTCTGATGATGGAGCTGGAAGGTGGTCATCGGAACTTCGTTATAATACGATATAACCCCATCGAGTTTGAACTCGTTTTATTCGTCTCAACGAGTATTTGGTCCTAAATAATAATCAGGGGTTTATGATGAAATTGGAAGGTGGCCATAGGATCTCCGTAATAAAACAACGCAACCCCATCGAGTTTGGACGCGTATGATTCGTTTTGACGAATACTTTGTCTCTAAATGGTAACCAGGGTGTGATGATAAAGCTAGAATGTGGCCATAGGATCTCCGTAATAAAACGTACAACTGCATCGAGTTTGGGCTCGTTTGATTCGTCTTAAAGAGTAGTTTGTCTTTAGATGGTATCCAGGGTCTCAGTGGCGTGCCCGCAATAAAATGGAGGCAAAGCCCAATTAAAAAAACTCAAAGCATTTACCTTGCCCAGCACCGATTTCACACACTTTAATCCTTTACAAAGAACTTGCATCAGTTTTAGAATTCATTTTAGTGTTAAGAAACTATAATCACTACTAAACAGCGTTAATCATATCAAAAGGAATCACAAAACTTTAAATCACAAGAAATTAAATAAACTAAAACACAAAAAAGAAATGCACCAGTAACCGCTCAAAACAAATACTTATGAACTAATTTATTTGTTCCTATCAAAATTCGCGCCATGCGCAGCTTTCCGCGCATTCACACACAATTCACTCTCAAACTTACACTGACTTACACTCACTCATTCATAAATTAGCCCTGCTTTTAATTCAATACAAAATTCAAATTTCGTGCCTATTATTGTTATCAAAAACAGAAACATTTTACTAGAGAAAATGAAAGATCAGAGAAGCCAAATTACAAGCCAATGGGTGTGAAAGAGACAGCGCTAGCACTGGGTCACTGGCCGTAGGTCGTAGGCACAACTCTTCTTTTGTATAGTGTTAGAGCGAGCCAGAGTCGGCCGGTATCGGAGATACTCGTATCAGGAAATAACTTTACTTTCGGAAGTCGGTGACAAAAAAGTCAATGAAACAAACAAAGTCACCGACTTCCGAAAGTAATTTTAGTTTTTTTTGTTTTTTTTTGGAAGTCGGTTTTTTTATTATTTTAAAATCATTAGAATTACCTCTACAGCCTACAAAATGTTTGAGACTTACCTTACTAATCGGCAACAGATCGTCAAACTTGATAAATTTACAAGTGGCCCTGCCAATATTCAGTGCGGAGTACCTCAGGGATCAGTCCTGGGCCCATTGCTTTTCCTCATATAATATATTAACGACATTAGTACCGCTGGACTGACTGGACATGTGTCACTGTATGCAGACGACACTAACTTGTCTTTTTTATTTAGGCGATTCCGTCACTGATATTATCAGAAGCACAGAAAAATCTTAATCTATATACATATAATAAGACAGTAAAAAAACTGTGTCTGTACATTGAATATATAAAAAAAAAAAAAATTGTGGGTGGTTTAGAAACAGTAATAGAGCACGAATCCAAAAAAAAATTCTGTCTGTTTGTCTGTACACGCTAATCTTCGAAACTATTGGACGGATTTGAATGATTTTTTTTTTTGTTGTAAAGGTATTAAGTCTGGGCAACATATAGGCTATAATTTATCTTGGAAACTTGAACACCTGATGCAGAACCGCAACAGACCAGCTAAACTATAAGAGATACAAAAATGGTACCATAGCAAAAATTGTTCCACGTAATGAGCATTTTCTGCTAAGAGAATAAATTTGAAGATCTGGAACAGCTGATGTGGAACTCCAAGAGCCCAGCCACACTATAACATATATAGGAATGACGTCTTAGCAAGAGTTGTTCAGACTGATAAGCACTCTCTGTTGACGTATAAAAATTGAAGATGTGGAACACTTGTTGTGGAGCTCCAAGAGCCCAGTTACACTATAATATATATAGGAATGACGTCTTAATATGTATAGGAATGACGTCTTAGCAAAAGTTGTTCAGCCTGATGAGCACTCTCTGTTGACGTATAAACATTAAAGATCTGGAACACCTGATGTGGAAATTAAAGCTATCACTAATTTCACTGTATTTCTACCAAGGGGTAACGTATTACCCAGAACTAACTCGGTTGTGGAGGGCAGATAGACAGTCGTTCCATATAAAATACTGGTATTCAGCTGCATCCGGTTGTACTGGAAGCCGAACCCAACATCACTACATATTATAACTCAATGTGGGTGAGCAGCGGTGGGCCAGTGGTAGCGACCCCGACTTACGAACAGTAAGTCGTGGGTTCGAACCCAGGCAGGCGTATTACTTTGTGTAATTTATTTCATCACCACTGCTCTCAAAAACGGTGAAGGAAAACATCGTTAGGAAACCGGCATGTCCTAGAACCAAAAATTCGAAGTCATGTGACATCTACCAATCCGCACTGGGCCCGCGTTGTGGATTATAGCCCAACCCCTCTCATAGAGAGGAGGCCTGTGTCCCAGCAGTGGGAACATTATAGGCTGATGATGACGTGTCTCCGCCGCGTCTATCTGTCTGTTCGCGATAAACTCAAAAATTACTGCACTGATTTTCATGTTGTTTTCTTAAATAGATAGAAAGAGTGGTACTAAAGGAATTTTTTAGTATATAATTTGTCAAGTTTTTGTACAGATTGGCTAAAATATAGTGATATATGTTGGAGGTGTTGGAAAAAAATAAGACGTCTGGTGGAGGTTTCAACGAAAACGCTGCCCTTTAAGATATAACAAAATGATGAATGGTAGAATTGTATATCTTATATAGGTCTACAGAAAAATCCGCGATGGCTTATGTCTATCTCTTAAGGATCTCTAAGATCTACAAATAGCACAAAATAAAATAATTAAACTTCTATTCAACTACGATTATCACACACCCACATTCGAACTATTCAAAACACACGAAACTAATGAGCATTAATCAACTTTACACATTCAATTCTTGCGTTCTCATTCGAAAAATTCTTAACAAAACCATACACACACAGTTGTCCTTTAACACGAAAACATCCAAATACAGCCAAAGAAACCCTAACCAGACGCGCCCCCCGCGAACGCAATGTGGCAGGAAAAATATAAAGTACGAAGGTGTTCAACTTTACAACAGTCTACCAGCAGATATCAGGAACACATCTTCTTTCAACCTATTTAAAGCTAAACTCAGGCAGCACGTCACTAACAACACAAAACTATTAAGTTACTCACAATAATATGTCGACATCGTACCCACCTGTATTAAGCTAACAAAACTGTTAACTACTGGACTACAATTTACCTTAGTTATGTATTTATTCTGCAAGTGAACAATGTATGTTCTTTTAGAATAATTAAAGAATCTTTAAACCGATAATATACTATATCCATTTTAATACTTTGAAAATGGGCAAACTAGGTTCCCATGAGTTGAGGAAATGGGATCATCATGATTACTTTTGGTTGCGATAACCGACATCCACGCAGGCGAAGCCGCGGGCATCAGCTAGTGTTTTGAATAAATGGCTTAGTCAAAACCTTCTGACTATGAATGTTAATAAAACTGCTTACATAATTTTTGCCGCAAAGAATAAAAAAATACCATCATTTTCATATCTTACAATAAATAACCAACTGTTACGAAAATCAACGCATGAAAAGTATTAGGACCTACTCGTAGTTGTAGACGGTCAGTTGACATTCAAAGCGCATATTGACTATTGACGTAAGATCTCGAATACTCCTACTAACCTTTCGGTTCGATTCCCGGGTAGGGCAAAGTGTTATTGGGTTATTCCATCCATAGCCTGGATTTGTACCCAGTTGATGGCAATAGGCTCGTCCCTATTACGTAAGACTTCAACATAACTGGAGAAATCTGGGTGTACGATTAGGTACACCTCTGCCTAACCGTTCGGGGATTACAGGCGTGATGCTATGTTATGATGTTATGTTATTTGTGTAATAACTGACGGCTGAGACCCAGGCCGGCGGCACATTACTTTGTGTAATTTATTTCATCACCACTGCTCTCAGAAATGGTGAAGGAAAACATCGCGCATTGTGAGGAAACCGGCTGTTCTAGAACTGTTCTAGAACCAACAATTCGAAGATATGTGACATCTACCAACCCACACTGGCTGTCTGACTGTTTGTGAGTTCAAATGTTTGTTAATACACCCACGATACAGAATAATTTTCTAGAACGGGGCAACGTTTTTTTTAAAAGCTGTGTATTGCGGTCCTTGCGGAATACTACCTACCTACTACCTACCTACTACCTACCTACTACCTACCTACTACCTACCTACTACCTACCTACTACCTACCTACTACCTACCTACTACCTACCTACTACCTACCTACTACCTACCTACTACCTACCTACTACCTACCTACTACCTACCTACTACCTACCTACTACCTACCTACTACCTACCTACTACCTACCTACTACCTACCTACTACCTACCTACTACCTACCTACTACCTACCTACTACCTACCTACTACCTACCTACTACCTACCTACTACCTACCTACTACCTACCTACTACCTACCTACTACCTACCTACTACCTACCTACTACCTACCTACTACCTACCTACTACCTACCTACTACCTACCTACTACCTACCTACTACCTACCTACTACCTACCTACTACCTACCTACTACCTACCTACTACCTACCTACTACCTACCTACTACCTACCTACTACCTACCTACTACCTACCTACTACCTACCTACTACCTACCTACTACCTACCTACTACCTACCTACTACCTACCTACTACCTACCTACTACCTACCTACTACCTACCTACTACCTACCTACTACCTACCTACTACCTACCTACTACCTACCTACTACCTACCTACTACCTACCTACTACCTACCTACTACCTACCTACTACCTACCTACTACCTACCTACTACCTACCTACTACCTACCTACTACCTACCTACTACCTACCTACTACCTACCTACTACCTACCTACTACCTACCTACTACCTACCTACTACCTACCTACTACCTACCTACTACCTACCTACTACCTACCTACTACCTACCTACTACCTACCTACTACCTACCTACTACCTACCTACTACCTACCTACTACCTACCTACTACCTACCTACTACCTACCTACTACCTACCTACTACCTACCTAGTACCTACCTACTACCTACCTACTACCTACCTACTACCTACCTACTACCTACCTACTACCTACCTACTACCTACCTACTACCTACCTACTACCTACCTACTACCTACCTACTACCTACCTACCTAAATCTTACCACAGATAATTACTATCTTTTATATACAAACCTTGTCCTGACAATAAGGAACGCATAAAAAAAAGGTGTGTGTGTACTTATGTACACGCGTTAGAAGTTATACTTCTTTTCTTTGGCGTCTGAAGAAAAATTTAAAAAAACAAAACTGCAGTAAATATCGAAGAAAAATGTTAAAATCAAACAAAACAGTATAGGTATACAGTAAGTACTGTATATTAAGTTTCCTTACTTATAAGTTAAGTTAGTCATTTAAAGAAATATATATTATTAATTCTATTCTGCAGCCAACTTCATCATGTCGTTTTTTTGGGACATCGTGCGCGCGCAGTACATGAATTCACTCTCATCCAAACGCGCCAAAGAAGTGTAACTTCAAAAAGAATCATCCAATTTGGTGCAGTCGTTCGGAAGTTATGCGCGTACATACATTTCGGCGAAACGAACGAGCACATGTGCGGCGGCGGTTGAGATGCAACACTTTACAAATTCATAAAAAGAAAAAACCTATCGAGAGAAATCTATCTAACAAAATACAATGCCACTGCCACAGCTGCCGAACATTTATGAAGTAGTTTCAGTACCCAAATGGACCTTTGCGGGTGTGATGAACAGGGTATGAAGTTCTTCATACCCCATAGATGAGCGAAGACTCTCCGTCCAGACGGATGTTGTCTGGTGGGCTACTGCCCAACAGTAGTTGTCGGGTTCTTGTATATAGTCTTAAGTCGCGGATAACTTTAATTGCGCGATGTAGGATTTTCGTAGTTTAGTTCGTCTACTCCGTCATAGATGGTGCTGTAGTACTTTTTGTACCATGTTGCTTAGTACTTTTTGTAGTGCCGCTACAGACCCTTAAAACAATTGAGGCATCGCACAAAAAACGAGGATAAGCTGAACGTAGTGGGTTTTTGACATGCTGGAGATTAGGAAGGGAGAGTTGGGTTTAGATCATCTATATCTAATTATCTATAGTATTATCTCTTGTGTTATGTATGTCTTGTGTCCAGCTCCTAATCCGTACCTTGGCAAATATTCTTCATTTGCCTTTGGTTGAGAGGGGAGACGGGGAACGCCTCCCGCTGCACTTTACATCCAACTCATGCATACGACATGTTACATTCGACACTAATACACCCGATTATTGACGAATGTTGACTTTTATATCATCATCATCATCATCATCAGCCTATAATGTTCCCACTGCTGGGACACAGACCTCCTCTCTCGGACTTTTATATGACGGACCACAAATGGAAGGTAGAACCTTGGAAGTTCGATTAAAACAAACTATGTAGGTATATTGAGCAGTGAAGGCAGCACCGTAATATTCACAGTATGATTAACACAAAGTTTATTGGGAACTATATTTTCTATCACCAAAATTTATATTTGTCATCAAGTTGTATCACCTAATAAATAGATCTATCGCCACGAAATATTTTCGTTCTCAGATATACAAAAATTGTTCCCAGGTATGAATTATCAAATTAATGTTAATATATGTGTAAAATAAGAGATCGATAACCAATAAAATTATATTGCATTACATGAATATAAACTTCGTTCTTATAATAACAGTTTTGTTACTTAAATAATAGCTCTGTGCTCAGAATGGTAGATCTGTCACCAAATAAATCGATTATCGATCCCTGACTGCGACTCCTTTTTATTTGATATTTTGTCACCAATACAGTAGTAACATTTTATTTCGTTCAGATATTAAATTAATAGTATTCGTTACCAATTTAATACATCAATTTATAATTTTAATGAAAAAATGATCAAAGGGGCGGAGACAAATTGGCGCGCTTGTCCAATGGTTCAGCAAATGGAGAGTGGATCTGCTAGCCATAAGCCAGCTATTTTAAACCAGCGCTGATTGTTCAGTGGTAATTATTTTAAACAATAAATATTGATTATTTTGACTTTAATTGTTTTATTTACTACTCTGCTAAAAATTTTATTTAAATATAATTTATACTACCAGTGGAAATTTAAAACCTTGGGAGTCTAGTTAAGTAGCAGAATCTTTTGGTTGAAACGATGATGACAACCCTAATTTTTTATTTGAACTTAATGCAATTTTCTAGTAACATAATATGATTTATTGGTGATCTCTTTAAATTAGTTTGCTTAAATACTTATTAGGACACACCTATTATAATACATACAAAAACATTTATTTGGTACTAGACCTTATATCTCAGGATTTTAGGTGATTTATTGTGGAACTGATTTTGCATTGTTTGGTGACTACATTTTGGTGACAGATCTACTATTTTGAGGACAAACCCTATTATTTAAGAAACACAAAACTAATTAAATTGGTGATAGCTTAAATGATACCCAAGTTTATTGTTTATTTTTACAAAATGTGAGAACAGTCACATTACACATAAAAAATAAATACTAGAGTTCTAGAATACCGATACTGATTCAGTCCGCATTGCGCTCAAAGTGATAGTGTACAGAACATATAAACATAGCTGGGCATTAACTCGTTAATCCGTTAGTCGTTAATTAACAAAGTTAACATTTCGACTAACGGATTAAGTTTCAAGTTAACTTTAAAAAATGTTAACGGACTTGAGGAAATTTAACGGAAGTTAACGAGTCAACTTCCGTTAAATTTCCTCAAGTCCGTTAATCGTTAATCCAGTACCTAATACTCGTATTTACTAAGCACCGAGACGCGCCACGCCGCCGGTGTCGTAAAAACACGTTCTGACAAGTAAGTTCAGGCCGGTCGTCAAGTACAGCGCGGCGCATGCCGCGAGTGAAACGAAACTAGGTACAATCGAGGACACTCCCACCTGATCACCACTAAGCTAATTTTTTCTTGTACTCACAACATGAAGCGCTCTCTAACCAGCCGGGGCGCCTCGGCATGATTCAGGTGATTTTTTTTTTAAATGATCTGGTGGAAAATGCCCCTACTGTACCTAGTTAACTATTGTCGGTGCATGTGAGTGAGAAAAAACCCAGAACCGAAACCAACAGTTTTTATAAGTAGATCATTAGCGCAATGATTGTATTGTATAACGGGCTGGTGTCCGCAACTCCACGTCCATTGCGCGTATTTTGCGTGCGGGTGGGAAATTTATTCGATCCACCCCAACTCCCCGAGAAAGGCCAGCAGCGCCTTGATGTTGCCGACAATCTCGCGGAGAGTACCTGGGTTACCGAAGTACTTTGCATGGTGCAACCTCTGGGCAGTGCAGAAGCACGTGGGCTGCTGTTTCGTCTGCCTCCATGCAGGCTCGGCACAGGGGGCTGTCTGTAACTCCTATGACAAAGAGGTGTTTGTTAAAAGAGCCGTGTCCAGTAATGGCGGCTGTAACTGCGCGTAGCTGTAATTTGGTCAGCCGAAGCGCCTGTTTGGTGAGGCGGCCGTCGATAGTAGGAAGAGCTAGCGCAATGATTTAGAAAAAGCAGTTTTAATCACGTGTTAACGGATTAATGATTAACGTTAACTTGCGTTAAGTCTTCCGAAATGTAACGCTTTATCGTTTAACAAAGTTAACTTTTTTAGTAACGGATTAACGATTAACGAAGTTAATTATGTATTTGTTTAACGGTGCGCAGCTATGCACATAATTTGCGTGCGGCGCATCTCCCCAGCTCTGTGGCTCCCACAATGGTTTCTTAGTAAGCCACCGGAGTGAAGTGGTGCACACCTACCTACAAGTTCAACCCGGATCATGTCCCGGTGTACCGCCGCCGCCGCCGGTGCGTACCGGGACTTATGGTATGGAGCCCTATTAAGATATACCGAAGTGACAAATAAACAGAAACAACCAGTTTTCATATAATTTAATTTCTATATTCTTATACTAGTAAAATAATCAATACCTAATCACATCACAATTAACACGAGAGCGTGTGCACGGCTGCACGAGTCAGCAACATTCAGATGGGTGAATCTTGCGTATTCTGTTGATTCCCCTGGCGCAATTTATTTGAATAGATTTTTTAAAGCAATAATTAAGCATAGAATTGAACTTAATTATAAACACATTTAACGTATAGGCATCACTTATGGCAGATTGGTTCCGAAAATATATTTACATTTTTGTGCCCAGGGGAATCAAACAAATTGCGAATCAAATATCAACTGAATACGCCGAATTTCAAGATTCACCCAGATACACATTATAGAAAAAGAGTTTTACTTTTAAAGTACATAAAAGACTTGTGGCACGGTGCAGGCTGCACCACAGCAAGCGTCATGTATGGAGCTGGCTTCTCATTCAGAGAAGGGAAGCATTCATGGCCGCCGCGTGCCTTGCGAGCCGCGAGCATGTGTGCGCGCTGCCGCTGAGCGCAGGTGTGCGGCGTGC
Organism: Lycophotia porphyrea; assembly: GCA_950005105.1. NCBI lineage: Eukaryota > Metazoa > Arthropoda > Insecta > Lepidoptera > Noctuidae > Lycophotia > Lycophotia porphyrea. The sequence goes on along the minus strand of OX465395.1, from coordinate 18,879,257 downwards.
CCACTGCTCAGTGTCCACGTGGACATCTTAAATACTATGCCTAGACCAGTCTTGGTAGGAAACACGTTATCTGATTTTGTCAGTAAGTATTAAAACTAACCTAAGTTATAATAACCTGGTGGTCGAAAAGCTATTTTTGCTAGAAACAGCGAACAACTATGTAGTTCATCGTCTAATCGTTTTAAAAAACATGATCCGTCATGGATAGATGAATTTTTGGGCTTAAGGCCTCTGCCTCGAATCTTGCGGGCAGCGGGGCGGCGGCGGCGGCGGCGCGGGAGCGGCAGGATCTTATGCGTACATTTAAATGGACCGGTTCTCGAAAACAGCGGCGCGGGAGCGGGCAACGTGCGGTGCACTTCAGTCAAGCGGCGACCGCCCGGGCCGCCGGCGCCGCCGCCCCGCTGCCCGCTAAATTCGAGGCAGCGGCCTAAGATATATCCCATTCAATAACTATTTCTATGAAAGAGTCATTCAATGGGGTTAAATGAACTTAGAGGGTTGTATTGATGATTTTAATCATTATAATATAATTCTGTAACTACATACGTGTTACGGACGCAAATCATAATTTCATCAACATACAATCTTGTTTTTTGCAATTTGCAGGTCAGTATCACTGACCTGCAAATTGCAAAAAACGTAAGACAAATTGAATTTCGGGGGCGACCCTGGCGCTTCCAACTTAAGCGCAGGCCACACCGCCAGCTAGTGAACGAGCCGGGCGCCGGGCGAGCCTGTGTTCATCCTTCGTTTCGGCGCTAGTTCGCGGTGTGACCAACCTCGGCTCGCAATTGCTCGCTAGCTGACGGTGTGGTCTGCGCTTTAAATGTGTGTGGCAGTTTGCAGTTAATTAACAAGCAATTTCTTTACAAATTCATATACCTTATGCCTAATTCTTACTACTAATACAGTACTACTACAATACTAGTTGGTACTTAAAATTTAATGGGTAAACTGTTTATACAAAAGTTCGAGTTGAAGTCAGACCACAAAGTTTTGGTTGTCGAGACGGGCGGTGGGAGTGGCTCGGCTGGGTGTCACGGGCGCGGCGGGTCGAGGACGACGATGCGGCCGTTGCGGAAAGCGGTTCGCGGCATCTTCCGGTAGTCGTAGCTCGAGGAACTGCGGAAACATCATCAGCTGTCGATTGGTTTCCTTCTCACATGTTTCTGCCTATAATAAATCTTGACAACGAAGGTAACACAAGAGGCGAGGACGGGGCCCGACCGGCCGCTGCGCCAGCAAGCCCAGCCGCTGCAAATACACAAGTGACAGCTGGCTAGCCTTGTCATAAATAAACTACGCAAACGAAAACTTGAAACTTATGTCTAACATATTGAGATATTACTTGTCCGCTATGGCTCACCAGCCTGGCCAGGCTGGAGATCGACCCTCTATACTGAGCAATGGTGATCAATCGAAAAGCAATGATACTGATATTAACTGAGTAGCATGTAGTAATAGTATAGATACTATATGACGCTGTGCCTGATACGCGTTCGCCCAACCTGTTTTAACGGCACAGCCACACAGTCAGTAATCCAGTTCGGATCGTTAGGATGAAGGTGCGAGAAGACAACACAACACAGACCGAGCCAGGCGCTACCTGTTGTACGAGGGAGGTCGCGGCTGCAGCGGCAGCTCGGAGTCGGAGCCGGCGAGGGACGCGGCGCGGGTGGCGGCGCGGGGGGCGCAAGCCGCCAGCAGCGCCGCCACCACGGCCGTCAGCTGCAGCAGCGCCAGCAGCGCCATCAGCGCTAGCGCCACGTACGCGTTACGCGGCGCGTCCTCCTTCGCCTCCTGCACACACACACACGCACAGTCGCACACGAGTCGTCATTAGCATTGATTTAAGCCGAGGACGACTTGACGGAAATATTTATTTGTTAAAAAGGGACTCTTGTCACTTGTAACGTGTCGTAGAGAATGATTTCAAATTAATATTTACACACATAATATAATATCACACCTGTAAATCCCTGAAGGTTTAGGCAGAGGCTTTGAGGGATTTCAAGTTTGGCCCAACATTTATCGAGGCGAAAACCTTTAACTTTCTGTCCGGGGCACCAAAAAATAATTAATCATTTAGTATTTGGGACGTTCTTGAACAGAACAATCATTCCTTTGTCGCTTAACCCAGAGGCATCGGGTTGAGCTAGCCACACTGCCACGCTCCTGGCAGTGGCCACATTCGCCGGTGGGTGACTCTGCTGACTGGTTCAGTCCCGCCATCCTGTGCGGCTGACGCTACAGAGTGCAGCAGTGGTGCAAGGAGTGGTTTCTAAAATTATTGTATGGCAAGCAATCTGACGGCCCACCTGACGGCAAATGGTTACCACCACATACCAGCAATGTGTTATGCGCCTGTAAGTACACCCGGCACTTATACCCCTCAACCGCTACTGACCGCGACGGTAGTTACGTGATGTAAGTAACGCGCAAGCCGAGTTATCCGCGGGATTAGCTTAATATGGCCAGCAGACAGCACACCTCTATAATCTCCTCGACGCGGTGCGGCAGCGGGTGCCAGCGCCCCAGGTACTGCAGCACTGGGCGCAGGTGCTCGGTCAACGCCAGCGCTTCCCCTAGCTGCGCCGCGGCCACCGAGCGCGACCACGCCAGGGCCTGCGCCGCCAGCCACCCGCCGAACACCAGCTGCGCCACCATCAACGCAGTCAGCAGCCCCGCGTACTGCAACACACCATTCAGACCACATTCAGACCATAGGTATACAGTTTTTGATCTTCTCATGAAACTCACGACCAGTGAGTAGGTTTAAACAGAACATCACTCAGCATATTTATAAAATGAAAAAGGGAAAAAATTCCTAATTCTTTAATTAGGGATTGAATATAGAACCTACTATTATTATTCCTTTGTAGGTAGGTATCGTAATTCGTAAATCAGTGAATAATGGCTCTGGCTATCCCTTTGCCTTCAACCGGCCTCAAATCCTGACCCTGGGTTACTACTGACAAATTCCTGATCGAAAAACCCAATAACACTGGCCAACCAGAGGATTGAAGCCGGGACCCTATGGGCTCCATGACCACTAGACAAGTGCCGCTGTTATAACGTTCCATGCTATCACAATTCATTAATTTCAATTCAATTAGACAGCAGGCGCTGACTACTGTGCAATTAGCAACGTACTGTAGCGACAACTGTGGCAGTAGTGTATTACGAGGACTGACCACATAGAGCAGCACGGTGCGGTGTAGCTGCCGGCCGGCGTGCAGCGCGGCGGCGGCCACGTGCGGCAGCAGCAGCAGCGTGAAGCCCCCGGCCGCCAGCGCCGCCGCTGCCGCGCGGTACTCCACCGGGAACAGCTCACGCAGCACCACGTACGTGCTCGGGTCCCACTTCAGCCGCGCCGCCGACGCCAGTGCCGCGCCGCCGTACAGCTGCACAACACATCAACACAGCGTCGTCAACAATAAACCTTAACCGCGCCCGAACCTGGACCAGTGATTCATTACCAGATACATATATTATACAGTACAACAACGCGTTCCGGGCGGTGTTGGGGCTGCCCCGTTTCTGTAGCGCATCAGGGATGTTCGCGATGGCACGCACTGATTGTTTCCACTCTTCTATACGTAAGCGGTGCGCGTCCCTGGCGCGCCGGGTGCGGGCCAGCCCCAATGCTATCATGGCAATGGCCACGAACAGGCTGGACTGCGCTTATGTCCGGCATTGCTGTGGCAGGCATGTTGCTGATTCAATGCCGGTTAGAAAATTATAATAAGTGTTTGTTTGTTTGTGTTTGTTTTATTATTTTTATGACCAATAATGTATACAACGTAATTTTTTGTATATGCGAAACCCGGAACACGTGTCTAGTAATTGTTTGTAAAGAATCTATGTTCAAAATTGCAAAACTGTATCTTGAAAAATCACAAAGTTATAAGCTTGATTTGTTACCTAGTTGTCCGTACTGCTCACATGCTCACCCACCACGCGGCGCCTCCAGCGTCGTCTTACGCTTAATGATCGCGCGGTGTCCAACTTGTAACCTTTTTTAAATATTTTTGGGACAAAATATAACATGGTTTAAAAATTATTGGAATCAATTCAGTTACTTATTCTGAGCAAACTATATTCAGGTTTCGCATAACCAAAAAATAACGTTGTATATTAATGAATTTTTGAATAACTTTAATTTAATTGTGTATTGTGTGTTTTTGTGGTCTTATTGAAAATTTTGTGCCAAAAATGAATAATGATTTTAGAATAAGTATAATTTAATTTTATGTATTGTGTTTTATGTTGTTATTGAAATTTTGTGCCAAATAATGAGTCATATTACTTGATGATGAATAAATAATAATAACATAACATATTTCTACATGAAGAGGTAGGCCTTTAGTGTGGGACACAACATGCGTCGATACTCTTGCGTCATCCCATCTTCCAAGCTCATCGTGCTGTGCTGGTGCTGCCGCTGCGGCTGCAGAGAACCTCAAGCGGCGTAAATATAGAAACCTTTGTGGTAACTATATTTCCGAGCCGTTTGGGGTTGAAACTCTAGGGCTCGTGGGGTCCGAGTGCTCATAGCCTATTTAAGGAAATTTCGGAACGCCTAGTTGACGCTTCCCGTGACCCAAGGGCTGGCTTTTACTTTGGCCGGAGGCTAAGTGTTGCCATACAACGTGGCAACGCCGGCAGTCTCTTGGGCACATTACCAGCTGACAGGCTTGAGGAGGAGTTTTTCGATGCCCTTTTATAGTTTGTTGTTAGTTTATTTATTTTAGTTTAATAGTTTTTAATTATTAATGTATATAGTTGGTTTATCCTAATAAATAAAAATAAATGATAAATATCAAATTATTTAATTGAATTCTTGCCTTTCTACATTAATCATTATTCACGAGAATCGGTGGAAAGAAATTCACTTCTGCCTGGCTATGAACGGAATTGACTGCAGTAGGCGCCCCGGACGTCAGTGTCTGTGAAGTTAGCTGCAGATTGGAATTCCTCATAAATAAGAGAAGGTAAAGCCTTCGGCTCGTTCTTTTTAACCTGGCCACACTGACACTGCGGGTTTCTCTAAGATTTCCGAGAATTCTTTTAACTTCCGAAGATCTGCACACTAAATGAGTTCATGGACACAGAAATGTATGTACGTATTAAAGTGCGTGTAATGTGACTCACGGTGAGCATCAGGTTGACGTGCGCCAGCAGCGCCGGCGCCGCGCGCGCGCTCATGTCCGCTCGGCACAGCTCCACTCCGCGTCTCACTTGTGTCAGCACGACTCCCGCGTCTGGCACCGCCAGATGCACATGGACCACCGTCACTCCGTTACTCACAAACGATCACAAAGCTTGTCTCACTTCACAATAATGTGACTTGTATCAAACGGCGTGTTTGTGATATCGCGATAACGGCTGCAGTGATATCAGCGGTATCTTATCGGTGCGCTATCTCCCCAGGTGGGTGAGGTGGGTCGGCAGTGAGCGTCGTCAGGTGAGTGCGAGCGCGACGACTCGCCCGCCACACAACTATGAGTGCGGCACTAGTTGTCCTTATCTTCTGGTATTCCACTTATATACATAGATACCTATTTATCGGGTAGTGGTCATTCAGGGAAAAATATATCATCACCACATTAATTAGACATTACGTCAATTCATTCCTACCTACGATTGCTCATTATAATTTTGTATAATTATTATTTTCAACAAATAAATAATTTTCCTTTTGGTATCTTTTCAAAGTCAGAGGCAGAAGCTAAAGTTACATGGTTGTTACTTCAGTGACTCGACCATTATTGTTCCTCAGTGTTCAAATGGTCGTGAGTCAAGGAGCGACGGACGCCGGTGCAGGGGGTACTCTGGCGCCCAGGGCGTCGCTCGCGCACCTCTCAATCATCCTGCCAGGTCCTGCACCCATAAATAACTAGCTTCTGTCCGCGACTTCATCTGCGTAAACTTATTTACTGGGATAAAAAGTATCGTATGTGTTAATCCAGGTTATAAACGATCCGTGTGCCAATCATCCAAACTGTCAGGCAGTGTTACTAAGTTTTCCCACGAGGATGTCTTATATTAGTAGCAGCCGCGGAGTTTGGATTTGTACCGGCTGATGGCAAAATGTCATTGCGTAGGCACACCTAGTGTTGCTCCACATCGATGTCATTGCTGTAAAGCTGTCGCCCCCCTCGGGCAGCATGGCCTGTCCTGCTACAGGAGCGCAGGTGGCCTACCATAACGTCTTAAAGCAGGAGTAAATCCAGTGTGAGAAAGAGATGGCGCTAGACGACCTGTAAAGCTTTGTCTCTTTCTTACATTAACTACATTTTTCGTCGAGCACTTGCCCTCTTGATCCCAGCATTTTTAAAATCGATATTTTAAAAATGCTGTGGGATGGATGGAACTGGGATCCCATGGCTAGGCGTGCGACGCGGCGACGATAGGAATAGACCAGACGGTGTGAAAACCTCAAACGGCGCAAATACAATTTATGGTTTAAGTGGTAGTTACGTGTTTAAGCCGTTTGGGGTTGACACACTAGGGCCATGGGGTCCGAATGCCAACCTTCTTCTTTTTCTGTCGTGTCGAAGAAGAAGAAATGTCCACCTAGTCTCACGGAATATCGCCAGGTGGTTGGTCGACTCTTCACGTGATCAAAAGGCTGGCCTTTTTACCAAAGACTGGAGCCTTCTAGGCACTTTTCCAGATGGCGATGCAGATGAAGTTTTTTACGCCCTGTCATTATTTTTCCCTTTTCATAATTGTACATAATATGTTTGTAAATCAGCCCTCATCATTCAACATCATTCCCTCTCATAGAGAGGAGGCATGTGTCCCAGTAGTGGGAACATTATAGGCTGATGATGATGATGTTTGTAAATAATGATTAAAAACTAAAACTTCGAAGTGATTGATAATTCGGTGCATTATTTAAAGCGGGTGATACCTAGTTGACCTAATTTGCAATAATTATGACCCCGATAACTTGAGGCCCAAAATGGTTTGTTTTAGAGAAATCGAACTAACATTTAAAATACCGCAATTATCTATCAATAAACATTTTTTCAATTTATTTTTAAACATATTTCCATTTAATTGCTTTTTGCTGTCGGTAACTGATTGTAAACAAGAATAGAAGTAACAAAGGTACTTGTATAATACATCATATTATAAAAAACCGGTAAATTAATGTCATATTTATATTGTGTCCGAATGTTTCTTTTAGAATTTGATTTATAATTAAAACATTGCATATTGTTTTTAACAAATAGACATAATTCGAGTATATAAATACCAGTCAGTGTCAGTAAACCCTCCGTTTTGAAGACATCTCGTAATGATTCGGTACCATGCATGTTAAATATTGTCTTAAGGGGCCGGCGGACGATGAATCGTCCATACAAACGTAATACCAAAATCATTTTCAGTTTAAGCATTTTTCGACCTTATTATGCTGTTATTCGGAACAAGACAGTGTTTACCTAGGTTTCCATTTTTTTTTTGCAAAATATTTACTTAAATCGAATTGTAAACAAATTGAATTTCTCACATTTTTACAGTAAAAATAAGATGTTTTCATCTCATCTGTTCTATATTAAAAACGGTAATATTTTTAATTGGTTATTTCGGAACATGACACATATATAAAGGGTGTAAACAGACTCTTAACGAAGCCGAAAGGCACTTGTTCTGCCCGTCATTACGATCATTTTTTTTGTTCTAGACCATATCTGGGAACCTTCTAGTTACGGAGACACTGGGGGTCATCGAATTGTAAACAAATTGAATTTCTCACATTTTTACAGTAAAAATAAGATGTTTTCATCTCATCTGTTCTATATTAAAAACGGTAATATTTTTAATTGGTTATTTCGGAACATGACACATAATATAAAGGGTGTAAACAGACTCTTAACGAAGCCGAAAGGCACTTGTTCTGCCCGTCATTACGATCATTTTTTTTGTTCTAGACCATATCTGGGAACCTTCTAGTTACGGAGACACTGGGGGTCAAGATTCCAAGTTTTTCACAAGTTTTTTTTTTTAAATACCCGTTTTTAATGTAAGATTTGTTCTTTGGTTTTGTCATGCGGTCCACGCTTGACTTCAAGAGAACCTCGTGATATTTATGCTTATATAAAGCCCTCGTTCGCTCACAACTAGAGTACGCAGTGTTGGTATGGAATCCTTTCTACAAAAAATATTCTGAAATGGTTGAAAACGTACAATAAAATTCTTGCGCGCTATTCACTATAGATGCCATAAATCCTACTTATAATATTCGCAATTACTCAGCAAGTACAAGCTCCTCCCCCTTAGCTCTCGAAGGAATTACCTCCAAGCCACAGTACTATACAAAATTATCAGAAACAAGTTTAACTGTACAAATCTAAACAACATGATTTGCTATGCTGTGCCTAGAACCATTCACAGGCGGCAGGTACGCGCAGGTACTCTTTTTGCTTTGAACGCTGGTCTGCGCTCACCTGTCCGCCGTATGGTTGAGACATATAACAGTACCTTTGTAAACATTGACATCTTCAATTGTACAATAAGTAAATTTAAACACCTCATTTGCCGTTCCCTTTTAAATATAACAAGTGCTCCTAACTGAGGTAATATTATATGTATAATTATGTTATCTTTATACTTTCATTTTGAACAAATTTTCTAATTTTCTAATAGTCGTTATTACACCATCTAATCTTAATAAATTATTTGCTAAACGTACTGCTATCTATATTACTAGCGATTAACTCTTTTTATTTTAAATTCTGTGTCACTTGTGGACAGCGTTGTGGGTCACATTATGACCAAATTGCAATTTTGTTAAATTAGTTGTAAGTTCTTATAATGTAACTGTTTGCTGTTCCTTTCAATAAAAAAATATATATATGACACCATAAGTTAACAGTGGGTACACATTCTAAAATAAGCAATTGTGTAAACACTAATGTTACTTTCCAAAGTAACCTTTGGATTTGTAGTTTCTGCCAGAACTGACAATGCGTAGCAGGCACTGGATAATCTTTAATTAATCTTTTCAATATGTGCTTTCCAGTTCAAATGTTGGTCTATTGTAACTCCTAAGAAATTTGTGTCATTTACTTCTTCAATCGCTGTATCAGATATGGTTACATTACATTCAATTTAGTAGGTTTACTTTTATAATTTGCTAAATTGAATCAATTTGGTTTTTGTCACATTGACTTTTCAATTTATTGACTGCAACCAATTAGTTACAGAAATTAATGTTCGATTTATTTCAGTTTCGTAAATAAGGTCATTGGAATATTCTTTTGAAATAAATATAGTTGCATCATCAGCATACATTACGCAAAGATGGTCAATTATATTTGGAAGCTCGTTGATATACAGTAGGCACAGGGAGGGTCCCAATATACTGCCTTGCGGTACGCCTGGTATTACAGATTCGAATTTTGATTTCACTACCTCCACCATTTTTGTACGTTCATTATATACCCCAATTACAGTGCCTTGCATTCTATTATTTAAATAATTCTCAATAAATTTAAGTGCTATACCTCTTATTACTATACACCTTCTAGTTTATCAAGCAAAATGTCATACTTAACACAGTCAAATGCTTTTGACATAGGAAAAGGCACATTATTTTTTATCATTGATTCCATCCCAAATGGTATTTAATAATTTAAATATTACCAATGATGTAGTTTTATTCTTTTGGAATCCAAATTGGTAACATTTAAAATATTATTAACATTTGTGATTCTAACACAGATAACCTTTTCAAAAATCTTTGAGGAACCTGGCAACAAATGCAACAATGCAATTGGTCTGTAGTTATTAATGTCGTGCCGTGATCCTTTCTTAAATAATGGCTTTATGAGAGTTGTATTTAGTGTATTGGGAAATTTACCCGTTTCTAACATAAGATTCAGAATATGTACCAGTGGATCAACAATAAAGGGGATGCTTTCTTTGATAACTCTAATGGGTATAATATTATCGTGACCGCAACTAGTTTTATTTTTAAATTGTAGAACTACTTTATTATTTCACTTTTGTCGACTTGGTAGAAGAATTTACTGTTTGCCTTAGAAGTTGATTGTGATTTATAATTGTTATTATTGGTGTCCGCTATCGTAGTGTTCTGATTTTGGTTAATGTAGAAATGGTTGAGAATACTGGCTAATTTCACAGAAGATTTTATTACATTATTATTGTGCAGGATGTAGTCTACTATGGGTTGAAGAATATTTGGAGTTTGGGTTTGTCATTTGATTAATGCCCATACGAGTATGTGGCCTTTGTTTTATTGGTACTGCATAAGATGAATTTCGCATTAGATTTTTTTCTTGATTGTTTTATTACACGCTTTAATTTTTTACAACAGCGAACATATTTTATTTTTTGTTCTTGAGACGTACTACTTTTTGTTGATGCCTTTGGTTTTCCACGCTGGATCTTTTTTATAGTGCATTTTAACTTTCTCAACTGACATACAGATATCGAATATTGATTTAAATAAGCTAATAAATTCTTCGTAAGCTGTTATATTGTGTAGAACCTTTAGTTGTAAGCTTATGTATTCAGTATTACACGATGTTTCATCCTAGTTACTTGTGTTAGACTCAACATCCAACCAACCACCTTACATGGTGAGCCTGCCAGGATGGGTGGTCCGTTTTATATGCTGTTATGTTATGCTGTTCATCATCTGCCTAGCCTTTTCCCAACTATGTTGGGGTCGGCTTCCAGTCTAACCGGATGCAGCTGAATACCAGTATTTTACATGGAGCGACTGCCTATCTGACCTCCACAACCCAGTTACTACTGGGAAATACGACACCCATTGGTAAGACTGGTTGTCAGACTTTTTGAGCCACTGACTACTTTAACGGCTGTCAAAGATCTTCAAATGACAGCCGGGACCAACGGCTTAACGTGCTTTAACCTAAAGATCGACCCGAGCGGCTGTTATTGTTTAGCCACGAGCTCCCCCATGTTATGCTGTTGTTATGTTATATTAATCATCATCATTTTTTTTTTTTTTTATCTTTTATTAATTAAAACATACAGTTACAAAATTTAGAAGACGTAAAACATACCACACACACCATCGTGGGTTTAACAGTGGTATGCCAGACACGGCAACTCGGTGCCACAAAATTATTTATAGACATATTTACAACTGTAGAAAATACTTGTAATTCTGTTGAGCAGTTCCGCCGGTGGATTAAAAATAATGTAACGCCCTAGCCCCAATTACCACACAATTTTAATTACTAGTATATTATGTTCCTACAGTTTCATTTCCTGTGATAATTATAATTTTATTTTTGTATATATTTTTTTGTTATTTTTTTTTAATATTATTTAAATTTAAAAATGATGAAAATATTTAAAAATGTACCTCATTAATGTGCACAGAAATAAATGTAGAAATTAATGAAAATACTTTGAAAATCAAAAAAACATTACGTGTGCAATTCACACGTGGTAGAAGTGAAACCTTCAAAAATGTTGGCTTCAATACAACACTGTATAATGCTTCCTATCTCATTTTCTCCCACGTTAAATCTTATGAATTTATGCGTCTGTCTCTTTTTCGTTTCATCGACTTACAAATCACAACGATGCTAAAGAAGTTTTCACTTCAGAAGTATGGCTTATAGTTATTTTGTGCCAAAATGTTAGTATTAAAACATGATTTTTCTCGGAAGTCCCACACTTTTGAGAGTAGTCGCCATAATAAAAAAAAACGTGTGCAATTCACACGTAGTAGAAGTGAAACCTTCAAAAATGATGGCTTCAAGATAAACACTGTACATAATGCATCCTATCTGATTTTCTCCCACGTTAAATCTTATGAGTTTATGTGTCTGTCGCTTTTTCGTTTCATCGACTTTCAAATCACAACGATGCTAAAGAAGTTTTCACTTCAAAAATGATCACCTCACCTTACTAAGATGTTTTGACTGAGATACATTTTAAATCTGTTGATCGATGTAGGGGTTGGTGAGACGTTTTGACGCAATGTCCTTTATCTCAAAAAAAAAATCATTTGAAAGACAACATTACGCCATATAGACTACCGAAGTCATAGAAACAAGAAAGTTGAAAGACGTGGGTAGACAGTCGTGAAAACTTTGTGAGTTAAATGACCCCTTTTCGGAAGACGGTGCGTCAGTCGAGTGACGCGAATGGTGGAAGAAGCAACATTGTACATACATACTGGTCTGCCTGAGTGCACTCGGCACCGCCGCCGCCGTCGGCCCGGAAACATTCCAAGACCTTAACCTTCCTTTGCCGATACACTTATATGATTTTAAATGCATTAAGTGCAATTGACTGCTATTGTCGTTGTGTTCTGCTTTGACGTCGCAATCGTTGCAATATTATAATATAGTTATTCTCCCGGTAGGAGTCTGGATTTGTGCCCGGTCGATGGCAATAGGCTCGCCCATTATTACATGGACCTCAACATAACTGGCGAAAGGGGGTTTAGTAGTGGGTACACCTCTGCCTAACCCTTCGGGGATACAGGCGTAATGTTATGTTATGATATGTACTCTCCCAAAGGTACGCGAGCCGCCGCGCGCCGCAGTGACGTAGTAAGAAGTTCTGATAAATCCATTTAATTTGTGGATCATTTAACACTTTGTGGAAACCGCGAGTGTCGCGGGTATGGACCGACCAGTGTCATTGTTGCTGCCCCACGTCATTGTCACAGTTGCGACAACACCACGCCCGCGGCAGCAGGCTGCAGCGAAGGCGTTCACACGCGCGTCTTGTTGGGACTGTGTCGACAATACACAACGACGCAAATAAAACAGTTTGTGTACAAAAATATCACTTTATTGCTTTAATAGTAACGTGTCAACATTGTTGGAACGCGCGCCGTGTGCGTATCGCTGGCTTATTGTCTAGTCTCCGACTGAGCTCCAACTATAACGATATTGTAAGAACAGTGAACGATTCGTACGAACTATCTTACGCTATTTGGCACCAGGTCACCGACAAAAACCGCCCGTCACCGCCGACCGCGCGCCGCCACCGCCCAAAGGATGCGCCCGCAGGACGCGCCCGCAGGACGCAGCAACGCGCGCCCGCCCGACACCTACCTACATAAACTATCGCAACTCACTTCGCTCTTGTAGTTTAACTCAAATCACAGCAAAATAGTATCACAAGAATCGGATATGAAATAACGACAAACTTTTATATTAAACTGACTCACAGATTTCATTATGATTAGGTCGGCGGCCGATGCCTGCACGCGGCGCACCCTCGGGGCAGGCTCATGTGTAACACGGTCAGATCTTAATGTAAGGCATATACTTGTAGTACACGCGGCCCTCGCGCTCACCGGGCCGCCTGTCCCGGCGCGCGGCCTCACTTGACCAACGTGTTCTGAGGAACCTCTGTGAGTGTTGAGCGGGTCTTGGATAGCACCGCGTCTCTCGATAAGTTCGCTACAAGGCAAGAAGTCACTACTCGAAATGCTAGACGACATACTTTTATAAAATATAGTTTGTTACAGATATATTTACTACGCACCGTCTCGTATAACTACACTATATAACTACAAGTACATAGGAATACATGGAACGACGACAGCGTCCGCCGCACTGCACAACACGCAGCATGCGCGCGGCGGTGCCGGCGCATCTCACACTCTGCACAGTACATGGTACATTCATACTCTCTCGCACGCATCACTTAACATTACTGTTTACTACTACTTAATATGGCAGTCTGTGTTCGTTAATCAGTTTAATAGAAAACAATATAGAATCCTATGAGATATGGGCAGACCATTACGAGTAGACGGTAAGTCTCATCGACTCTACTAATATAATCACATCGTTCTCGATTCGTATCTAATGTCGATATGATCAACACGAGCATCCGTCTCGCTCCCACGCAGGGGAACCCCGACACGGGTGCTACAGGTCGCTGTGCAGGATGAGCAGCGCGGCAGCGGGCGCAGAGGGCGGCACGTGGCGCGGCGTGCGCGCGCGTAGCTGTGCGTGCACGGCGTCCCACGCGGCGTCGCGCGGAGTGCGCGCTCGCATCTGTGCGTGCACGGCGTCCCACGCGGCGTCGCGCGGAGTGCGCGCGCCCATCTGTGCGTGCACGGCGTCCCACGCGGCGTCGCGCGGAGTGCGCGCTCGCATCTGTGCGTGCACGGCGTCCCACGCGGCGTCGCGCGGAGTGCGCGCGCCCATCTGTGCGTGCACGGCGTCCCACGCGGCGTCGCGCGGAGTGCGCGCGCCCATCTGTGCGTGCACGGCGTCCCACGCGGCGTCGCGCGGCGCGGGCACGGCTGCACGTGCGCGACGCGGCGCGGCTAGCGTGCGGCGGCGGGAGGCACGCGCCCGGCCGGCTGCCCCGCCCCCGCCCGCGGCCCCACTGGCTCCCCGCGCGACAGGCGCTGACGCGCGAGCGCCTGTCTCGTCCTGGAAAAGTTCAAGCTAAACAATATTATTCAGAACATACATTTTTGAAAGACAGAAATATGAATGTAGCTCAGTATGTCTGTTACCTTATCACGACTAATCGACCGACATCACTAAACGGAACGTAATGAAATTTGACAGATAGGACCTGGAGCAGAGCATACGTTAATTTACACCCTAGATCACAGAAAGGAGAGAGAGAGAGTCAGAGAGAGAAAAAGAATTGAACTGAATAAAACAGGTTTTAATTCCGAAGCTGGAGCAAAGGGCGGATAGAATCAACCACGTGTACCGACATGGGTATCACTTTAAAACTTTATCGTCGTGTCGCTGGCACGACATCATATTTTTTATCAGCGACGTTTCCGAGGAGGGCTACGCGACACCACGCAGCGAAACATGTCGCCGACAGCGTTACGTGTATAGTTACAGTGTAATAAGGTTTTTTAATATGTATTAGTTTATTATTGTTTAAGATTATTTTGTGTATTTTATTTATGGGCCTCAGTTGCCCGATATTAAAATGATTGATTGATTGATTAGCCTAAATCTTCGCCACTTCGCGACTCAGTGAGCAGGATAGGAGCTGGAGCATAGTATGCGACACAGCTCCACACCCACACCCGCCGCTGATCCGTCGAGTTAGGCGCATTTCACGAGGTTAGAGTTACATCTTCCCACTTGGGTCCGCAGGCGGTTCAGGCACTTGTGGTCTAAGTTGAAGCTGACCTGCTAGAAAATCTTGTCGAGTATGGTGTACATGCGCAGGTTGGCCTTCTTGCGCCAGCCGGGCGGCACGCGCTCGGCCTCGGCGCAGTCAGAGTCGTCGTCGGCCGCGGGCACAGCGCACACGCCGGCGTCCTTGTCGCCCGGCGCCGGCCGCTCGGCCGCCACGCGGGCCAGGCGACGCGCCATCACAAACGCGGCCACCTGGAATATTACATACACGAAATCAGTATCACTGCAATGTTATAAAACAAAGTCGCTTCTCGCGCGCTGTATGTCCCTATGTATGCTCAGATCTTTAAAATTACGCAACGGATTTTGATGCGGGTTTTTTTAATGGACAGAGTGATTCAAGAGGAAGGTTTATATCTACATTGCACCCGTGCGAAGCCGGGGCGGGTCGCTAGTTAACAATATTTTAAGTTAGTGGGAGAAAAGGGATTAAAAATGGTGATTGAACTAAAACGGGCCCGATCCGTTCAGGGCACTTCTGAAATTAACGATACTTTATAATTTCGTGTGTGCTGAGATCAAGCTCAGAGAGCGTTTTCGGACTTGGAGCCTTACATAATAATTATTTATTGTACGATATCTTGCATATTGATGCACCTGTATCTGAACTTGGGCAAGCTCGGCTGCGCGTCCCTTACAGGGCAAACATAGCCAACAGATCTCTCAACAAGTAGGAATCGACTCATGTTCGAGCATAACTAGATAAGTGTTTAAGTATCGCTGGTTTGTTCAAATAGTTGTAGAAGTATCAGGACATTTGCGCGAAAGACATTTGCGCGAAGGACACTTGCGCGAACCCACTTGCGCGACAAGACATTTGCGCGCTTGGACACTTGTCCGGCTGTACATTTGCGCGACTTAGTAGCCACTGAAGATTTCTCTATGGAGTAAATAACATCACGCCTGTTATAACTTGAAGGCTAGGCTGAGTTGAAGAAAGTAGTTAGGATCGCTGTTTTCTTGTTCTTAATTTGAAAGGGTGTTTTTTTTTCAGAGTTTGTCGAAATGAAAATGGGTGTTTTCCGTCATGGGTGTCGTTTTCGTGGTTATTGTGATCGCGGATAACGAAAATAAGGTCAAAAAGAAAATCCAAAATGGCGCCGAGGAAAATTTTTGGTTTTTCTGTCATAGGTGAGGTTTTCGGGTTCGCGTCTAACGAAAATAAGGTCAAAACGAAAATCCAAAATGGCGCCGAGGAAATTTTTTGGGTTTTCTGTCATGGGTGTGGTTTTCGTGGTTTTTCGGGGTCCCTGATAACGAAAATGAGGTCAAAATGAAAATCCAAGATGGCGCCGAGGACAATTTTTAGTTTTTCCGTCATAGGTGTCGTTTTCGTGGTTTTCGGGGTCGCTGTTAGCGAAAATGAGGTCAAAATGAAAATCCAAGACGGCGCGGAGGACAATTTTTAGTTTTTCTGTCATAGGTGAGGTTTTCGGGTTCGCGTCTAACGAAAATAAGGTCAAAACGAAAATCCAAAATGGCGCCGAGGAAATTTTTTGGGTTTTCTGTCATGGGTGTGGTTTTCGTGGTTTTTCGGGGTCCCTGATAACGAAAATGAGGTCAAAATGAAAATCCAAGATGGCGCCGAGGACAATTTTTAGTTTTTCCGTCATAGGTGTCGTTTTCGTGGTTTTCGGGGTCGCTGTTAGCGAAAATGAGGTCAAAATGAAAATCCAAGACGGCGCGGAGGACAATTTTTAGTTTTTCCGTCATAGGTGTCGTTTTCGTGGTTTTCGGGGTCGCTGTTAGCGAAAATGAGGTCAAAATGAAAATCCAAGACGGCGCGGAGAACAATTTTAGTTTTTCCGTCATAGGTGTCGTTTTCGTGGTATACGGGGTCGCTGATAGCAAAAATGAGGTCAAAAAGAAAATCCAAGATGGCGCCGAGGAAAATATTTTGTTTTTCCGTCAAATGTCCGTTTGCGCAAAAGTCCAATCGCCCAAAAGTCCATGCGCTCAATTGTCGCGCAAGTGGGTTTGCGCAAGTGTCTTTCGCGCAAATGTCCTAGATCCAGTAGTAGAGTGTGGTCGGCACTCGGCACTCGGCACGCACCTGCAGCACGATGCCGAGCGCGCCGAACACGATGATCACGAAGGCGTTGTTGGGCGCCTCGCGCTCCACCTCCTGCAACACAACAACGCAACACTATCAGTTAAGCAGTTCCTACAACATTGCATCACGCCCCCAATTTTAAGGCTAGGCAGCGAAGTACACATTTTGTCAGTTATGTTTAGGTCCCATGTAATAGGGGCGAGCCTCTTGCCATCAACCGGGACAGGGTTTCATTACCGGTATTCCGGGATCCAGTAATACCGTGATCACGGATTTAATATGGGCCTTTTTCAATATCGGTATTATGTCACAATACCGCGATTGCGTTATTACAACAATGACTGATCATGAACATGATATGACGATAGAAGAACCTTCTACTTTATTGAATCCGAGCAATGACAATCAAGACACGTCCAAGTCCATACAGAAACAATTAGATGATAGGTACAACATGGAGATATACAAATTGCCTAAAACCAAGAGTCCTACTGCCTCAGCTACGAGCACCGATTGTAAATCTATATTAAGAGAAGAGATGTGTGTCTTCGAAAATCTTCGAAACTGCTGCGACCACCCCCAGCGGGAGATATTTCTATCAAATCAAAATCAAAAATGTTTATTGGTTAAACTCAAACTCTGTGGTACCTACAAGTGTTTAAACAGAGTGTGTTTTTTTTCTTCAGTAGGTTAAATATACATATTTATGTAACAGGCTGAGAAGTTCGTTGTCTAATACAACATTAAATGTGCTTTCCTTCCTGTGATCACACTTTCAAAATTAAAAATATTAAAGCGCAATTCAGAAAATTTGATTAAAACATTTTCTATTATTGTGTTACCTCATACTTTTTGCAATTTATAGGTCATTGTCAGGTTGTAAGTTGATGAAAAATAAGACGCGCCAGTAACACGAATGTAGTTACAGAATCACATTCATGAAAATCATCAATATAACCCTGTAAGTCTATTTAATCCTATTGAATGACTTTTTCATGAAATATTAATTGAATAGGATGACATGAACTTAGAGGGTAATACTGATGTTTTTCACGATTGTAATTCTGTAACTACAGACGTGTTACTGGCGCGACTCATTTTTCATCAACATACAACCTAACACTGATCTGCAAATTGCAAAAAACGTAAGAAAAATTGAATTTCGCGGGCTACCCTGACGCAACCACCTTAACGCTTGATTCATTTTGTTCCTTTTTAGTTTAAAATTTTTGGATTGTTTTTTTATTGCATAAATTATAAGAATGTTTCTAAAATGAACACCAAATGATTGCTAGCTAATTAAGCTATACTTCAATTTCTACAAATATTGATACCTATGTTGATTACATGAGATGAGACATGATTACATTTCGATAATAATAAGAAGTTAATGTTTTTTATAACACATTTGCTCGTAAAGGGTCTTTTATTTCACCAATTTCAATATCGTATTGTATCTCATTACGTACTTGTGCGGTAATGTAATGTTAAACGCACGGTTTATCAAGATGGTCCATCAAAAACGAACGGTACTTTTTATGTCAGAAAACTGGTCAACATTTAATTGTTTAATTTAATTAATTTTGACAATAAATTACAACTATTTATCTAGAACAAAAACACAAAAATATTAATTTACTGTATTAGTAATACTGGCTGTTTTATGTGCCTTTGCCTTAAAAAAAGCGCTGATGCGGCACAGGGGGGACATCGCCAACTTTACGTGCGCACCGAGCCACAGGGGTGGCACATCGCCACTTTACGTGCGCACCGCGGCACGGAGGGGGCACATCGCCAACTTTACGTGCGCACCGAGGCACGGGGGGGGGGCACATCGCCACTTTACGTGCGTACCGAGGCACAGGGGGGCACATCGCCAACTTTTCGTGCTCACCGAGGCACAGGGGAGGCACATCGCCAACTTTACGTGCGCACCGAGGCACAGGGGAGGCACATCGCCAACTTTACGTGCGCACCGCGGCACGGAGGGGGCACATCGCCAACTTTACGTGCGCACCTAGGCACAGAGGAGGCACATCGCCAACTTCCAAACTCTGAGCTCCTAAAGACTGCCTGGCGCGACTGCTGAGCATGAATGATGTCCTGGGTTCGTTTCCTAATGAGAAGGCCCCCGATAGCAGTTATTGCCAGAGCTGATATCAAACCACCGAGACTAGCTTCGGAGCAGTTATGGACTTATACACTCTAGTGATGACGGCTCACCTCGATCATGTCGTAGAGAGGCCGCGCCACGTCGCGGTAACGCTCCACGGCCAGCAGCGCCGGCTTGAGGTCGTGCAGCAGGTCCATGCCGCGGCGCGCCAGCTGGGCCTGCGGGGCGGAGCGCCACCACGCCGCCAGCGACGCGCCCATCCACGCGCCGTAGCCCACCTCGCTCAGCGCCAGGCACGCCACGCCCGCCGCGTACTGCAACAGTCACACGCGCATCGATCACTACGAGAGTACGAGTACCGTTCGAGCTCCACGTGAGGCGGACGACTGATGACGAAGTTTTTGCACGGATCAATGGCCGGGTTTTAATGGAATATTATTATGTCGGCAAAAAGCGATCCAATACAATATTGTTATATTATTGTTTAGCAACTGTTACCAACAGAATTATATTCAACTAGCTTTTGCCCACGGCTTCGCTCACGTTATTTTAGAATTTGACAATCAATTCAGGTTATGTGTCACACGTGGCGCCATCTATTATCATATAAGGCTAAGTTCAGATGAACGCGCGACGACGCCTGTTCAGATGGCGGTGGCGCGCGGGTCAACATCTCGCGCGCGGTGCATGGCGGTGCGCGCGGGTACGCGCGGTCATGTACACAACAACATTGATTTGTTACAATCTTAAGCCGCGCGCCGAGCCAACCGCGCGTCGTCGCGCGTTCACCTGAACTTAGCCTAACCGTTATTGTTGTTTTTCTCGGGAACATTACTTTTTTTTCGGCATGAAAGGTACCCTATGTCCGTTTCTGTACACTTGACAACGTATATGCAAAATTTCAGGA
Organism: Lycophotia porphyrea; assembly: GCA_950005105.1. NCBI lineage: Eukaryota > Metazoa > Arthropoda > Insecta > Lepidoptera > Noctuidae > Lycophotia > Lycophotia porphyrea. The sequence goes on along the minus strand of OX465395.1, from coordinate 18,859,023 downwards.
TGATCTGTTCAATGGTTTAGGCGCGAAAGGTAACAAACAAACAAAAAACCTAAATTCGCATTTATATTAATAAAGAAAGTAAGGACGGATCGCAAGTCTGAAGCTTTATGAGCCAACTAGCGTACGCGCAGGTTCGTGTATGGTAGCCGGGAAGCCGGCAGGAGAGCCAGTTCAGCTAGGGCGCTTGAATAATATCCGCACCAGACTCCCACGGACATAGCTATCCCAGCTATGTCCGTGAGAGTCAATTACAGATAATGATTTGACAATTCGAAAGTGCATACAGTTACATTACAGCATCCACCATGAAGGAGTGTCCCGTAATTCACCAGGAAAGTCCAGAAGACCATTTTAGTTCTAAGACATGGCCGGTTTCCCCACTCTTTGATTAAAACGAGTTTGATTTGCAAGTTTTAACTTTGCAGTTTACACTAATGATTAAACTCAAACAAAAACCCTGAGTTATTTCAACTTGTTTCCTGACACTGGCAGGGTGAAGCTAATATTCAAACATGACATGTTGATATTACGCTAAGCAATAGTTGCATTTTTAAAGGTCATGCCCACGCCAGCTGTTTCATATATCTGTGATTCGGAGCGGCAACACTATTGATAGATTAGTCATCATGAGGGCGAAAAAGGATGAAAAAACCGATTGGAAAGGTGGCTTACAGGGCCAAAACGTGGCCACTCACGGTGCGGCTGCCGGCTGGTCCATATAAACCATAAGGGTTGAGCCACATCTGTGTATCAGCACGGAATCGCATTTGTGCATGCTCCTTTTCTGTCGCTCAGAAGCGTCATTTTGTAGAGCGAGAAATAGAGTGTGCTGCCGCATCTGCGATACTACAGCATACGATATATATATGTGTGAACGAGTTTTGGTTGCAGTCTGAGGGAATCCAGCACGAGGTGATGCAGCTGAGAACCAAAGTTGCCGATATAGCTCACAGAATAAGGAAGCTGTGAAGTGGCAATAGGACGGCCAAGTTAGCCGTAGAACCAACGACCGTTGGGGTTGACGTAAGGTGGCCGCCTTCAAGCTAGGTGGAGTGGCTGTCTCCGCAGGGTGGCGGGAAGCAGCTGGTTGGAGGGGGCTTTGTGCAGACTGCAGCAGTGGACTGCTGTAAGCTGATGATGATGATTGGTAGGTGTTAATTTGCATATATAATATAATACTGACGACGTGCAGGCAGGTGCGTGCGCGGCGCTGTGCGGCGGCCGCGGCCAGGTAGACGAGCGCGGCCAGCCACACGCCGGCCACGAACACGTACGCCGCCGACACGCGGTACTGCGGCGCGCACAGGAAGCGGAACCACGTGTACGTGCTGGGGTCCCACGCCAGCCGTGCCGCCGTCGCCAGCAGCGCGCCGCTGTACATCTACGGACAAGCGCAAGCACATCATCAATAACAGTCCTTGGAGGCAGCTCTAGGCTTATGCAACTGAAAGATGAAAATCACATCAAACTATAAACGCTACGGCGGCCCTTTAATCCATACCAAGGTACACAGGAATAAGTAGATATTACTTAATTAATATAATTATTTGGACTCTTCACGTGACCAAAGGGCGGGCTTTTTTTTTGGCCAAAGAATCAGCATTCCAACGTGGCTTTGCTGCCTTCTGGGCACTTTTCCTATTGACAGCGATGTGGACGAATGTTTTGACGCCCTGTAACCCTTTTGATACCTGTACATATTTTTATTACTATTATAGATTGGTAGTTTGTTAATAACTAGCGATCCGCCCCGGCTTCGCACGGGTGCAATTTAGATATAATCCTTCCTCTTGAATCACTCTATCTACTTAAAAAACCCGCATCAAAATCCATTGCGTAGTTTAAAGGTCCAAGCATACATAGGGACAGACAGCGGAAAGCGACTTTGTTTTATACTATGTAGTGATAGTGATGTACATATCTTTAACTCAGAATTAAATACACAATATATTAATTATTCATTTAATTATTTAGCCTAACAGTAGTGTAGGTGCAGTAGGTACTTTTAACTGGTAACCCATTTAAAATGTCTGTATACTCAGTTACGTTGATAACCCGACGACCTCGCGCTCGCATATCATACACAAGTGATACAAGTGACAATAAGATTACAGTCACTCCTGGTTCTTATCGGAAGATGCGATTTGCGGGGAGACAAGGATGCTTTGATGAAATCAGTAAAGTGATAACGATAGAATGTGAACTGGTAAATTGGGAGAGTACAGAAGCAGTCGTTGTGTGAGTCGGGCACGTCAACGGTAGCGCGCGCTCTCCACGGGAAGGTCACAGTACTCACAGTCGCCGCATTCACGGCGGACGGCCTCAGCTCTGTCCGATGAGAGAAATGGTTGCGTTATCGCGACATGCGCATATTGAGAACATGACACCACTTTATCTAACTGTGGAGAATGGTTCATTGTGGATGTCGACCGAGCTCAATGTGCCAGGTGTTCACTGAATGCCGGCTGATAACGGACCTCTGCTGCCTGTAACATTATTTGTATCCAACATTATTCTAAGTTTTGACATTAGAGTGTACTTTTCAACAGTACCTAATTAATATTATTGTACATAGTATGCCGTTATTGTTGACTACATAATAGGAGGTGACTTTACAGAGAGTCCGGGATCAGTCGCTGCCACGCCAAGTCATGCGACATTAGACATGCAAGATTATTACAGAGAGTCCGGGATCAGTCGCTGCCACGCCAAGTCATGCGACATTAGACATGCAAGATTATTACAGAGAGTCCGGGATCAGTCGCTGCCACGCCAAGTCATGCGACATTAGACATGCAAGATTATTACAGAGAGTCCGGGATCAGTCGCTGCCACGCCAAGTCATGCGACATTAGACATGCAAGATTATTACAGAGAGTCCGGGATCAGTCGCTGCCACGCCAAGTCATGCGACATTAGACATGCAAGATTATTACAGAGAGTCCGGGATCAGTCGCTGCCACGCCAAGTCATGCGACATTAGACATGCAAGATTATTACAGAGAGTCTGGGATCAGTCGCTGCCACGCCAAGTCATGCGACATTAGACATGCAAGATTATTACAGAGAGTCCGGGATCAGTCGCTGCCACGCCAAGTCATGCGACATTAGACATGCAAGATTATTAACACGCTGCTAAACTGCTCGTCATCATATAGGTATTTAATTGCGGTATTTAAACGGTACAAAGACCAATTAAACAATATTACTTCGATTTTTCCGCTGATTATCAAGGAAAACAACGACATACCCACTAGCACCGCGCACGTAGTCTGTGTCACAGTGTTACTCACAAACATGTGCGGTGCGCGGTGTAACTTCTAATGTTTTGCAAATTGCAAGAGGTGCGACCGTGGGCATGCTAAATAAATATAACTACATATTCAATGCATAGGTCAGTACTATACATGGAAAAGAAGCTTTTAAAAAAACTATCAAATGTGTGATGATAAGCAAAGTTTTAGAATAACCAGCCGTGTGATCTTTCAGAAGCAGAAGAGCGTCACTCATATCGATGAAGCGCGGGTCGGCTCGCACTTCGCCCAAATGTATGGACCCGCGACCAACGAGAATATCTATAGGTTTCCCTGGTCAACTAGACTTTGTGCAATCCTAGAAACATAATAATATTGGCCTACTTCTAACTGGTTCGGTCATGAACTCACGCAAGAGCATGCGATACGAACATAGCCTCAGAACATGTGTATGAATGGTCGTGCTCGTGCAATAGCGATGCATGGTGGTGTCTGACGGACTAACATTATAGCTGATGGCATTTGTTTTGCGTTTGCGAATTTGTCCAAGGTGTGCCGAAGCCGAGGTCGTCGAGCTCGTTCGATATTGCAGAATCAGACGAGCGCCTGACGTCACCTACTTACTAAGCAGCTTGCTTACTCCGCCAAATTATAACGTGTGACTTGAACACTAGTGAAGGACGCGCACAACACAAATATACAATACTATTGTCATAGAATAAATAGTTCTATTGTACACAATACAACAGACTCCAGACTTCAGCGGCTCAACGTTTTGTTTTACGATAATGTATCCTTTATTGAATGAATACAATCTATTCTTGCCCGCAGGTGACGGCATGCGGCATGACAAAGCCGCTGAATAAGTATAAGTATAATTTATTTCATTAAAAAAATACAACCGAATTGAGAACCTACTCCTTTTTGAAGAAAGTTGGTTAAAAAGGAGATTGTAGTACATGAGACATACATAAAGTTACATATTCATATAAGTTTGTACCATGTTCATCACCATCTGGTGGGTGAAGTTCTGCTTTCCTAGCTAGGTTATAGAATAACCTGTATTAAGGAACAACAGTCCCTATCGCTTACAAAGAGTTACAGTAAACTAGTACAATTCTTATTTTTTTATTACTACAATAATGTTTACAACTGAAAATGTGTGTGTATATGTGAGTGGTATACCTATGCGGTGTGCGCGTGTGTGATGGAGCGAAAGAGAGAATGTGGATTTGTTTCGATTGAAGTCAAGTGAGGTAATATTTGATCTGTCATTGTCGCTGTCACCTACTGAGATAATTGTCTGTTTCATCATAGCTTTTATTTTGAAGCAATGAACGTAAAATCTTTTTATAACACATTTGCTCGTAAAGGGGCTCTTATTTCACCAATTTCAATATCGTATGGTACCACATTACGTACTTGTGCGGTAATTTAAAGTAAAACGCACGGCTTCAAGATGCTCCGTCAAAAACGAACGGTACGTTTTTAAATCTTAGCAAAGAGTTTTTATGTCAGAAAAGTGGTCAACATTTTATGAATAAAATTAACTTTGGGAGATAAAATATAATAAATAAACATTAAATTCTTTCATTTAATTAATTTTGACAATAAATTACAACCATTTATCTGTAACAAAAACACAAAAACATTAATTTACTGTATTAGTAATACTGTCTGTTTTTGTGCCTTTGCCTTAAAAAAAAGCGCTAATGCGCGCGCCTCACTAATTTGTGAACAAGTAAACATTATTCCGCGCGCTTTTTCTTTTCACTGTATTGTTTTTGTTGAAAAATGTCGTCAAGTAATGATGAATTTATTAATTCGACACCGCCTGAAGTCTCAGAGGCAGCGAAAAGGCTACTCTAAGCCACTTGTCTGAAAAATCGACCGATAGATACTTACAAGCGTATCAAAATTTCGTTTAAGAAAATCCGAGTTTTATTTATTTCCTCGCAAATATGTTATAAAACGTCGTATGCTTACGCGTACGCTTTGATAATTACAGCCTCTGCTTTCTTGTAGCCTCGGATGTAATTTTCAACTTACCGCACTTATATCATAACGTACTATTACACTTAAAGTTAGATAATCCGTAGATCAAGCAGATTTTGTTAAATTTATTGTACAGAGTCGGGCCCAAGCAGTTGCAAAATCTACTAGCAAATGATGTGCGTACTTTTGGAATAGGGAAAATTAAATCTTTCTTTTTCGCTTTGTTACTTGGTCTTTAGACGGTATCCAGGGTCTAATGATGGAGCTGTAAGTTGGCCATAGGAACTCCGTTATAAAACGACATAGCCCCATCGAGTCTGGACTCCTTTGATTCGCCTTGACGAGTAGTTTGTCTTTAGATGGTATACAGGGTCTGACAATGGAGCTGGAAGGTGGCCATAGGAACTCCGTTATAAAACGACATAACCATCGAGTATGGACTCGTATGATTCGTCTTGACGAGTACTTTGTATCTATATGGTATATTGGGACTGACGCTGGAGCTGGAAGGTAGCCATAGGAACTCTGTAACGAAACAACGCAACCCCATCGTGTTTGGTCGCGTATAAATCGTCTTGACGAATACTTTGTACCTAAATGGTAACCAAGGTATGATGATGAAGCTGAATGTGGTCATAGGTTCTCCGTAATAAAACAACGTAACTGCATCGAGTTTGTGTTCGTTTGATTTGTCTTAATGAGTAGTTTGTCTTTAGATAGTATTCAGAGTCTGATGATGGGGCTGGAAGGTGGTAGTCTCGGATCTTGATAGGAGTGGGTGTCACATGGGCATTCAACATGACCTTGGTTTTGTCCATGTTCATTTTAAGACCCACTCTTTCGGAAGCTCTACTGAGGTCATCAACTTCTAGTTACAATTTAAAAATTAATTCATGGCAATAATTTGTGTGACATACTTACTACAACTAAAAAGTGTAAAATGAAAAACTTTCTGCGAAAAAAAACCGACTTCCAAAAAAACACAAAAAAGTCTATGAAACAAACAAAGTCACCGACTTCCGAAAGTAAAGTTATTTTAGATTTTTTGTGTTTTGGAAGTCGGTTTTTTTAATCATTTACACCCACACAGAGTATAAAGGCATGGCTTATTTCAAAAGAAATTTCTATCAGCAGACCTGCGAAAGGAAAACTGAAAACACATAACGTTCTGTTTAGGCTTCGCCGCAGTCGGGTAAAAAGACATACAGACAGATAGTGTGTGAGAACAGGAAGAGAATAAAATTTGTGTTACATTTATGCAAGTTAAGAAAAAGGATTTCATTGATGGACTTATGTGTAGAGTACAATAGTATTTCAATTTTCAGGGTTAACACAACGCACTTGGGCAAACGCCAACACTTAGATGAATTTATAAATAATGCAGAGGTAAAGGATTGCCAAACGTCCGGATTTGTCCTGACCTTTGATTTGTCCAGACTCCAGACTCCAGAGCTCCAGGGGGCCTGGCCGCTTTAGCAGAATCATAATAGGATACACGTTAACATTCTTAAAATAGTCACAGACGCAGTTAATATTATGAATTGTCACTTTGCTTTGTGACCATTTTACGAATTGTAACTTAAGTAGGTAATTGATATTATTATTCTATTATGATTCTGCTAAAGCGGCCATTTGAGACGTCCCGACTTTCCGTTACGTACTTTATGTTTAGCAAGAGCGGTCTCTCATGTTTTTGGAAAATTCCGGCTTTTTATCAGAACTATTTCAAAATGTTGCTGGATGTTAAGACGCATACCCACGGCGGCGCGCACATAGGCTACGCACGTGTGTTAAGCTTCGCTTTGCAAGAAAATGTATGTGATTGTGTCGACTGCCTGCACCACAGACACGCTATGCATCAATTGACGTCATTAGTACATGCGTGGCTTGCTGGAATAAGGCGCTCACATAGCTCGACGCTGTCAACGCCATGCACGCTGCGCGTGCGGTACTGCGGTACACACTATACACGAGTATTAACCCACGACTATGTCGCGGTGGGCCCCGCTCGTTACAGTTGTACATAGTTGTGGTTGTGTGTAACGTGTACTGCAGTGGAAACGTAGAAACAAATGAATCCACGTAGTTAAAATGCACCGCGTGCCCGTGCACAGCATGCGCCGCTGTGGGTTTGCGCCTTTATTGTAAAGGTTTGGGTGCTGGGGTCGCCGACCTCGGCGCAGTGTGTCATGCCGTCATACATTAATGGGTAAGGAGCGAGAGCAGCGCACTAAGATGTGCGTGCCCGCCCCCCCCCTCGCTGTCCTGCCCTGCCCTCTGCCCACGCGTCGCGGCGCCGCGCTGGAGCGACTGTTCCTCGCTATCAGATAAAGAGAACACGAGAACAGGCCTACCTGTTCACAGGTTTGAACAGATTGCACTCTGTACAGTTATACTTATTTTAAGAACAAAGTACAGGGTGTAGACTCTTCACGAAGCCGTCAACCAAGCATTCTGTACATCGACTTAAGTAACTTTACGCAAAATTTTTCGTAAAAAAAACAATACCTCCAAATAAAAACAGAAAACCCTCCTCTCCGCTTGGTCGCGCGCCCTTCTATAGGACATTCAGTAGATATCAGTATGTTTGAACTGAACGCCTTAGGCGCCGTCCTATTGCCATCGCGCCATGCCATCGCGCGATGTTGCGATGCGATTTCATCGTGCGATGAACCGATTAATGATAAGCAATCGTGTGTCCTATTTTGAAGCGTTGCGATCACTCTCGAAATGGCTCTTAACAGAGATGCACAGTTTTTGCTGTCGAACAATATTTCTTCAATCGTAAATAAGATTAAAAAAGAAGACGTAGATTACATAATATTATAGTTTATAAAAACAGAAAACCTACTCCGCGTGGTCGCGCGACCGCCATTACGACGAAAACTAGACAATTTGATCGCATCGCATGATCGCGCGCCCTTCTTGATATCTAGTATCTACTGACTGTCCTATTACATTCAGTAGATATCAATATGTTTGAACGTACGGTCGTCGGTCACACGATCACACGATCATTCTTGTCAGACGGTCGCATCATCGCGCGAGCGATGGCAATAGGACGGCGTCTAAGTTTACCTAAAAGTGTATCTCATGTTTACTTTGTTAACTTTTAATTTTTTGCCAATGCGTTCAAGTCCTGTTGTGAAATGTAGTGTAGTCGCGAGGAGTAGCTCGTCGCGTCCCGCTGACCCTGACACACAGTATACTATGGTGTAGGTACTCTGAGCTTACAGCGACACAAGTGACGCGGCTGCAGCCGCACGCTGCGCACGCGACGCTCGTTCACGTCGCGTGCTCGCTTCTGCTGGGGATATGCACGCAGAGACGAGCGCGCGAGCGTCACCACATCACCACAGACGCGAATACCAAGCGAGACAGACAGCCAGAGCGAGAGGTGTGCAGGGCAGCCACCTCGGCTGATCCATATCCCGGAAATAGTGCAATCCATCTGTTGCAGACACAGTTGCCACAACTGGTTACTTTGCTAAACGTGAATCAGTCTCGTCCGGTGCGACCACGACATCACTGCAGCCGTGTTGAGTTGTTGACACGCCTCACACACCTTTCACCACACAAGAGTGACACAAAGCTTGTATAATTGTGCCCCATTTCCAGCCCGGCGAGCGGGGCCGCGGGGGAACGAGCCCTTCAGCACTCACTTGGAACTTATCTGTGTCTGATGTTAACGTTAGCACATCGTCAACAAAGATCAGGAAGTTTAGTTGCTTTAGCTAGGTAGGTGCATATATCTCGGTAAGGAGGCCGCCACACTGTTTCATACAGGCCACGGACGAATTTAGGAAGTCCAGTCGCGTGCTCAGCAGTGCGCTAATCAGCTGAACTGAGCATTGAGGGAGCAGTCTCGGATCTACATTTTTTTCCAACATCGTTTGAGATAAACTTAAAAAACTCACAAATATACATATAATGGTTGTCATTTTTCGAATTAATTTGTAATTAAAATAGAGAAATTACTTCAAATAGAATGTTCGAAATGATTTAATAGCTAAATGACATCAATTTCAGTAAAAAGACGTCAATTATTGACACGGCAAATCTCAAATATCAAAAAAGTTAATTTTTTATTTTTAACTAGCTGATGCGCGATCGCGACCAAAAGTAATCATGATGATCCCATTTCCTCAACTCATGGGAACCTAGTTTGCCCATTTTCAAAGTATTAAAATGTATAAAGGGTGTAAACAGACTCTTTAACGAAGCCGAAGGGCACTTGTATTCCCCGTCATTGCGATCATTTTTTTGTTCTAGAGCATACCTGGGAACCTTCTAGTTACGGAGATATTGGGTGTCAAAGTTCCAACTTTTTCACATGTTTTTTTTTAAATACATGTTTTTAATGTAAGATTTTTACTTTAAACACCTCCAGGACCCTCTAACTATTCAATCCAGCTACCAGCACAATGTTTTGAGTGCGTTACATTGAGTCCTACTGTAAAACATGATTTTTCAGCCCGAAAAAAAAAGGTGTTTCCCAGCACTAATTTTTGCGTAAAGTTACTTAGTTTGATGTTCATAATGCTTGGTTGACGGCTTCGTGAAGAGTCTGTTTACACCCTGTATAGTATATTATCGGTTTAAAGATTCTTAATTATTCTAAAAGAACATACATTGTTCACTTGCAGAATAAATACATAACTAAGGTAAATTGTAGTCCAGTAGTTAACAGTTTTGTTAGCTTAATACAGGTGGGTACGATGTCGACATATTATTGTGAGTAACTTAATAGTTTTGTGTTGTTAGTGACGTGCTGCCTGAGTTTAGCTTTAAATAGGTTGAAAGAAGATGTGTTCCTGATATCTGCTGGTAGACTGTTGTAGAGTTGAACACCTTCGTACTTTATATTTTTCCTGCCATATTGCGTTCGCGGGGGGCGCGTCTGGTTAGGGTTTCTTTGGCTGTATTTGGATGTTTTCGTGTTAAAGGACAACTATGTGTGTAAGGTTTTGTTAAGGATTTTTCGAATGAGAACGCAAGAATTGAATGTGTAAAGTTGATTAATGCTCATTAGTTTCGTGTGTTTTGTATAGTTCGAATGTGAGTGTGTGATAATCGTAGTTGAATAGAAGTTTAATTATTTTATTTTGTGCTATTTGTAGATCTTAGAGATCCTTAAGAGATAGACATAAGCCTTAGCGGATTTTTCTGTAGACCTATATAAGATATACAATTCTACCATTCATCATTTTGTTATATCTTAAAGGGCAGCGTTTTCGGTGAAACCTCCACCAGACGGCTTATTTTTTTCCAACACCTCCAACATATATCATTATATTTTAGCCAATCTGTACAAAAACTTGACAAATTATATACTAAAAAATTCCTTTACTACCACTCTATCTATTTAAGAAAACAACATGAAAATCAGTGCAGTAATTTTTGAGTTTATCGCGAACAGACAGATAAGACGCGGCGGAGACACGTCATCAGCAGCCTATAATGTTCCCACTGCTGGGACACAGGCCTCCTCTCTATGAGAGGGATTGGGCTATAATCCACCACGCGGGCCCAGTGCGGATTGGTAGATGTCACATGACTTCGAATTTTTGGTTCTAGGACATGCCGGTTTCCTAACGATGTTTTCCTTCACCGTTTTTGAGAGCAGTGGTGATGAAATAAATTACACAAAGTAATACGCCTGCCTGGGTTCGAACCCACGACTTACTGTTCGTAAGTCGGGGTCGCTACCACTGGCCCACCGCTGCTCACCCACATTGAGTTATAATATGTAGTGATGTTGGGTTCGGCTTCCAGTACAACCGGATGCAGCTGAATACCAGTATTTTACATGGAACGACTGTCTATCTGCCCTCCACAACCCAGTTAGTTCTGGGTAATACGTTACCCCTTGGTAGAAATACAGTGAAATTAGTGATAGCTTTAATTTCCACATCAGGTGTTCCAGATCTTCAATGTTTATACGTCAACAGAGCGTGCTCATCAGGCTGAATAACTTTTGCTAAGATGTCATTCCTATATATGTTATAGTGTGGCTGGGCTCTTGGAGTTCCACATCAGCTGTTCCAGATCTTCAAATTTATTCTCTTAGCAGAAAATGCTTATTACGTGGAACAATTTTTGCTATGGTACCATTTTTGTATCTCTTATAGTTTAGCTGGTCTGTTGCGGTTCTGCATCAGGTGTTCAAGTTTCCAAGATAAATTATAGCCTATATGTTGCCCAGACTTAATACCTTTACAACAAAAAAAAATCATTCAAATCCGTCGAGTAGTTCCGAAGATTAGCGTGTACAGACAAACAGACAGATTTTTTTTTTGGATTCGTGCTCTATTACTGATTCTAAACACCCCACAATTTTTTTTTTTTTTAATATATTCAATGTACAGACACAGTTTTTTTACTGTCTTATTATATGTAATAATAGATCATACTATATTATGATTATGACGCCCCCTGAAACTGCCGCCGGGGCTGTGAAGGAGCCACATACACACTGATACTGTGCCATAAGCGAAGTGACCCGCGTGGCGTGCTTGCAGCCGTCCGCCGTGCGCCGGCGCCGCCGCCTTGGGACGACATGCGACACTTCGATCAAAGCTCACGTCGCATGACGTACGCAGCGTACACTCGGTACGCCACACGCCGCCACCGCAAGTTTGCAGAATAATAATACTGTTCCCGGTAGTAAGTGGCTCATTGAGAAACCAGTCGTCAACCACAATCGAAATTCGACAATTGTCCGCTGAATAAATCAGAATAACCATTATTGGTCCAATTCCGTTCGGGTGCGTGCGCGTCCCAGCCCCCAGGCTCCGTCCAACCGGCGATAACATCGGCTCAGCAACAACGTACGAAATGGTTGAAGTTGGACTGGAGCCGGATTCGTCATCATCATCATTCATCGACAAAACGCCAGCCGTCTTGGTCGCAGCAGCACGCACCGGTCTATTGCAGTGCACCCTGCTGACGCGTAGCAACATAACATACACGACATAGGCGACAGACACGCGACGCCCACCGACGTGTCCACCACTCAAACAATTGGGACGCACCAAAGCTGAAACGTACTGGCCTATATTCGGAAGCATTGGCAATATTGGCGAGAGGCGTCGTCGCACACCGGTCGCACGTCGGTTGCCTGATATGTCCTCTATAACTTCGATGGTGTAGGTAACTATTTTTAAGCTTCACGCTAGGCTTAAAACTAATTTACAGTAGGTAGCTACACAAAGTATTGAAAATGAAGTACATAATTATGCGGTATATTCGTTCGTGGTGTACGCACCACAACTCTGTTTTCTTAACCCCGCCTAACGGAAAAGGCGTGGGTAAGAAAACAAAAAAATAAATGAATTATTGAAAGTTAATTTTTATTTTTATTGCAGTCTCACAAATCAATGTCAATAATTAGCTACGTATGTAGACATGACTCGCAAAGCGAATTGTGGTCGGTACACCACGAACGAATATTATTCCACCCTGACACTCGTAACACAATATTTCTTGTGTAACAACCGAATATTATCGTATACTGTAACAAACTAAATAACTAGTGTGTAGACACATTTACCGACCCTTATTTTACGATGTTTTCGAAACAATAGAGATGCACAAAGAGCGCAATGGCGCGTCGAGCCGCTCTCGCTAAAAGTCCGAAAAACGAGCATGCGCGTTGGTAGCACCTCCACAAATAATTATACAGTTCAAACTTCAATTATTACTTCTAAACGTGAGAGCTAAGAATATTTTACGCCTGTATGGTTCTTTGAGAGACAAAAAAACAATTCAATAAACTATTTTTTTTTTGTTATTATTGTGCACCCTTCCCACTGCCAACAAAACGTAAGATACCTACGACAATTTCGGCAATTTCGCATAGCCTACCTACACGCATCACTCTCACGTAATGCGAGCGAGTACCATAATGTTATCAAGTGATCAGTTTCACTGAACTCGACTATTAGAAGTGTGCACTGTTCAGTGCTCATCCTACTTCCCTACTTACAATTTTCTGCTCTCGTGCTTTTTACAGTGTTCCTCTGATTTCTGTTTTCACGCATTTATTTGCTCATTATTCCTCTGCGTAGTTATTGAATTCAACTTATTCGCAATTAAGGTCCGACAGTCCGTAGGTATAATTATATATAATTTTACTGTATTTTTGCTTTGTTAATTTAACCATTACCTTTTTGTGTGTTTTGTCCTGTACGGGCTAATAATAGTACATTATGATATAAGTGCGGTAAGTTGAAAATTACAGCCGAGGCGAAATTGCTAGCCCGAGCCGTAGGCGAGGGCTAGCAATTTCACAAATTTGTGAGGCGCGCGCATTAGCGCTTTTTTTTAAGGCAAAGGCACAAAAACAGCCAGTATTACTAATACAGTAAATAAATGTTTTTGTGTTTTTGTTACAGATAAATGGTTGTAATCTATTGTCAAAATTAATTAAATAAAAGAATTTAATGTTTATTTATTATATTCTACATATCTCCCAAATTTAATTTTATTCATAAAATGTTGACCACTTTTCTGACATAAAATCTCTTTGCTAAGATTTTAAAAAGTACCGTTCGTTTTTGACGGAGCATCTTGAAGCCGTGCGTTTTACTTTACATTACCGCCATTTCAATATCGTATGGTACCTCATTACGTACTTCGTAATGAGGTACCATACGATATTGAAATTGGTGAAATAAGAGCCCCTTTACGAGCAAATGTGTTATAAATACTTTTTCAATACACTTCGATTAAGGGGTCTATAAGGGTTTGGTTTCCGCACTTAGTCCTTAAAGGTGGACCATTGTGCGTGAGCCATGGAGGCCGTTACTCCAACCAGCCCACCTCCCTTCAGAAGCAGATTAGACTTCCCGGTCTTCTCTTCAATACACTTTCTCGAACACTGTTTAATTGCACTACGATTAGGTTCAACACGCATTGTTTTTCACACATGTGAATTTTTAATATCTTTCCGCACACGTGCGGAAATAAAAATTTCCACAGATCCTAAATTGGTTCAATCACTATAGCCGGCGGTGATTGTTTTTTTTTAATTTCGGCAAAGAGACGCGTCTTTACGGCTTAAGATTGATTGATTATTTAAATGTGTTTATAAATAGAATTTCACAGATAAACATGATTATTTAAAACAAATATTTATTTTTATGAACAAATTTTTTTTTTTTTTTAAGACACTGGAATTTTATTAGGTTAAACTAACTATATACATTGATAATTAAAAACTATTAAACTAAAATAGATAAACTAACAACAAACTATAAAAGGGCATCGAAAAACTCCTCCTCAACGCTGTCAGATGGTAATGTGCCCAAGAGACTGGCGGCGTTGCCACGTTGTATGGCAACACTTAGCCTCTGGCCAAAGTAAAAGCCAGCCCTTGGGTCACGGGAAGCGTCAACTAGGCGTTTCGAAATTTCCTTAAATAGGCTATGAGCACTCGGACCCCACGGCCCTAGAGTTTCAACCCCAAACGGCTCGAAAATATAGTTACCACACAGGTTTCTATATTTACGCCGCTTGAGGTTCTCTGTAGCCGCAGCGGCAGCACCAGCACAGCACGATGAGCTTGGAAGTTGGAAGATGGGATGGCGCAAGAGTATCGACGCATGTTGCGTCCCACACTAAAGGCCTACCCATCTTCCAAGGAAACAAAGACATGCCGTCCGGTCTCTTGCCATCGTCGCGTGCCAAGCCATTGGGTTCTAAAACAGCTGGGACGCCGACGGTGACAAGAGCTCGTCGGATAATGTCGTTTATATTTGCGTGCCGTGCAAAACGGCCCGCACTTCGGCTGCATGACAGGCCGTGGTGACCGAGGTTGTTGACAGTTTCACCGCAGTGACAGCGATGAGGAGAACAGCAAGCGGCACCAAGGCGTAAAGAAACAGCGAGGCGGAAAGTTGTGTCGTCGAACAATGTGCCTATGCTCGACGACGGTAGTGCGTGAAGCCAAAGACCCGACTCCCACTCACCCACAGCCCGCAGGCGCGCACGCTCAGCAGTAGTAGCAGATGTGTTCAGCAGATTGCTCTGAACTACTCTGCAGAGCGGCTCGTCCCACCGTCTCTGGGAAAATGGATGGTCGGGTTCTTCAGTATTCGGGCAAGCGAGTTTCCAAGCATCGATAGCCTCGGGCATGCACGGCACATCAAAATCAATCAGTGTGGAAGACAGGATATTCCTGATTAATTTCATAGTGCCGTGGACCGAGGATATAAAAGCCGGTAAACTAATACTGGAAATTTTGCGGACGCCGAGTCCTCCCATGCGAATAGGAAGAGTAGCTTGTGCCCAAGCTCGGTCGTCTAAAGCCACATTTAAAATTGACGTTAGAGTATGTCTGATAATTTCATCCATTTTGTCCAAAAGGGGAGTGTGCTTCCATAAAGGGGAAGCACGAAGGAAATACGTTAATTTTGGATTGAAACAGCAGTAACGAATTATTGTGATGGCCGAATGTATGTTAATTTCGAGCAATCTTTCCGAAACATCATTGAAATTTTGAATTTTTTCCTCGATAAAATCGGGAAAAGAATTTTCAAAGATGGGAGACCCAAGGAGACGAAGAGAGCTTTTTTCTGTAATTTTGATGCCGGGGGCTATGGCGTTAAATTTTGATAGAGTCTGTTGTCTGTCGGTACTGTCCGCTACATAAATTTCACATTTTGAAAGGTTGAGGTCGAGGCCAATGGAATGAAGTTCATTTTTTAGGAAATTTAGATCTTTTAAAACAGAATCTACATCGCCCCCCAAGGTTCCATCATCTAGATACCAAACGTTAAATTTGGAATTTAGCTGTCGAACAATTGGGTGAATAGCTAAACTAAAAATCACTGGCCCGAGGGGGTCACCTTGTTGACAGCCAACAGCAGATTCCAAAAGGTTGTCCCGATACAGTAATTTAGATGGGTGTCTGTAACAAATTGACATTTATTTGTGATTCAAACATATTTGACTTTTCTGTTTTTCATATTAGGCTGTTTAGCTTACCTTACCTTATACCTTTGCTTCTTCTTCAACCCGGCGAAAGCAAAGCGCGGAAAAAAAGCAAATTAAATCGTAATAGTTTCCTAATGATTCCTGACAAAGATGCTTTCCGTTCTAATATTTTATTTCTTCAAAAGTGTATTGAAAAACGTTGTTTGATACGCGTGGGGATTTGTTACTGCAGTTCTCAGCTCCATAATACCGTCGCCTGCAGCACAGGTGTTAATTCCGCCTTGAATGCAATAACAAAGTTTCCCCACTTATCAAAATGTACTAATTCTTTTTTTTTTAGGTCAGTTATTAGGCACATAATCCAACTCTGCAACAGTAAAAAAAATCATTTTAAAACATTCTATAAATAAAAGACAAGCGTATAATTCTTTCGGAGACAGACATAACATCCGAGATAAACATCATCAGAGTATTCTCTCGTGCTTTCATTGGCTTTTCTCGGCATATTCTCAGTATTCGCTGTAATTCGTGCGCGTATATAATTGTTAGTCCGGCTGGTCCGGCTGCCTGCCGCGAGTTTTTGCTTTGGGCAGGTACCTACAATACAAAGGTAATCTCCGAGTCTGGCTGAGGTTTCCTTCTGTTAGTATTCAACGTTTCTGCAATCTTAATTAACATCAAATTGTTTCTGCGCTGCTGCTGTACCTGACATACGGAAGCTGATTATTTGCTAATCCCGTCTCTTTACAGTTTCGGCTCGGTTTGCTTAAGCCATTATTACGAGAGGACCAATGTGCCACATCACGTGTTTCCAGACCCGTCTGATAATAACAAGTCACTGTACACATGAGCTACGACTATACCTATGTTTTTAGAAGACAATCAACTCGTAACTTCAAATTCACGGGTACAATGTCTATGAATAGCACCCTGCTGATGTATGATGCTGTCCACAGAGTACGGCATCCACCGTCTGTCTCCGTGGTCGGTGCTGCTGATGCAGAAGTTTCATCTCGGCTAATTCTGCTGGTCGGGAGCCAGGTGTCGGCTGTGGGGCACCCTTGACTGGTCGCATTTCACACATTCTCAGTGTTGAATGTGTTGATCTAAACAAAGAGCGGGGGCGGCGGCCGCGTTCTCCTGTTGAGCGACTTCTTGCAATCATTAGTAGCGACAGCAAACCCAAGCGCTTGATTCGTAGATGTATGTATTTTACCAGGCACATAATTATTTTATTGACATTATATAAGACTATGAATTTCGGAGACACGTATTGGCTAAGACCACGGGCTAGGACTAACCATTATTTATATTTCTTTATTCCTTTTTTACTTCTAAGAAAACGATTCACATGCCATACCACAGGCTAAATAGAATTATAAGACCAAATAATGTAACATGGAAACCACCGATTGTATTTACTCTATTTATACGTGAATAAATGAATTTGAATTTGAATTTGAATTTAGACTTCCACTGGTCAGCCAGCACAAGTGAACTGTGTAAAAGTGAAATGCTACTAACATCATTTAAAGTCTTATTTATTAACACAAGTTTTTGTATTTTCTCTATTATGTTATTTCAGAAGGTATATAATGGGCCATTGCAGCCTGAAATAAATGATGTTGTAAAGACGATTTATGGAGTACTGGATACTCCGTGAATCATGTTCTAAAGCCATCACTGTTGAGCCCAACGCGCTATATATGCATTATAAATAAATAATGTTTAACGATCTAGTCAAACAAAGGGTGACACAAGATGATTATCTCAGACAACGCTGAACGCGGTGCAGCTGTGCTGCTGTGCACCTTGAGACGTAAGTGCAAAGCTACGTAAGTCTCGAGTAATGTGCTAGATATCGCCACGTCACGATGTTACGGATGCAGAAAGTTCGCGCCGCCGGCATCGACATGCCATTGGCAGGACGCGAGCCGACCGCGCCGAGGCTGTATTTGCACACAATTGTGAAAAACCTTGACTGAAATATGTCAGTGGGTCAAGTTCCTAAGCCTCTAAATAATAAGCAAACGAATCTACTGTGACACACTACATACACATCGACGTATACATCAATAATATTTGAAACTGACGATGCAAGATGATTTCAGTGAGAGTAATTATTTACAACACGACAGATCAATTACTTATAGATAATACTCAACACCATCTTAACGTTGCTTATTGCTAAGTTTTATGCTTTTGTTACGCTTTCGATTGTCTAGTGAGGAGCGTCAGGTTCGGCCGAGAGAGATCTACATATCACAGCACACTACAGTCACTACAGTAAAGTGCTGCAGATTGGTGCCGAACTGCAGATGAACAAAGAGCTGCGGTATGATGTCATAGCCAAGTAATCAATAAGGCCGCGACACGTTATCTCATCGCACGACTGACATTGTCCTTCTAAGTAAACGTAATACTTGCACAGTTGAGCTAAACAATGCCAACTGGTAATTAAACATGACATAGTATTATGCAATTATGAAGAACTCAAGACGTGTGTGTCGCACTGTCGCCTGCCGGAGTGGCGGTCTGTGGGACATCAAACCGCGCCAGTACTTCTTCGTTTACTTGATCTGTAATCTGTAGGGCTTCGTTAGGGGAGCTACGTTTGGGGGCCCTTACATCAATAACGATCTAATCACGCGTTGAATGTAGCGTTAATTTAACTTCTTTAATTTGTTCTTCCTTCGAAAAACTCTTCAATCAAAATTGAATGGGTACTAAGTAAACCAATTCCAGGTGTCCCTTCAATCACAACTACTAAATTTGTATGTATTTAGGATGTAAGGTACTTTTGGAAGCCGCGGACTGTAGCTCAAAGTGCTCATCGTGAAGTAACGGAGCCATGGTGGCCATGATGCTGGTGCTCACTGCTCAGTAGAATGTTTAGTGGAAGTGCCACATGAGCGCACAGTGACAGTGCACTTGTGAAGTGTTACTTACGTACGAGTAGTTTTAAGGTTATTTTTACAAACACAATTTGTATTTTATCATATGTTAGCCTAGAAATAAATGTACGTGGTTGTTGTTGTTAGTAGCTCACTTGACAGCTAAGTTAGCTAATATTGTCAGACAAGCTGCTCGTACGCTGTAGCTAGCATTAGAAGTTTGGACGGTCAGTGACCTCAGAAACCAATAAAGCAGAGGCCGCCTGTTCGCCCGGTGTCTTCTTATTTCAGTTAATCCAGGGTGGACACATCTCGTTTCTTTTAGTCATATCAGTGGGCATGTGATGAGAAGGGTGCGGGGGCGTCACAACAGCATCCTGCAAACTGTAACTGAGGATGTACGTGCACCTGGGTTGAGGCATTTCGTTCGTCTGGTGATTTGTAGGGAGGTATCTTCTTACTGGTTATCATGACGGGGCGGGGTGTCTCAGCACATATTATACGTGATATATGTATGTGTGTTATACATGTTTGTTGTCCTTTGGAATTGTATTTAAGTACTAACAATAGTTTCTTAGTTTTTGTATACTAACTAACCTTTGGATCTAGTTGCCCCAAAATTTTGTATGCACCTCATGTCTTTGCGGTAAATAAATAAATAAGCTAAATAAGCTTTCTTTCTAATAAATATATATGAATTTGTAGTCCTATTAATACTTCAATAACTTTTTCAAGCCCTCCATCATTACATTGGTCTGCTTATGCGGGGAAGTGTGGAAGTATCTCTGCTGTCTCTTTTTTTCGGATGGGAAATCATCAAATGACTTCTCCCGCTCCAGGCAGAGCGGAAGGGAGTGTCAGACTTGTACTGACTAAAACCCATCCATGTTCCTTCCTTGCCCTTTGTGTTCCAGGGCCGCGGTATCTCTTTCGAACAGTCCCGCAGT
Organism: Lycophotia porphyrea; assembly: GCA_950005105.1. Classification (NCBI taxonomy): domain Eukaryota; kingdom Metazoa; phylum Arthropoda; class Insecta; order Lepidoptera; family Noctuidae; genus Lycophotia; species Lycophotia porphyrea. The sequence continues at coordinate 18,838,995 of OX465395.1, read as the reverse complement.
CCTGGCAGGCATCGGCCCTTGCGGGCCCCTCCCTGTTTGCTGACATCTCTTTGAGGCGCGCGTGGAACACGAACGCGCCGTTAACACGGCCTGTCGTCAAAAGACGGACGGACGGCGAGCTAGCCCATTACTCACCGTCCACAGGTCCGCGTCTACGGTGGCCGGAAGCCACCACGTGACCCCCGACGCCCGGGGCGTGTCCCGCGGCGGCTGGGTCGAGGGGTTCTCTCCTTCTCACGCTCCGCCACCTCCTTCGCTAGCATGACTGATTCGCATATCTGCTGTCTCTTACCTTTTCCTCAACGACATACAAACCCAACTGCAACTACAATTTATTCGAAACTAACACTGACAGGTCAAATAGCCGAACACGACATAAAGATAGACTTCGGCTGCCACCAATAAAACTAAAAGAAAAATGTATACTGCATGTCGATTATTATCTACAATCATCTACCAAATAGTTTTCAAGACTTACCGCTGACAATGTTAAAAAAAAAAACTTTTTAAAAGATATATTATACCGTTAAGGATTACTTAGAAGACAAGACAATAGAATCTGTAATTTGTAAGTTAGGTTAGTTGACATCGCTTATTGTGATAAACTGTGCACGCCATGTTATGGCAGGATATGCTGGAACAAACTGACTGGTACACCTTATGCAAGGTGTAACATTTTAGGTTTCTTGGTCCGAGAGAGCACACCGGACCACACCGGACCACACGGGAGGTCTTGCGTTTATTATGTAACACCTTGTATTTGTACCATATTCTAGCAAATAAATATTTTGATTTGATTTGATTTGAACGGAATTACCCGAATCATATCCCATCCATAGGATACGTTTTATTCCCACAGTGCGTTCCCGCGAGATTATTTGATCTCAGGCTAGCTTTCTTGTTAATTTAAGGTTATCTTACGCCAAAATGTATGACTTGGTGTTCCCAACTTCTTATACGTAACCTTCCTTGGGTAATAATTAGAGAAAATGCCCGCAAGTGCCATTATTGTACACCTGGCCCGCGAAAGCTCTCTGTAACTAATGTTAGACCGCGTATTTACAACACGTGTCTTAAGCACTTACAGTTGCTTAAGAGAGCCACTAGCCTACATATCGGTATTCAGAGAATTCCCTCCCGCCCGCCAGCGCGGCTCTCCGGCGATCGGAATCCGAACGTGTACGCGGATAAAGCATTCTAGTGCCTAGTGAAACTGTCCACCTGCTTTACTCATTCATTATACATGTTGCAGTCAAAACTCTTATCCAGTCAAAAGTATTTTTAACTAGCAAAATCAGACAAAAGCAGTTGTAACCGTATGTTTCGACAATACTACTTTTGACTGAAATAACAGTTAAAAGTAGTTTTGCCCAATGGAGCTGGTTAAAAGTAGTTTAGGCTAACTGATTCCGTCAAAAGTGATTTTAACGGGTTATATCAGTCAAAACTCTTAAAAGGGTTGCGGTGTTATTCAAAGTGCCATAATAGTTTGAGTTGCATGAATAAATAATTCATCATTGTAGAATAATAAAGTTAAAAAAAAAACACGTATGTTGCTTACAATCCATAAATAAAGTGTAATAAGTAAACTATAACAAGAAGATTTACAAGGTTCTCATTATACAATATTGAATATTGTATTGTTTTTTTTTTATTTCAATTAAAGTTAAAAATTATTTAAAAAAGCGATTAATGTATAATAATAATCTAATATTTTTAATATACTGTGTTTTTATCCTGTGTATTTTCTGATTACCTATTTTAATGTAAATTTTTGAAGTGTGTACTTCTCCTTTGTATTGATTGTATTATCTTTATTTACATTCTAACTAGTTATTAGTGCTTTTGACTGATTCTTTAGCAGTTAAAACTAGTTTTGATTAAGAGCATCAGTTAAAACAACTTTTAACCGCAAAAAGCACTATTTTCCAATGATTTTCAGTCAAAACCACTTTTGACCAACCTGTTCAGTCAAAATTACTTTTGCCTATTTTATTCAGTTAAAAGTACTTTTGACAGGTTAAGAGTTTTGATTGCAACATACATACTATATAGGTCGGTAGGTACATTCCAAAGAATGCCGATGTACTTATTCACGTACTTGTGCTACGTCGACTATGCTTATTAGGTATTCGCTCAGAAATTAATCACAGACTGACATCTGCAAGACTGCAACTGAGAGCTGCTGCAGCGAATAAAAAGCATATAAACCAAGCGGAACCTAATATTTATAACAAATCTTGGAGTTTCGGTAAATGCTAGCAGTACAACAATAAGTTAAAGGAGTAGGATAAAAATAAGTGTGAAATAAACCGGAAAGAAACATGGCAATGAACTAGCCGATTACCAACACAGATCAAATCGTAAGAAGCATAATAAATATTGTACAACTAAGTTACCGATATCCCTCTCGCCGTTCGATCTTTGATCAACGTTTTTTATGTGAACCGATAGCAGGATTGTTTGTAGGTACGTCACGCGTGGCGGGTTGTGGCGGCGGCGGCGGCGTAGTCTTCGGACAAACACTTTGATGGCCGATCAAGGCCGACTAGTTGATGTAAGAGCAGTAATTTAAATATTCAAATAAGCGAGATGCTCGAAGACGCGGGTCAACTCGCGGGCTCCGTGACCCCGCTGTTAATCATAGTATCGACAAGTCTTCGGTATTTACAATTAGTGAGTCAAACACGCAAGTATGCGAGCATGACCACGAGCAATGTTATTGACACTCGCATTAGACACAATTGTCTAATGTGATGTCAGCAGTAGCGGCTATTCCAGTAGTACATTTATCTATACAATCAATGATATCTATACTATAGATAGATACGTTGCCCGCGCTCTGTAGTCGCAACACGAATGCAAGGTAGTTACCGGACCTCCATTTAGTCGCGTGCCAACCAGTGACGCGGCTGTACGTGACATTAAAATAACTTGTGTGTCCTTAAATAACAAAATCCTGTGTTCTAGAGAAATTTAAAAAAAATTACTGCAACTGTGACAGATAAAAAAGTTTAATTTCATGCGTAAGTATCAAGATTTTTTTTTTCGATGCGTTTTAGCGGCTGGCGCCTGAGGTAAGTCATGTGCCGTGCCCAATGAGCATGCACCACAGAATGATAAAATAATAAAAGAAATATATTTATCTCTCTCTAACAACAGGAATTCAGTAGATGTCATTTAATTTTCTTTCCCTTTCTTCGTGCGTCTAAGTAGCTACCTAGCTACCGATAGAATTCACGCTGTTTTCGAGTGCCGTGATGTTCATGCATAGGGCTGCCATCCGTCGGGGATTTGTTCTATTTTGGAGGGCGTCCGGGGAGCGTCCGGATGGATCCGGATCCGGGAAAATCCGGTTTTCGATAAAATCAGAAATATTTCTATTCCTTGTTATTAAACACTGTTTTTGTTATAATACCATAACTTATTACCCGACTACGGCGAAGTCAAAAGGAAGGGTTATGATTTAAGCAGTCTATCTACATAGATAGACTGCTTAAATCATAACCCTTCCTTTTGTATGTTTGTATTTACGCACGTACCGCCTAAACTATTCATCCGATTTTACAAGCTTTTATTCCGGTTTTGACGGGTGCCCGGGTTACAACTACATTTTAACCGACTTCAACAATAGGAGGGAGTCGATTTTACCTTGTAAACCCTGAATTTAATTAGAGCGAGATTTTTCAGTAGTCGGGTTTTTTAGTTGTCCACACAAATTCTTGTTTTAAAGACTGTAACTGCTACGAGTTTTTTTTTAAGAGAACGTTTTGTTGTATTCGATGAAGTAGGTACTAAGTACCAACAAGTAAAATTAATAACATGTTAGGTGGCTTAAGTTTTAATTTTGTGCTCATAGTCTTGTTTAAAATTTGAGGACATCACACTTCTACCAAAGGATACGCGCTGAGGATATAAATGTTAGTTATAATTAAATATAATGGTCAAAAAGTGGATACAACTTGTGCTGCGAAAATTCTAGTCTTGTCAACCAGGATGACAACAATTTGACTTGGAAACCGCATGCCGATGCCGTATGCAAGAAGTTAAAGAAATCAGCCTACGAACTGTATAACCTATCGCACAACCTTAGCAATGATACCTCTCTACTAGCTCATCATGGGCTGGCACTGGCTGCGTCAGTGTTAACATTTAGAATCATATTTTAGGGTAACTGTAGTGAGAGCCAGAAAAGGTGTATCAGATCTAAATATGTCAAACCTTAAAAGCACGGACAGGTGTGGATAGCTGTGACAGTGAACCTATGTGTCGACCCTGAGATTCTTAACTTTTCCATGTTTGTACATATTGGAGGTGGCAATTTGTGTAAAAACCAATATAAGCTCATTTCCGTCACTGGCCAAAACAAGGGCACGCAGTGGCCCCTTGAGATCCCAATAAGTACAAGAACTTGTTACATTCGGGTAATTACAAAACAGCATGACAATGGGACCTGTCATCTATATGACTGAATTTCTAAATACTAAAATTGTAACTATTGTATTTAAAACTAATTTTATTATAAAATTAAAGAAGAGATGTAGATGGCTACAATATTTTCACCAGGATTATGTCTATTAACATCATTAATTTATCTGTCATTGTTTCAATTTTAATATTGTGTACCCATGTTAGCATAGTATGTAGTATTTGGTAACAAATAATATAGTACCTAATTCCAGATGTAACTATTATACCAATTTGTACCAACACATTTTTGTAAAACATTTTAGAAGAGTAAGTATGGAGTTTCTTGCCCATGCTTCTCCATACAGAGTACAGACTACCTTACCGAATGGGAAAATAATGAACTACTTCCTAAAGTGTCCTCTAATGGCCTATTTGAATTAAATCTTTTCATATAAAAAAGAAGAGATGTGATATTGATATACTAATAAATAATAAACACAGCGTGAACTTTAAGGTTCCGTGTCATATAAAAAACAAAGTCGGGTTAGTTACACGACTTATTAAACATAACAATAAAATATAACTCGAGAACAGCCAGCTGCTTCCAGCTGTTAAAAAAAATAAAAATACAGCTGGACCGATTTTAATGATCTCTGATTTTTAGGGTTCCGTACCCAAAGGGTAAAAACGGGACTGTATTGCAAAGACTCCACTGTCCGCCTGTGTTTCTGTCTGTCCTGTCTAGCTGTCTGTCACCAGGCTGTATCTCATGAACCGAGATAGCTAGACACTTGAAATTTTCACAGATGATGTATTTCTGTTGCCGCTATAACAACAAATAATAAAAATATAAATTATTTCATAATTAAAGGGGGCTCCCATACAAGAAACGTTTTTTTCGGTTTATTATACGAAACCCTTCTTGCGCGAGTTCGACTCGCACTTGGCCAGTTTTTTGGATTCGTCTCCGCCCCGAATAGCAGAATAAGTAATATCTGATCAGTTCACGAAAAAAAAAATGAAGAAAATCGTTTTTAAATAAATTAGCGCAATTGGCAGTTCACCTGACCTCACGTAGTTAGGTAGGTAGGTATGTACTGGTAAGGTAGGTAGGTATGTACTAGGTAGGTAGGTAGGTAGGGTAGGTAGGTAGGGTAGGGCAGAATAGTAAAGTTAGTAGGTAGTAAAAGATGCATTACAACGCACAGCTAGTTTTAATAAAATACCTCATGGGTTTAATTGCTTATCCTGTAAACATTTTCAAATCACACCTGTAATCGCCGAAGAGTTAGGCGGAAGTGTACCTAATAGTACACCCAAATTTCGCTTTTGTTTTTAAGTCCCATGTAATGGGCGAGCCTATTGCCATCAACCGGGCACAAACCCAGACTCCGTAGCTACTATTGAGAAATTCCTGATGGAAAAACCCAAAAGCAGTTTTCGCGACCCGAGAATCGAACCCAGGACCTCATGCTCAGCAGACGTGCTTGCGACCACTAGACCAACAAGGTAGGCAAATCTAAGTTAACTGTACTACTTTTAGGCAAATGTTAATGTTATTATTATTAGTCAGTGAAAGACTTTCTAAACTAGCAGGAAGAGGGCTCGCGTAGTTTTTCTAACGGGTAGGTAATCATATTTTAAGACAGTTTTTTTTAATTATATAGGATTATTGATATGGGCTTCGGTAAATAATTCATACGACCAATCATTATCAGATATTTATTTATTTATTAAACATTGGTTAGTACTTATTAATTATGTGAAATTAGGTTCCTCATACGGATTTCTTCCTGCTTCCTACATTTTAACATATATATGAATTTTTAACATTACTTAATTAATACATAGGGAAGTCGTCTATAGGTAAATATAAATTCTTTAAGGGTTTTCTTGAAAACGCGACATAAAGGGAGTAAACAGACTCTTAACGAAGCCGAAAGGCACTTGTTCTCCTCGTCATTGCGATCATTTTTTTGTTCTAGAATGGTCTAGAACAAAACCTGGGAACCTTCGATTTACAGAGATCTTGGGGGTCAAAGTTCCAACTTTTCCACAAGTTTTTTTTAAATACTTGTTTTTAATGTAAGATTTTTACTTTAAACACCTCCATATATAATAAGGGGAAGGGGGAATAGTAAGGGGGTCCCCCCTTACTATTCAATCCATCCATCAGCACAATGTTTTGAGTGCGTTACATTGAGTCATACTGTAAAACGTAATTTTTCAGCCTAAAAAAAAAGTCGTTTCCCAGCACAATTTTTTGCGTAAACTTATTTAGTTTGATGTATGTATGTACATAATCCTTGGTTGATGGCTTCGTGAAGAGTCTGTTTACACCCTGTATGTAAGACGAGAGATTTTTTTAACACACCGCCCAATTTGCACCATATGTAATAAATACCCCAATACGCCGTTATTTTACAACCTGATTCTAGTGATGTCTTCTAGTATTAAGTAGATTAATTATGATGTATTTGAGTATTGAGTATTCTCTTTAGTTTTCTAACAGATGGCGTTAGTAGTATAATAACATTCTATGCAATGAATACTAAATTGTTAACGTTTTTTTTTTTTTTTTCATTAGCCTGTTCTGTCCCACTGCTGGGCAAAGGCCTCCCCCGTTCTCTTCCAACTCTCCCGGTGTTTTGCCTCCTCTGGCCAATCAGTCAGGAACGAGTCTAAATCGTCACGCCAGCGTTTCTTGGGCCTGCCTCGGTGACGACGACCGTCTTCAGGCACCCACTGTGTGGCGATTTTGGCCCACCTGTCCTGACCCATCCTGGAAATGTGACCCGCCCAGTCCCATTTTAACCTCGCAGACTTATCGCCAACATCGGCGATGCCTGTCTTGGAGCGTATTGTGGTGTTGCGTATTCGGTCTGTGATTTTGATGCAATGTTACTTTTTTTTAAATGGTTATAATTTTTTTCAGATATCACATCTAGATATTACTATGTTAAAGCACAAATCTATAGGCGTGATAGTTTTTCAGTAAAGTGTACCACAAAAATGCTCAGGTTGTGAGATAGTGTTTTGATGATATACATTTATTCAGATTTTTCATTTGTTATAATTATTTGCAAATTTGACCATGTAAGACTTAATTAAGTATGTATGTAGGTACATACCTGACTATAACATTATTAATTGACTTCATCGTAATTTCGGTTTTGTTTTGTTGACATTATTTTTGTATGTACTTATTAATATTTTAATGTACGTATGTAATAATTTGCACGCCGTAAGGTAGACTGTAGCCGATCTCATTAATCTATGTGTAATTAATATCTTATACCTGTGCCTACATTCTTCATAGCAAATAAAGTGCTGATTCTGATTCTAATGGTTATACCTACTTATAATTCTGTAACTACACACGTGTTACTTGCGCGAATCCTTTTCTTCAACGTATAACCTGATACTGACAAATTATTCAAGGCTTTGACCTTGTCGCATAAATTTAGGTCGCATAAAAGTTTATTTTGCATTTTTCAGCCAAACGGTAAGTTTTATCATAAAACTTTTCTGACACAATTGTAGATCGTGCAATTATCTTATGATTAATAATTGATTTTACTCTTTTTCCTAAGAAACACCATTTCTGAGATGCAGCTATTCAAAAAACCCGACTGAAAAAACTTTCATTTTTTTCAGTCGGGTTTTTAGTTTTTTTAACTACTTTTTTTTTTCTAGCTTTTTTGTTTAGTAACGTGAAAGAATTTGCAGACGACTTAACCTTTTTTAACATTTTCGTAATGTCGCATTCTAGCATTACTTTAGTTATAATTTTCTTACATAATTGGTGATTGGTGTGTTACATGATTGGTTATGTTGGGGTCAATTTAGATGGTTGGAGAGATATTAATTAAAAAATCTAGGCCCTATAAGAAAATTTAAGCTCTTCTCTCCAGACAAGTTAGCTTTTCTTTAGCCCTTTTATTCAGAAACAGATGTTACTTAATCGACTTAAGGTGACAATTTCAAGAACGAAATAAACCAAGGGATCAAGTGCGAGCGAAGTGAGCTCGAAATTTTTATGACACTTTGCCTTGAACAGGTTAGAATTGTTTCGGTCCTTCATACAAGAGTTACTTGGTCGACTTTTAGACAAATTCAAGAGAAAGTAGTCTGAAAATGTTAACATATCTATGTACCTACTATGAAAAAGTTAGAATTGTTTCGACCTAATACTACCTTTCGAGAAACTAGACTACAAGAGCGAGCGAATCGAGCTCAAAAATTTGTACATCATTGGCTCGAATGAATTCAGATAAATATGTCATTTGAGATCAAAATATTTTCAAATTCTCCTTTTTTGCAACCTTGTGTATGTATGCTATAATTGCCTATCAAGACCTCGCACAAGGGGTACCTAATTTATTTTTCCTCTGTATCTATACATTCTATACCATCCGATCATGTGAAAATCCAGCAGGAGTGCCAATTCAGAGGCAGAAAAAAGGAACCTTTGTGATAATTTTTTTTTCGCAGGGTTCAAAGTACGAATCGCGCGCGTCGGTTTGGAGAAAATGTGTAAGTTTGTTGACCACAGCACAGCAACAGAAAATATTTTAATTTTAAATCATAGACTATACGCTTTTTGTGTTGTCATACACCGAAATGCGTGGCATTTAGTAATGTACTAAACTAAATGCATGGAAATATAAAGTACTACCGTATCCTTACTGAATCTGGTTTCTTTATATTCCGTTTTCACTAGTTCAATTTATAGTTTGTAAGTCAGAGTCCGAGGGCTCCCCTGAGCTCTGGGGCCCCGGGGCACTGCCCCGTCTAGCTCTCCGGTAGCTACGCCACTGCCCTGATTGTTGGGTGGTTTTATGTACAAAATGAAATATTGACTACACCAATTATTTTAATAGTTATTGTCATATAAACATAGCCCTGCCGCAGTATATAGACTCCACAATGTCGCAGGTACCCCGTTCTTTGCTTGAGCAGGTAGATAAGGCACCAAATTTACGAGTGGGAGTGAGATGGCAGTAAGGTAAGTACATCTGTAGGTCTCTTAGATTCAAAGTTATTATAGCATTTCATTGAACATATCCTAGAACTGTCGAATAAAAAAACATAGGGTGTTGGGTTAGGAGTATGGCCGTGTATTAGTCGATAGAAATGAGTATATAATATGTCCTTAAAGTATCGGTAACCGGTAATCACACACTGTATTCGATTTTTATCTTTGTTTATGCGGTTTGTCACATCGAATCACTTTTAAAGATGTAAGTTTATATGTTTGTAATCACCTTTTAAAACCCTTTATTTTGACACCCCACTCGATGGTATAGGGTGAAAAAAAAAACTCCACCATATCGGCACCCGAAATCCGCCATTTGTCTAAATTTGTTCTTTGTTGCAAAGTAGCCTATGACACTTGCGCTACCAAGACGAATCTAACGACATATAAATTATCCAAATCCGTTCATCCGTTTAGGAGTTACGAGGGAACATGGAAACGGACCCACATACATACATAAATACAGGTCAAACACATAACCCTCCTTTTGGGCTTCGCTGCAGTCGGGTAAAAAGATGAAAAAGTTGTGTTCGTCAGAATAATCATACGTTCAGTTCCACGCCACCGCACAGTGGAACGAATGTATGGGAGCGGTTGGACGTAGACATGTCCGAAAAATAAGAGTAAAATTATGACAAACTAATGATGCCATCTTATTCGATTACTTAATGCCTTCATAAATTGTGGTGATGAATTTCTTCATAACTCCCATATTTCGGGAGTAATTTGAGAAAATGTGAAATTTTACTATGAAAATGAGTGTATCGAGCTCTCTCCCTCCTGATTCCGGGCTTGTTTCAAGTACCGGTCTCTAATATCGTAATGCTATTACTAAGAGCTATATTTAATACTAAGACACATAGTGCGCCAAATGTGCACTTTCTGGGATAAAAGGAAATGAAAATTTAAAAAAAAAAACGTTTTTTCCCCATTTGTATTTACTTTAAACCGCAGACAGACTTATTAAGAGGTCTATAAATATATTATATATATACAGAAATATATATTAACAAAAATATTCACAAGAACTGATGAGAGTATGACTTTTAAGTAAGTTGATAATAAATTACCTAGTTTCATTAAAAGTACAATAAATAATTAAGATGTAAGCTCTAATTTACTAAGTTACACATTTTAAAACAATAACATCATTTAATTATCTTCGTCATCATCATCATCATCAATTAATTCAAATTCAGAATCGATGTCCGCTAAATCATTTATGTTAACAAATTCGATATCACTTTTCTCAGAATCCGTAAGCTCATAAAATTCCTTAAAAGAAGATTTTTTTACAAACTTATTTCCTTTTGGACGGATACTTGTAACAAGTGGATCAGAAGACAGTAAAAGATTGTGCATAATATCTTCATTGCATGAGATACTGCTATGCTTTCGAGAATGCCCCTCTCTATATTTTCTAAAATCTTTATTTCTAGCCTCAGATGCCTCTTCGGATAGAAAACCAATGGGCACAATTGACATGTTCTGAACTATGTCTGGCCCATGCATTAAAATTTTATGAAGTGAAGAAGGCATATAATACCATGGGTATAACTCCACGTAAAGCTTAGCAGTATCAAAGCAGAACTCTCGGAATTTAGTTACGTTGATCTTCTCTCCTGATGAAATACACTGCAAGATCACACAGATTTTTCTTAAAAGCATAGCATCTATTCCGGTCAGTTCAGCAGATTTAGTGTAGTTTTCAAAAAATCTCCTTGCCGAGTTGCCATTGTTGGTGGATCCACTGCCTTGTTTCACAACATCGAGAAGTAAGCCCGTTTCTCTTCTTACAGCCTCTTGAACTCTTTTCTTCCTGTCATCAACTTGCCTTTTTGCTATATCACCCCTTACTTGCCATGATTTTATGTCTAATTTGTAGGAAATGTGTAATAAGCATTCCATTGAGCGAATCCAAGCGTGAAGGGTGCTTAAGCTATATTTATACATGTCCTCGTTTGCGTGTTTATCTTTGATTAACTCTAAATTATTCATTTCTTTAGGACAAGCCTTGCATATGTCACACACTGAAGCTGCTGTATCGGATATAATAGAATGAATTTTACCATCAATCATTGTCAACAGCAGTTGGTGTTTGACTCTAATTCCATCAGTGATGGTGGATGGAGTTAAGGCTTCAATCTCTGCTTCGATTTCAGCCATCTCTCTCTGCACATTTTCTTTGGTTTCCTTTATAAACTTAAACAATATTGGCCGGCAAAATGAAGTGGAAGATGGTCGCTCGTTTTCCCAAATTGTTACACCTTTTGAGACGAGCCGCAGTGGTACAAGACTAATCATAAAATTACTAGCAAGATCGATTTGCTCATCTTCACTCGTCCTTTGATGATAAATGCTTTGGCTAGATGATCCGTCAAAACCCCATTTGCTGGTCAATACGAGCTGTTGATTGGGATCAACAGGGGTTTCTAACGACCTAATAAGTCTTCTTGAGGTTAAATCCATCAAGGCTTGTAATTTGATTTTTGCAGAGCTCTCTGTAACTGTGAGATCTTCTTTGGCCGGATAGCACTTAATTTTTTCTTTAACCAACATGTAGTAACTCGGGTATTGAAGAGCTCCTTCTTGAGTGTTGAAATCCCGAAGAGTGTTATAGCGCCATTTCGATAAGTTCATCGATACATAAAGAGCCAATGCCTTCAAAGGGGATATTTCCCGTACCTGAATTGATTTACCTTCAATGAAGGCTTTGATTTTTGAGGCCTCTTCTGGATTCTCCGTCAAGTATTTCATAACATAAGCTGTATCGCTTTGTCCTGCCTTTTGAAGCGCCCTTTCGGCCGAAAACATAATTTCAGCGCTGCTACTGCTGCATGAAAGACTATCTTCAGTGCGTCTTCTTTTTTGCCGGTTACTAAGGTCCTCAAAAGATTTACGAGGACTAGGATGTGTACAAGTTGAAGCATCAGATTTAGCAGGAGAAATTATGGGCTCGATGACGTCACTTATATTTTCTGTAGAAGGTTCCATATTTTCATTCTGTAATTCCGGCCATTGAATTGCAGCCTGTAGCCAAATCTCATGTTTCTTCCGAAACTTATCTGTGCTTCTTCCAGACTGTGTCCATTTTGCATAAATGCGGTAGCAAAATCGACGACACCAGTCTTTTAAACTTGTTTCAGCACTTTCACATAACTGAACACAACTGTTATCTTTTAAAACACTGAACAAATAGTTAAAGTCGCGTAAATCTTTATGTGCGCGTGCGCATAAAGCAACGTGAATATCAAGATTTGTATTAAAATTTGGAAAATACATTGCGAGATTAGCTTGGATACAACGAGGTGTAAATCAACACTGATTTTAAAGTTACTAATAGTGACCTATTTATATAAAATCCAGGTATCCCAGGTATCCTTTGTTAAATATTGCAAGGTAATTAGTTATTGTGATAATTAGTAAATGATGCATGCTAAATTAGTGTATTAAGAGCCATTTAGTAATTAAATAATAGCAATGTTCTTATCAGTAATCATTAGTGCATCAGTTTTATATGTAAACCTTAAGTCCCTAATTATATATCCTAATTAGCTTATATCTTCTCTAATTGGCTGCTCAGAAATGTTATTGTAATAAGGTAAACCTTTAGAAAAACGGTTTTAATCAACAAAATAAACAAAAAATAAAAAAATTGTGTTATAAAATAAACATCACTCTTTATCCCAGAAAGTGCACATTTGGCGCACTATGTGTCTTAGTATTAAATATAGCTCTTAGTATTAGCATTATGATATTAGAGACCGCTACTTGAAACAAGCCCGGAATCAGGAGGGAGAGAGCTCGATACACTCATTTTCATAGTAAAATTTCACATTTTCTCAAATTACTCCCGAAATATGGGAGTTATGAAGAAATTCATCACCACAAGTTATGAAGGCATTAAGTAATCGAATAAGATGGCATCATTAGTTTGGCATAATTTTACTCTTTTTTTTCGGACATGTCTACGTCCAACCGCTCCCATACATTCGTTCCACTGTGCACCGCGGCACCGCGGCACCCGGTGAAATAGTGTATCTGGCGTGTTTTTCTTAACGTGGTTACCACGATGAGCACATTCCAGTGGTCATGTTTGATAAACAAGTATTGTATCAAATAAAAATAGTATTATTAGAAATTGCGGTGAAAATTACGAGTAATTAGCTTATGGCCGCGGCTTCGCCCGCGTACAATTTCAAACTTGTCCCACGGGATCATACTACCGGGATGAAAAGTTTCCTATGTGTTAATCCATGCTATAAACTATCCGTGTGTAATCCGTTCAGTAGGTCCACCCGTTCCTAAGAAAATCGGTGGTGACACACGGACAGATGGACAAGAAAGTGATCTTATAAGGGTTCCTTTTTACCTTTTGAGGTATGGTATCCTAAAAATGTATTCAAATGTCCGGGGTGAAGGCTCCAAAATACGGGTTGCTTGCGCATCCAGTCCTAGGGGGCAGGTCTCGAGTCTCAGAGATGGCAGCTCTATAATCATGCATGACGCGTCTATTTACATTACGTCATTGAATACACAATGTGAGTCGAGTCAGGTTCTGCCTGCTCAGCAAGATGAAGTCCCAGATGCAGACAAACAAATTTGCTAAACCATACCGTAGGTACTTAGGAACAGTAAATAGAACAGATAGTGCATAATATTTGCGTATCGAATAAACTTTTTAGTGTAAATGAGTAGTATAACGAGCGCCGTATGCTCGGTATGCTCGGTATGCTAAGCGCCTAGCCCCACGTCATGAACTCATGACGTGACCTAAGACTCGTCGTTGATGCCCTGTGTACTGTGTATCAATAAATCGTACGATGCTAGTAATGATCGAGTATTAATCCACCATCTAACCGATATAAAGTCAAGATCGTAACCACTTCATGTTGAAGGTCGAAGCGACCCTCGTCGTGAAGAAGGAGGTGGGACAGTCAACAAGTGACAACTAGCGGGCATTAGCGACCTCATTCAAGTTATCAGCAAGGACCAGGCGCGCGGCCTTGCTCACTGTAGACAGTACGGTCAGTGGACGATCCGAGTGGTCCGACCGGCACAGTCTGGCTGGTCAGTGGTCAACAATGAACAACTATGTAGGTATTACCTAACTTGTTTGTATCGTATTCGTATCGCACACAATAGGTAGGACAGTTCGAGCACAGTATAAAAATATGCAGTATTGTGACTCTGCCGCGCGGTACGTACGCACGCGATAGTGCGACCGTGCCTACAGTGTATTAATTTTATTTTATTAGTTGAGTTTCTTTCTAGTTTTGTGATTGTAAATATTATATTTTTTATAAAAAAAAATGAAATTTGTTGTGAATGAAATAGGAAGTGTTCAGTAAAAATATATTTGTTTGGTCACTCATCCGATGTCGAACCGCGGCAAACGTTGCTTAATTACCATCTCATCTGGGGTTACCAAATTTCTTCGGCGAAATATACTATTTTTCAAAATAAGCTATAAAAAATATAGTACACTTCAAAAAAAATATAGTAGTTTATGGAAAAATCAAAAAATAAGCAAATATATTTGTGGTTAATTTATTTTTGTAAAAACTATATTTTTTGCACTTACTGTATATTTAGTCTAAAATAAAACCGTCATAATTATGCTTTCGGCCAGGACTGTCAACAGAAAGTGCTATACCGTGTCTCAAGCATGCTGTCAGGTACTATACAGACCGGCGGCATACTCCGGTGTACGCGTGCTTCCTCGATTTATCCAGGGCTTTTGATTTGGTGGGCTATGACATTCTTTGGAAGAAGTTGAAGGAGATTAGCTTTCCACAGAAATTGTACTTTTGTTTAAATGATGGTATAAGGGTCAAACCAATAGTGTTAAGTGGGCCGGTTCACTGTCGAAACCATATGGGTTGGAGTGCGGGGTGAGGCAGGGGGGCTTGAGCTCCCCCGCACTTTTTAACCTATATGTCAACGTCCTGATTGTTGCTCTCAGCAGTCATCATGTCGGCTGTCATATTGATGGAATTTGCATGAATAATATTATCTATGCGGACGACATGGTGCTGCTGAGCGCATCGGTCTGTGGCATGAGAACATTGTTGCGGATTTGTGAGACATATGCAGAAGAACACAGTTTTAAATATAATGTGTCAGTTCATGGTTTTTGTGGCCCGCTCTAAATGTCCTATAATAGTACCACCCATCAAACTATATGGGGTCCCCTTGGTCAGAGTGGATCAGTTTAAATACTTGGGGCATTTAGTGACGGCCGGTCTCAGAGACCATCTGCCCACCAGAGACTAAAGAGCAGTAACAGCCCTTTTGTGATTTTTCGTTTTATTAGTGATTCTGAAAGCGGGTTTCTTAAGCTTTCTATTGAATTAACTTACTTATTTCTAAGACTATTAGAATGGTTTTTATTTAACAGTTTTCACTTACTGCAAACGAAAAAAATTAACAATTTGGCGTGATTTCCCAACTAAAATACAGTATAAATTATACTGCAGATTAAATTTTAAGGTTTCATAACTAAAATGCAGTAAGCAATATAATTTTACAGTTCTTTAGATAGTTTTATATTTCTGGAAAAAAATTAAAAAAAAAATTAATACGCAGTAAAATTTACCGCCATACAAGCTATTTTTACTGCAAATTAAGAAAATACAATTTATTGTCACGAACTCCCAACTAAAATGCAGTAAAATCAAAGCTTGTCGCATTTTAGTTGTGAATACTTAACATTCTTTTATCATTATAAACTGACTAACACGCAGTAAAATACAGCATTACTGCAGATTAGTTTGGATAGCATAATGACACAGATATGATTATTCCTAGCTAAAGTGCAGTTAATGTTTTAAATACTGCATTTTAATTGGGATCAAGTTTAAAAAAACTAACTAAAATGCAGTATTTTTTTGACCTTACTGCATGTTAGTTGGGTTTCTTGACAAAATAACTGATCCAAACGCAGTAATAGGGCTTTTTGCTGCATTTTACTAAGTTTAAAATGGTTTTTTTTACAAAAAAGGCTATGCAGTAATAGGCACCAAAAAGAATAAATGGCCATAATAAATTCAGTTATTAAGATATATTTTTTTTTATTGCTTTAACGTGTGAACCTATGCCTTTACAACCTTTCTGCATTCAAATTTTTTTGCTTATACATTCTGTTGATTTTTTAAAATCAATTCTTAACTTTAAATGCGTTTTACTCGAAATCGTGATTTTGCTGTTACTGCACTTTAGTGTATGGTGGGCAGCCATGCTGATATCGAACGGGAGCGGAGGGCTTTGGCTGTAAGAGGTAGTATGATAGCTCGCAAGTTTGCGCGCTGTTCAGGGTCGGTCAAGCAGACCCTTTTCGGGGCTTATTGTACCTCTCTGTAGGCGTGCAGCCTGTGGGTGAATCACACTCAAAAAGCATACGAAATCCTCCGCGTCCAATATAACAACGCTTTCAGAGCGCTGATAGGGCTGCTGCGACATTGTAGTGCCTCGGGTATGTTCGCCATCGCTAGCTTCGACTGCTTTTATACTACGATGCGTAAGCGGAGCGCGTCCCTGGAGCGCAGGGTTCGCGGCAGCCCCAACATCGATAGGTTCGACTGTCCTTATATTAGACACTGTAGTGACTTGCATGTCACCTACAGTCGTCGGATGTCGACGTAAAATGTTTAGTTTATATCTAGCTTAAACTACACGCACACTCGCGCAAGCGCCTTGCACCGCCGATTCGATCTCACGTCTGTTTTTACTCGTCCCAAAAAGTGCACAACGCCGCTAAAGAAGTTTTCACTTTAAAAAATACTGAAAACGACATACTAAAATTTAAAGTAATTTAATTCCTGCTCTCTATCCGCGCCATTTCAGCTTCATATAAAGGTTATTAACGGTTATTCGAAATGGCGAGAAGAAAGAAACAAAAGTCTCACTCAAAAAAACATAGTATTTGATTTAAATTAATTTAAAAAAAAATGTGATAAAATCATTATTATGACACTTTTATTTTAGACAAAAAATGCGAGAAGTGCAACAAAATATAGTTTTTAGAAGTAACAAATATATCTTTGTCTATTTTTTGCTTTTTTTCACAAAATCCCATTTTTTTTTAAGAGTACTTTATTTTTTATAGCTTTAATTTGAAAAATACTATATATTTCGCCGAAAAAATGTTGCAACCCTAACCGCCACACATAAGCACGTATGAGTTGTCACGCGGGTAACTGAAATTGACTAGGAGTCGGGTATTTTATGGAAATCGACGTAGATTGTTAATGTGGCGCGAAAGTTGCCATAGCACAGCTCTGCCCACCATACACTAAAGTGCAGTAACAGCAAAATCACGATTTCGAGTAAAACGCATTTAAAGTTAAGAATTGATTTTAAAAAATCAACAGAATGTATAAGCAAAAAAATTTGAATGCAGAAAGGTTGTAAAGGCATAGGTTCACACGTTAAAGCAATAAAAAAAAATATATCTTAATAACTGAATTTATTATGGCCATTTATTCTTTTTGGTGCCTATTACTGCATAGCCTTTTTTGTAAAAAATACCATTTTAAACTTAGTAAAATGCAGCAAAAAGCCCTATTACTGCGTTTGGATCAGTTATTTTGTCAAGAAACCCAACTAACATGCAGTAAGGTCAAAAAAATACTGCATTTTAGTTAGTTTTTTTAAACTTGATCCCAATTAAAATGCAGTATTTAAAACATTAACTGCACTTTAGCTAGGAATAATCATATCTGTGTCATTATGCTATCCAAACTAATCTGCAGTAATGCTGTATTTTACTGCGTGTTAGTCAGTTTATAATGATAAAAGAATGTTAAGTATTCACAACTAAAATGCGACAAGCTTTGATTTTACTGCATTTTAGTTGGGAGTTCGTGACAATAAATTGTATTTTCTTAATTTGCAGTAAAAATAGCTTGTATGGCGGTAAATTTTACTGCGTATTAATTTTTTTTTTAATTTTTTTCCAGAAATATAAAACTATCTAAAGAACTGTAAAATTATATTGCTTACTGCATTTTAGTTATGAAACCTTAAAATTTAATCTGCAGTATAATTTATACTGTATTTTAGTTGGGAAATCACGCCAAATTGTTAATTTTTTTCGTTTGCAGTAAGTGAAAACTGTTAAATAAAAACCATTCTAATAGTCTTAGAAATAAGTAAGTTAATTCAATAGAAAGCTTAAGAAACCCGCTTTCAGAATCACTAATAAAACGAAAAATCACAAAAGGGCTGTTACTGCTCTTTAGTCTCTGGTGGGCAGAGCTGATCAGAAACAGTCCCAGCTGGTCTATATGAAGTATCTAAACTAAAACAAACAGTGCTTCGTTTGAATCGACGAATAAACACCAAAGTACCTACCTACAGGAAATATTGTCAATGAGTTATGTTTATTTCGCAGCAAAATACCATGAGTAATGATGAACGTGCATGATTACAGGTATTGCTATTTGTATGAGTTTTTGGAATTACCACTCGTTAGACTCATCGGAAACAAAGAAATAAGTCTTTGTATCCATTCGAACGAAAATCCTTGATTCAACGGCCGGGATTCAGTACTTTCTGAACGTCAAAAACTCAAAACTACATAATTATATTAGGTATCAAGATAGTCAAACAAAATCTTAAACATCGCCCGCCATTCACCACTTCCCACTGTATTAAGTTGAAGGAGTGGCGCTACTAACTCCCTAGCAACATGTGGACTACATATTACGGAACTTACTATAGCACCTGCAGCTGAACTAAAACAAGTCTTAGTGTGACTGCAGGAAGCAGGAAGACCAACAACATCTAGGCCAGCCACACAACAGTTCGGTGAGCCGACAAGGCGACGACGCTAATCCTAACCAACATGAAATGTATAATAAAAGTACCTATGGGGCATGTGGCAGTGAGACGAGCAGGCGGATGTCGATGGCACAGGTGCTCGGGTGCTCCACACTCGCGGAGTGCACGTTCACTTCCGTGGCACTCCAGAACACTCCAGATCCCTATCATGCAGAGGCCGCGCGGCGAGCACGCTTCACTGCTATGTTCAAATCATAGTTTACTAGAACATGTATTATTATTTTGGGTATCTGTAGTAGTTTACATCGAACACGAAAGTCTAATAATGTTGTCTAGTATAAATGGGCTTGCTCTTGTATGAGTTCGATCCCCCGTCTCGCCTGAAGGAGACTGGCGACACATGCATTTATTTTTGCTTCTCTTGGTGCAACTCCAATACCACCAATACTGCCTTTCTTACCCAACGCATCTCGTTTGTCTTCAAGCGTTTTCATCCCATCATTTCAAGTTGAAGCAACTGGTGTCCACACCAACAATTCAATTCCACTGAATTGAATTTGTAGGGTTGTATGGCAAAATTAACAGCTTATTTTATTATCCAACTGAATTTATTTTAAGCAACAAAAAAATCTAGTACAAATCTTCGTCGTCTTATGTTTTCTTACGCCATCCTTCGAATCACATTCGAATATACTCAATCTCCCTCATTCCTGATATATTCATCCCTTTCGCTCACTTTTACATTCCATTTCCCTCTTTATAACTCTTTACACTTTACTGAACCTTATACACCACTCATACACTTTCCTGAACCTTATAAAATTACAGTACTGAATGCGGTACATGTTCTTATTTTTTAAATAAAAATAATGATATATATATCTCAAACAGCGCTTTACAAAGCATTTAATAACACATGACCTAGTATTCGTGAGGGTACTAAAGCAGTATTATTGATACAGCTATCACTCCTATCACTCACATAGACAATCAAGATCCACAATCACTCATACTTTTTACTTTAACTGATGCCAGAAATATGCGACAACCAACTTTTGCCCGCGGCTTCACCCGCGTGGAGTTCGGGAACTGCTCACGGGATCTTACTTCTGAAATGATAAGTAATCTATGTGCTATACCGGACTATAATCTATCTCTGTGCCAAGGTTGGAAGAGACACTGACACGATAATGCTTACCACGTGTTCAGTACATTATTTGGAGCCGCCAAATTTTTCATCAGTCATTTAAAAAAAATCTTGCCCCGCACGCCATATGCAACATGCGCGCCAAAACTGTGATACACGTGTCACATCATTTTGAAACGTGCTTCATCATCAAGTGTGTACACCAATTTTCGAGTCAATCGACCCAAAGAATAAAATGTTTGACAGAAAAGTTAACACCCCATTCAACCCTTTAAGGGGTGTAATTTCGAAAAAGCCTTCCTTAGTGGATACCTACTCTTCACAAAGAATACATCCTACAAATTTCATGTATTTAGGACCAGCGGTTTGTGCTGTGCGTTGATATATAAGTCAGTCAATCAGGACTATGAATTTTATATTGGGGGATGATCTTTGAAAAACTGTGATACACGTAACTCATAATTTTAACTGAAGAGTATGTACACAATTTTCAAGTCAGTCGACCCCGAGAATTAAAAGTTTCACAGAAAGTTCAACACCCCATTTCAGCCTCTTAGGTGTTGAATATCTAAAAATCCTTCCTTATTCCTTGTCGACATTATAAAGGGAACCTCTGTGCAAAATTTCAGCTTTCTAGGTCTAAGGGTTTGGGCTGGGCGTTGGTGAGTCAGTCAGCCAGTCAGTCAGGTCTTCTCTTTTGATTTATATCGATAATTAGATATTACCAATAACTTCCAAGTTTTGGTGATGATAGACCCAGCCATGATCCAACATTATTTTGAACCTGCAGTCTGGGCAGGTCCTTGTCCTACGCAACACGGGTTCGGCGCAATAGGTTATCTCTTCCATTCTCGCCATCATGATCAGCCGTCACACAATCCAATCTTTTCTTCCCATCTCCAACCAATAAATTCTCATCAGCCTATAATGACCCCACTGCTGGGACACTGGCCTCCTCTCTAAGAGAGGGAAGTTCTCAATCAAGATAAACTATTACCTATAGAAGGTGATGTAATAAAATAAAAGTTGCCTTATATTAATAAACGCAGGGCTGCGCAATGATCGGGGTTGCATTGCAGGTAGCCGATATTAGCTCCGGAGGTCTTAGTAGAGCGTACTTTTTAGGTTCCGAACCCAAAGGGTAAAAACGGGACCCTATTACTAATTGTAACCTCGCCTCACCGCTACGCTAAGACTGCTGAAAGCGCGCGCCGCGTGCAGCGTGCGAGCATGCACTGCGTGCAGCGTGCCAGCATGCGCCGCGTGCAGCGTGAGAGCATGCACCGCGTGAGGAGTCCGCATTGTTTACAAACTGCATTCTTTACGTTACGGGATACCAACACCGTCGAGACGGACGTTTAAACCGGTCTGACCATCGCAACGTAAGTCCTTGAATATTATGCTTATGAAGTATTCGTGACTAAAAGTTCAGATAACAGCCAGTACGTAATAGTTCAACTTTATTTGTATTGTTCGTTGCTAAGATTTTAATTTTTTACATTGCTTTCTAATGTTGAAGTTTATTTAATTAGGTACCAAGCTATTCAACTTTAGTAGATAAGTAAGTAATTCATAATTGTGGGTATATTAGTTACTTACTAAAATACTTAAGTAGGTACTTTAAGTCATATTTTATTAAAATAAAATAGTGGGAACTGAGGTGTTAATTCGAAGACAATCTTAAAAATACTATTCTTATTAAGGTTCTTAAAATGCTGGGAATACTGACCGCGAAGGCGATGTTGATGAAGATGAATATTTTCTCAGCGGTGCAGAGTCCCCTGGCACAGCCCATGGTGGCGGTCATGCAACGCGCCTGAAGCGTCCTGAGCAGCCGAGCTTCTTTGAGTGATGTATCAGCACTGTGTCATGAAGTCGCGTGCACTTCACTACATGCCGTCGGGCGTCGTGGGCGCGGCAGGCGCTCGCTCGCGGTCGCGCCTCGTAAGGCACTGAGCGTCGAGACTCGAGCGAGAGCTGCGAGAGGAGCGAGGCGGCCGCGCGACCCGCGCCCGTCGCCCGGGGCAGGGTGGCGGGCGCGGGGTTGTGGCCGGGTGCGAGCGTGCGGCCCACCCGACGATCGTCCCGACAACGCACTCCATTGTGAATCGTATTCGTTACCGTTACCTACCTTGTGTTCATCACAATTTGACGAATTGCGTTCCTGATCAAATCGGACAACTCAAGGTCAATTCATTGAGTGAATTTGGCATTGGAGTTGGATAGTGAAGCTGACTGTTAGGAAATAGGTTTACGATACAGAAAAATGTAGAAGGCTGAACTAAAAAAAAAAACCTCCTAGGAAAAAGTGTCAGCTCATGGGATGATCCTGCTGTGCCGTAGGTATTCTGTTAGTGTGGTGTCATGGTGTGTGTCAGTGCGTGTCTGCTCCCTACCCCGACGGGTCACGAGCGCGCCGACGCAAGCCGAGCGCCGCAAGCTGCGCCCGCCAGCCGCCAGGAGGCGCAGGTGCACAGCTAAGCTCGCGACCCCTAATCACACAATAATTAGGCCAACCAAACCCGCCAAACGGACGACACCCTTGACCTTATAATAAATACCCTTGTTTAGACATGACATTTTTATTTGACGTTTTTATTTTTAATAATTGCCTCGTTGGTCTAGAGTAGAATCAGCAGTGCTCGCGAGCACGGCTGAGTCTTGGATTCGATACCCAGATCGGGCAAAGTTATAGGTACTGTGATTTTCCATCTCTCTGTTTGTTGTTTTGCTTTTTAGTCGGGTATTTTAGTTTTTATTTTGCTTCTACCTCTAGAAGATTTTAATCTTCTTTCTGTAAACTGGATGCAATCTCAGCTCACCTGTCGGCTGGATACGCAGCCCATGTTTGCAATTAAGCCCCCGGTCACCTGGTGTCCTAGCGCAAAGTCCACAAAACGAATTGGTTGCCAATTAGCCGTAAGTAGCCGCTTCATCATAATACCTAGCAGTGACCTGCAGCAGAGCAACGGGCTCTTCTCGTACAGAGATGAGGGACAGAGGCGGTTAGAGATGAGGGATCAAGGCGGTTTGGCGATTTCAGAATGACATGGTACCTACTTATTCATTATAAGTCCGACAGACCGATAGTCACAGGACCTATACGTCTACACATTATGCGACCCTTGCCGAGTGTTGCCACTGCCCGCTTACCAGGTGTTCACCGTTCACACTCAGTCACGTGAGCACGTTCTCGACTGAGCGTGCGTGTGCCGTACCTTATGCTAAGTTACATAATTATTATTTACTAGCTGTTACCCGCGACTTCATACGCGTTAGGTTCGGAATGTACTTTATTTTAATTTGTCAGGAGGAAACCTCATTTTTTTGTTTACCTGGAATCTCCATTATTCATTCCTACACCGAAACAATAACCTACACCACTAATCAGAACGGTCCTCCCATGGATCTGATAGATCCAGATCTGCTCAAAAAATCTGTGAATGAGATTAATCAATTCTTTATAAGAATCGGTAAATCTTTAGCGGGATCTTTCACAGGGTTTGGCCCCTCTCCATATCAGACTTCTTCGTTGCCGGCTTGTCCCTTCTCTTTTGTCCTTCTGCCCACGGATGTGGATGAGATCAAAATCATCATAGCATCTATTAAAACCACTTATGTTGTAAAGTGTGACGATGTTCCCAGTGAATTAATAAAAAGATACTCTGACCTATCGCGTTTATTTGCAACCTCTGCCTTTCAACTGGTGAATTTCCCTCGGATCTTAAGAAGTCCCTAGTTCATACAATTCATAAGTCTGGTAGCAGGGACTGTGTCAATAACTACCGTCCAATATACATTTTGCCTACATTATCTAAAATTTTTGAGAAAGTTATCAATAAGCAATTAACCAATTACCTGGAAACAAACAAACTTCTATCGGACAATCAATATGGTTTTCGTAAAGGTAGATCAACAAGCGATGCCGTACTCCAACTAACTGATACCATAGTTTTTAGATTAGATGAGAAGAAAATAGTAGATTATTAACCAAGGGGATAAAGCAGTGTCTTCTGTCGCGGGTGACGATTTAAATCGCGAGCGTAACGAAGGACTCGAGGTTTACTCCCGAGCGTAGCGAGGGTGTTAAAAACTTAAATCACGAGCGAAGCGAGGGATTTAATACGAGTCCTGAGTGTAGCGAGGGATTTAAGTTCACCCAAGACTAAGACAGCTTTATCACCGAGGAAAATACTCTACTTTTCGTACAATTTGCGAAAAAATTAACACAATAATAATATGAGATAAGCATTAAAAATAATAACAATGAAAAGTAAAAGTTAACATTCGAAACATTGGTCCAATTATTGATAGAGAGAGTTACATTTTTGTTTGGTACATTTATTGTTGATGAGTTGATTTAAGTATTTCTCTGTTCTTGCGTCTGAGGAACTTGCGTTTCATTGTAGATAGTATACGTCGGAGATAGTGGTGGTGGTGCATCGTGAGTTACGGACGAAGATAAGATGCCGGAAGTTGATGGTTGTGGCTCTGATGTATTAAGTTTTATATTTTTATTAATTTGACTGCTTAATATGGTTTTATTCGCCATTGAGCTTTCGATATAACCCTCAGCTACTCTATCAGAGCTCCAACCACCGTGTCTTTTTATTGACGTAATATCCGCCCCTGAATCCGCCAAGAAAGCGCCGAAGTTCTTCTAAAGCAGTGACGTGTAGAGTTCAACATCTTTAAGTTTTAAATATTTAGCAATTTCCTTTGGCATATTGCTAATTTTATTTTTGCCGATGGCTTGTCGAGAACATTTCCCATTCCGATAGTTTATAAAAAATATGTAAATGTTGGTGGGACGTAATGCTTGGTATTTATGAATGATTTTAGTATATTGTCCTTGTACAATGAATGACCGATTTTTCTTTGTCTTAGTTTCCTTACATTAATCAGCAGTAACTCATTGGAATGATTTTCATCGTAACTTGTAAACTTAAAGGTAGAGGTACCTTTAAGTTTACAAGTTCACATCCGCGGCAAGCACCATTGAGTCCAAAAATTAAGGCCACCTATAACAAAGATAAAAAACAGGTAAATATATAGAATAATTACCATTACTAAGACTTTTGTGGCTAGAAAAAATTTGTCAGGAGCTTCATTACGAAATTTTTCCACATTTTGAGTCGTAAAAATTTTAGATTTCTTTGCGCAATGCCCTTCTGATTTTCTTTAAAAAAAAACCAGTAATTTCGTGAATCTATTTATTTCAATGATTTGTTTGATACTTATTGTAGCTTTCAGTTTTGAGTGTATTCGGATTCTTTGTCTTGGATAAATAATCAAAATAGACAAGAAGTACTGATTCTGATATTGATAGGCCTTTCGCACTTCTCCACGTTGAAAATTCTTCAGCATTTGCACTGATGGAATCCGACATTATGATATTTTTAGAACATTAACTTATTTATAAAAATAAATTAAAATAAACTTAACGTTTATGTATTTGAAGAAAACAAAAACGCGGCAAATTCCTAGACTAATAGTTTTTTGTCGGAAAAGCAAAGGCATCAAGCTCATACGGCCTCGTCGGTTTTCGTAATTTTATTTAATAATCATAACTGCATAATAAATGCGTATTCCTTTTTCAAAAAGATGTATAATGCTTTATATACAAATTCAATGGTGTAAACACAGATGTAGTTCAGTATAAATTTCGTTAAGTATTTTAAATTTAAATCACATTCTCTCCCTAGAGGATGAATGAAATTCAGTACAATTTTCTTTCCGTTTTTAACAGATAAAAATGACTATTGGTATGTTTGCTTTTTGTGGCATAGAATGTCACTTTTTTGAGCAAGTGGTACGAAAAGGTTATTTCACTTCTCATGCTCTAAAATTACGCCAATATAGCCCTACGAAGCGGGACTAAAGTGACCACTTTGGTCCCTAGGGAGTAAAAAGTATTTTTTTTTTAATTTCCTTCGTGTGACATAGACAAACTCAAACAGCCAGTAAATATACTATTATCTGTGGAGTGTGGACCATGTTCGAAAATGTTGAGAGTTTTAGTTCCATGGTTTTTCCACAGCAAAGAAGGTGGCGCCATGTGTTTTAAATTGTTAATCTGTGACTGGTTTAGAAGAAAAAACTGACCGCGAAAATTTCAGAATGTTTGTCGAGTGTTTTGTTCCGTTTTAAATAAATTTATTAAGAATGTCCAGTGATAGTGAAGAGTTTAACGTCGAGCAAAGAGTAAAGTAAAAGACATAATAGATAATCTTTTGAATGCTCCCAATGAAAAATACTTGGTGACCAAGGTATGTTACCTATATAACCATGCTTTTTATTTAGGTACCTATATAAAATGTCGATTGTCACATTTACTTTGTTTACTTACAGGTTGCCTTGATTTTCAGTATAAGTGGTGCATGCAGAAGAATAGAACTGGTGAATATTACTCTGGCCGATGTCGAAACTGACACCACGTTACAGGCTATAAATTTGTCTTGTACTAAGACGAAAAAAAGAGAGAAAATTCGTTATAAATGGAGAGTACTTAATAAATGTTTTTGTACTAAATTGGCTATTTTTCTCGCACTGAAAGTGAAAAGTATAGTTTGCACCTCGAGACTAAACGCCAACTTAATATACCCTCGGTTTCATTGACTCCATCGCAAGCTCGGGAGTCATACCACCTCTGGTATATTATGGCTTCGTTTAGTCCCTCGATATAAAATAAAGGGTGTAAACAGACTCTTAACGAAGCCGAAAGGCACTTGTTCTCCCCGTCATTGCGATCATTTTTTTGTTCTAGACCATGCCTGGGAACCTTCTAGTTACGGAGATATTGGGGGTCAAAGTTCCAACTTTTTCACAATTTTTTTTTTAAATACATGTTTTTAATGTAAGATTTTTACTTTAAACACCTCCAGGGCCCCCTTACTATTCAATCCATCCATCAGCACAGTGTTTTGAGTGCGTTACATTGAGTCCGACTGTAAAACGTGATTTTTCAGCCCAAACAAAAAAGTCATTTCCCAGCACTCATTTTTGCGTAAAGTTACTTAGTTTGATGTACATAATGCTTGGTTGACGGCTTCGTGAAGAGTCTGTTTACACCCTCTATACTATTACAATTTTCCTCGACTTGGCGAAGGCTTTTGACACCGTCTCTGCGCCACTCGTACTGGAGAAACTTGAACACCTCGGAATTCGTGGCGAACAGTTAAAATTGTTCGAAAGTTATCTGTAGGCTAATTCACTGATGAAGTTTTAGTGCAGTTGCAGCGCAGTTTCAGTTAAGTTCGAGTTTGAGTGTTATACGGTATTCTTGTAATTTTTTAACTGCGCATAAATTACGCATGAATTGCACGTCAACTGCACGACAACTGAACTGACTTATGGTGTGGCCACATGAGAGAAAAAATATTACTCACTAAATAATTTTTCAATGAATATGACGTTATTATAATATTAAAATAATACCCCAGTACAGATTTTAGTGCTTTTTCTTACTTATAAACAAACAATCATGTTTTGTTTCACAATTAAACACTATTTTGCTAAAATTTGCCGAATGATGGTCTATCATTGCCCCATAAAACCAAACCTATCAAAATAACAGGATACCCGCCAATGACGCGAAAGTTGAAATTCAAGACTCAGTGCAAATCACAGATGCAACTATAAAACAACTACTACTATAATCATAATATAATATGAATAAAATTATATTTAAGGATGTAGTTAAAGTGAAGTTTACGAAGAAGTAGCAGTTATTTTTTTTTCATATAAGTTTCATCTTGATTCTTCAGTAGGTATGACTTCACGCAAACGCGTTTCTGTGCGGCAAATAGAACGGCTGGTTGAGTATTTGGAGGGCCACAGGGACCTTGCCCGTGGCAGACTAAGGTCTAGAAGGGGAGTGCCTTCACATCACGCCTTTGGACAGATTGCGCGGACATTTTAAATGCCGAGGCAGACGGGGATCCAAGAACTCCCAAATGAAATGAAATCTTTATTTACCAGATATATAAATCCACATACAACATTCACAAACAGAAGCTAAAATAAATAAATAAAACACAGACATTATGCATACACACACGCGTCCCAAATGCAGTTTATTAGGTAATCGGCGTGTGGTAGGACTGCCACCTTATATGTAGGGGGCTGTGGTACCATTCTCGTACCGCGGCCATCAAGGAGTTGGCCGATCGATGTATGGCGGTGCGTGCGGCGTCCTAAGCAGCGCCTGCCAGCAGGGCGCGCGGCCCGCGGCGGTCATGGCGCTCGCGCTGCACCACCGAGGCAGTCGAAACATCGCACGCCACGCGTCGTTAGTCGTTATACTGCACTCGCAAATCAATCAATGCAGCCTTGGTGTCCAAAGAGTGGAGCAAGGTCTGTTAGATTCTATCGATATTGTACCTATGTGTATAAATACGGAATTGATCCACAGGAAACCTTTATCTACTTATTGCTTGACGACGTTCTCGGTCATCAATTTCGGCAGCGAGGAATAATATTCTCAAACCAAATTGGAAACTCATATAACATATTCACTAAAAAGTAAAAAAACTTTTAGAATTTCATTGAAAACGACTTGTAGTTAACTTGTCTACATACAATAATCCATTTTTAACACTTACATTTATAAAAAATACAATTTGATGCCAACAAAAGTAAATAACGATGATCTTATGTTGTGCGTAACCGAAACTGCACGTTGATCGAATTGAAACTTATAAGCTGTCAGTTTGAGACGTCAAACGAATAGTAGAATACCGATCTTGTTGAGTTTCGAATTATGCCCAAAGACGCGCAACAGTAGAATGCCGTTATTGCGCTCGCGTGACGCGCACTTAACGCGAGCGTGTCTGACAGCGGTAGAGAATACGAAAAGCGTTGTTTTGATCGAAATTTAACTAAAACTGCACTGCAACCGCACATCTTTAGTTACGTGAATTAGCCCACTGAAGGGGAGAGCTCATCGTGTTGTGGTCGATGTGTGGTTGAGTGATGACGGCAAAGTCAATATTGGTATTCCCCAGGGGAGTATATTAGGGCCTACCCTCTTTTTAATTTTTATTATTGACATCTGTCATCTGACTTCAAAGTCTCCTACCTTTGAAGACTAAAATTACTTTGCCTCTAACACTTATTCAGCCGATAATAGATTATGCCGATGCCTGCTACCTGGATGCTACTGAGGAGTTATTAAATAAGCTTGAGCGCTTGCAAAATTTATGTATTCGCTTTATTTTTGGTCTCCGTAAATATGACCACGTTTCTCACCTTCGCAAAGAACTCAAGTGGCTCCCAATCCGCCTTCGCAGGAACACTAGGATCCTCTGTCTCCTCTTCAATATCCTGCACAACCCGTCCTATCCTTCTTATCTGCGCGAGCGTTTTTCTTATGTCCGCTCTACTGACGCACCGTGTAGATCGCACCTTAGATCCCTACTTAAATCCCATCCTCATAAATCCAGCTATTACTCATACTCCTTCTCCGTCCATGCTGTAAGGTTGTGGAACTCACTTCCGCCTAGCATTCGTGATTTGAAGACCATTTCACTGTTCAAAGCCAGAGTGAAAGATCATTACCTTTCCTCTCAATTGCTATAATTTATTATATACATATATATTTTTACTAGTTTATATATCTTAGCATTATGTATTTATATAAGTATGTATTATTATTTACTTATATGTGTAATTATATTTAATATTATAGGTTAAGTTAGGTAAGGCACATAAACGCATTATTCTTGTCCTTTTCTCACACACTTTGTCTACGTTTCTTTTTCATTTCTCCTTTTGCCGGTCTGCTGGCAGAAATTTCTTAAGAAATAAGCAGTACCTTTGTACTCATATTTTATAATGTTATTCTCCTGTGTTGTCTACTGTGTGTACATAAATAGTAAAATAAATAAATAAATAAATCTGTCAGTTAAACCTTACTAACGGCAAGATTATTACTTTCGCGGACGATACGGCTCTTTTGTTCTTTGGAGATACCTGCGAGGAAGTGTACCACTTTGCTCAAATGGGTTTCTCACTCGTTATGACCTGGCTAAAAAACAACTTACTCACACTTAATACAGACAAAACTAAATACATAACTTTTACACTAACGAGCAGTCTCCTCACTCAAAACGCCTTATTAAACATCACGGCCCACTCGTGTAACAACAACTCTTCCTACTCATGCTCATGCCCCAAACTTGAAAAGGTGGACTCTGTCAAGTACCTCGGGGTAACTATTGACAAAAACCTGAACTTTAATTCCCACATCGATCTGTTATCCAAGAGTATCAAGAAGGTCATCTTAATTTTTAAGGGCCTTCGACGTGTTGCAGATGCAAAAGTTCTTAAAACAGTATACTTTGCACTCTGTCAATCTGTAATAAGTTACTGCATTTCAGTTTGGGGTGGTGCCCCTAAATCGTTCATGATTAAAGTCGAGCGAGCACAAAGAGCAGTGCTTAAGGTAGCCCATGCTTTACCGTTTTTTCACCCTACCAATGAACTCTACGATAAGTGAAAGGTTCTTACTGTTTGACAACTGTTTATAGTCCAGACAATCTTGCGAAAACACTCTTCACTGAACTACAATTACTCATGTTTGTACGCTCATAAACGCATTAAGACAAATGTATGTTCTACTCAACTGTGTAAAAGTAGTCTTCCGCACCGCAACTTTTGTTTCCTTGGCAGTTATACAATAAAATAAACTCTAATCTAAAAATATACCCTCTTACTAAAGCAAAGTGCAAGCAAGTAGTCACCGCGTATTTATTGGACCTTGATTACAATAGCACTGAAAGCCTGTTAATTGTTTTAAGATAATTGTGTTTTCAGCCTGCCTACCACACCACACCACATCACATCACAACACATCACACACCAAACCACACTATACCACACCACACCACATCGCACCACACCACACCACACCTCACCACATCACATCACATCACATTACACACCAAACCACACTATACCACACCACACCACATCGCACCACACCACACCACACCTCACCACATCACATCACATCACATCACATCACACACCAAACCACACTATACCACACCACACCACATCGCACCACACCACACCACACCTCACCACAATACACCACTCCAGACCACATCTTAACATACTTCACTAGTACATACTCAATAATAATTTTAATTTTGTATTTTTTTTTCCCTTTATGTTTGTTTACTGTGTTCTTCTACCAAATGTTAAAATAATTAGTTATCATACTTAAGATTTAATACTGAAACACTGTTTTTCAGGGGGGCCTGTTAATCTGTGTGACAGGTTTTTCCTAGTGCAGATACCAGTCTCCCACAAAGGATTTATTAGATGTAGTGTCTTCATGAGTATATTTAAGGCGCCTTTGTGGAAGAGAATAATAAAAGTAAATGTTTATTTATTATTATTATTTATTATATACAATGCCACTTTTGTATTTGTTCTCATGCTTCCATACCTCTCTTTGGATAGTGGGCAAAAATGTATGGGCGGTACACCCACGTCCGCCACAGCTTAGACTACTTTTGTTTGGAAGGGATCGCAGCCATGTGTCTACAGAGACACATGGCTGTGATACCTTCCAAACAAAAGACTTCCAAATAAATAGAGAAGCCTGTGCCAAAGCGCATCAAATTCTGTCCCAGGGTTCTCTATTTATTTCAAGTCGAATAGGTCTACTTACTGAACATTATTGAAATAAACCTAACCTAAGCCTAACCTAACCTAACAACTTTTGAAGTTATACTTCTTTTGGCGTGTTAGGGAAAAGTGATGAGAGTAAATTTTTACGATGCGCGCGCACACCGTCACAAAAAACCGACACCCTGAAGTTAGTTAGTCAACATACACCCTGAAGTTAACTAGTCAACATTTTAGTTGTATACACCAAAGGAGTATAACTTCTTACGTGCGTAATAAGTACACACACACTTTTTTTTGGTCCGGCACAGTTTAGACTACTTTTGATTGAAAGGTATCACAGCCATGAGTCTCGTTAGTTAATTTCGATTAAAATGAATGATTACTCTGACGTTTGAATTTGAATTGACGGTTTGCCAAAGGGCGATGGAGCGTAACATCAGCGACAGAATTCGCAATATATGTAGATGCAGTATATATATTTTTTTTCGGATGGGAAATCATCAAATGACTCCTCCCGCTCTGGGCGGAGCGGAAAGGAGTGTCTGACTTGTACTGACTAAAACCCATTCATGTCCCTTCCTTGACCTTTGTGTTCCAGGGCCGCGGTATCTCTTTCGAACAGTCCCGCAGCCCTGGATGCAGTATATCATGACCTTGAATATTTACTAGATAGAGAATTAGAGACATTCATTGCCTTTGTTCAAGGCAGTCAAAGAAATCAATAATCTAATTTTACACAAAAATCCCCGGCCAAGTCAAAATCGTCCATTGATACAGAGTATAATATCGAGAACTCCCTTAATCCATCTGTGCTGCCACCTCACGAACTGCTATTGAAATTCGAAACGCCTATCATGCTTTTAAGAAATTACAGCCCACCTAACCTATGCAATGGTACAAGCCTATATAATATTTTAAAGATAAATTAATTGTAGCGATCATTCTCATCGGACCAGGAGCTGGCCACTTGGCGCAGATCCCGAGAATTCCAATGATTCCCACGGACCTAATTTGCCCTGACTATTAACAAGTCCCAGGGAGAAACATTCTGTTTGGTTGGCATTGACCTAAGAAGAAAATGTTTTTCCCATGGCCGTTATAATGATGTTGGTTTATCACGAGTTGTATCACCAGAAAACCAGAATATTTTGTTACTGGAAAATAAAACAACCTCAAAAATTGTATACAGAGAAACTTTAAATTAAATATCTATTTAATTTAGTTAGGTACAATCGAGGACACTCCCGCCCGATCACCACTAAGCTCATCTTTGCTTGCACTCACGCACGCGAAGCGCTCTGTAGACGGGCGGGGCGCCTCCGCATGATTCAAGCGCAAATTTTTATAACTGATCGATCACTGATCAGTCGGAAGAGGCCGCGACTGTACCTACCTAACTTAAATTTAACAAAATTCTTTTACTATAGAAAGCTACAATATCAGCGAGTAATAGCGAAGTGCTAGTATAATATGTAGTGATAGGTAAGTCGATACTTAAGAAAGTACGGTAGATACTCCTTAATCGCATTTAATTGTACCCTGACTTACTCAAATGTGACAAACTAGTAACTATTAACTAATTAATCGGGGTCTGCTATTCGAAACACCTTGCTCATTCATTATGGTATTTTCTTTTCTTTTATTACACAACTGGCTAATCACCTGTTTGCCACGGCTGATTAGTCAATATTGCCTACCTACTACTACTACTACTTACTAGGTAGGTACCTATGAAATGGATCTCCAAGTGACTCCTAGTGGGATTGGATTGGAATATCTATTCAGATACCAAGGGTATTTATGTATTTACCATGTCAGCGTGGCTGGAGTTAGGTTTTGCGATTTCCGGTCTGATCTCCGAATGAAATCCACAGCCTTTGATTTACCATAGATCACTTAATTGTTATAAATAATGGCAAGTGCATTGATGAGCACAGCAGTGGCCACCCGGCCAGCCGGGCCAGCCGGCCAGTCGGCTTGCTAGAGCGCAGCGGCTACAGCCGTCCCCGGCAGCGGTTAACTTTCAGATATTGTTACTATACATCGTTTGTCTTCGATTGAGATTAGAACTTAATTTATCCATCGCCGCGCGTTGGTGCCGCCGTGGAAGAACTCCTTGATGAGAGCCGAGTGCTTCGTCTATGTACCTACCTACTTTAGGAAGTCACTAATACATTTATACTAGCTATAGATGTGGTTAGTCATCATCTGCCTAGCCTTTTCCCAACTATGTTGGGGTCGGCTTCCAGTCTAACCGGATGCAGCTGAATACCAGTATTTTACATGGAACGGCTGTGTGATGTGGTTAGTGATACCTACATATAAATAAAGGGTGTAAACAGACTCTTAGCGAAGCCGCAAGGACTTGTTCTGCTCGTCATAGCGATCATTTTTTTGCTCTAGACCATACCTGGGAACCGCTTAGTTACGGAGATATTGGGGTCAAAGTTCCAACTTTTTCACAAGTTTTTTTTTTTTAAATGCATGTTTTTAATGTAAGATTTTTACTTTAAACATCTCCAGGACCCCTTTACTATTAAATCCATCCATCAGCAAAATTTTTTGAGTGCGTTTCTTTGAGTCCTAATGTAAAACGTGATTTTTCAGCCTAAAAAAAAAAGTCGTTTCCCAACACTAATTTTTGCGTAAAGTTACTTAGTTTGATGTACATAATGCTTGGTTGACGGCTTCGTGAAGAGTCTGTTTACACCCTGTATATATTTATGCACGTAGTAGGTATAATGAATAGTTATTTGAGTTAGTTATTTAGTGTTAGTAAATAGTTATTTTATTCGAGAATTAAACCGTGGAATAAATTATTCTTGGTATAGTTATTCGTGTATAAATTCGGGTTTGGTCGAATCCGCCCTTACTTAACCGAAGAGAAGAACGTGTCTGTTTTGTTTGAACCATTCCCACGTCACTCCGAGCTACCTAAAGGTGTAACGTAAATATTATAAGCAATTCTAATGATATCTTCCTGCATGGAAACAAGACTTGGGAGAGCTCGTCTTCTAGCTGGAAGCGGTATTGTAGTCGATTTTAAATTATGCAACAAGCGAGTAGGTAGGTACGTACATGTGTTCAATTTAGTTCGTTTGATTGCTTTCAATAGGTGATCGTTGGCGGCACTCATTGATCGGTCAGAGGGTACGCCAGGCGCGGGGGAGCGGTGAGGTTCGGACGGAGCGCTGGCGCTGTCGTCAATTACGAGCTCTTAAGATGCCAATGAACGACAATTACGAACAGAGCGGGTGGGCAGAGTGGCAGACACCACACACACACGCGGACTGCTTCCATTGCATCGCCAACTCACCGGCAACCTACATCCGATTGAAATTAAAGATGTACCTATGATCAATAAAACGCTATGGACCAGTTTTGTATGTCGTTACACGTGTTACTCCTGTTTGGTAGCTTTGAATTAGCGGCGCTGCGTCGTGAACTATTGGTTGCGTGATGCAACCAATAGTTCACGACGCAGCGCCGCTCGAGCTGCCCGGCGTGGCCCGGCCGCTGGGAGGCTGTACACCACGGCACCGGCGGCGCGGGCGTGTCGCGGCGGCGGCCGCGGCATTGCATCACATGACTCACAGTTACATCACGTCAACGCTTGCAAATGTATTATATACGTGTATTTGATGAGCTTGCAGTGAGCAGTGAGATCGATACCTACTACAGGTACACAACATGAATATTTATTACCAAACCGTTCGGTGCAGTTAGTTGACTGCACCCTTGGTGGTATAACTCTTAGTTATTTCGTGTAATATTGCATTTCTTAACGCCCATAGTAAGTACATCAATCAGTCAGTCAGTGGCTCGACAGAGATGAAGCATATTGCCTATTAACGAAGTTATATTGATTGTGACCCAATTCTTTGTTAGTTGTGCGCAACAGGCGTCAGGCGTCAGGCGTGGTGAGTCACGAGTCACGACTCACGCCACTCATGGTGCACACTCTCGCTCGTCTTTTTTTGTTAGATAAAAGCATACTACAGTATAAATTGGTTTCTTACAGAGATAAATATATTTGTTGATTATTTTTTAAAATGATAATGATAATTTTAATGATGATAATTTATTAATTGATCTATTGAATGATAATTGTAATGAAAATGGTAATTTATTAAGTAATTGATTTATTTAATGATACTTTATAAATTGATCTGGACTTTAAAATGTAAAATGTTCATAAATAATGTAAATTTTTGTTTTTGTTAGTTAAAGAATGTAAGCGTTTGTTTTTAAAACGAATTTCATAAATAATGTAAAAACATGGTAAAATAAAGGGTGTAAAAAGACTCTTAACGAAGCCGAAAGGCACTTGTTCTTCGCGTCTTTGCGAACATTATTTGTTATAGACCATACTTGGGAACCCTTCTAAGTAGTTACGGAGATATTGGGGGTCAAAGTTCCAACTTTTTCACAAGTTTTTTTTAAATACATATTTTTCATGTTTTTTTTTTACATAACCCCCGTACTATTTAATCCATCCACCAGCACGATGTTTTGAATGCGTTACATAATTACATTGAGTCCTACCGTAAACCTTGATATTTCACCCAAAAAAAAAGTCGTTTCCCAGCACAAATTTTTGCGTAAAGTTACTTAGTTTGATGTACAGAATGCTTGGTTGACGGCTTCGTGAAGAGTCTGTTTACACCCTGTATGGCTGAGCTCTGATATTCCGTAACAACTATTGTGTATGAGGTACCCATATTTGCAAAGTAAAGTTCTATTCTATTCTCATTGCTCGTCGCCATGCAACAGTAGCAATACCTCTACATATACTATGGACGGCAGTATTCATAAATCAAAATAACCTGTGTAGTGTAACTCTACCGTATGATTTTACCGTATGCCTATTAGGTAGAACCACCATGAGACAACCATAACCATAACGCCAGATATAGGTGCCGGGTATAGGTGGGATGGTACCTACTTAACAACGAACCATTTCCAACTTGGCAATAATTCACCATCCGCCATCAGCCGGGTTCAAGTCCTGAGTGTCCGGACTCTGGGCTGAACAGTATAGACCCTCACAGCCGTGAGCCGAGCCACGCGCCTGCATCTGCGTCCTGCTGGACTGAGTGCAGTCTGATGAGCTCATCTGAGAACAGCATCATATTTGAAAAAAAACTGTTCGAAACCAGAACGCAATAAGTATTGCTGAAATGTAAAAGACCGACCGAAGCTTCGGCTTCGGCCAAAATGGGCCGAAGTTGTGGTGGATGGTTTCTAGCAAGCGCCGAACTTGAACGAACTGTTACAAATACGGGAGGAGAGCGCGGTGGAAGAGGCCACGCACGGGGTGCAAGTGGCTGAAGCCGAAGGTTTCTAGCAAGCGCTGAACTTCTTGTTCCTCCGCATCACATGTCTAACCATGGGGGTCGCATATTGCCGTGACCTGCCATCATTTCAACCATCCAGTGTTAATTCTGTGCTTAGCACTCTGATCTTAAAACTTTAAGATAAAATAAAAACTCAACACCCACACAACACAACACACACACGCATGACGCACCCACAACACAACACTCACAATCTCCTCAATATACGTATACACAAACGCAACACACATCAAACCAACTTTTTGGAAATTCACTTTTATCATTTGTTTTGATTTATTATTTATGTATAAAAAAGCGATTAACTGTAATGTCCAACCATTTTAAATATCGCCTAGCTCAGGCGCAGTCGCTTATATTAAATTTATTCTTTGTGCTTTATTGTAACTGCATTTAAATACTGTTCAACATGTTATATTTTTAATGAGCAAATAAACTTACTATTCCTTTATTCATTTAAATACATACTGATTTCATATTTGAATATAAAACAATATAAACAAAAACATTTAAAAATATAAAAAATAGTAACCCACCAGCATTGGGTACAGTGTCCGGGCTACCGGTGGTCAGGGCTCTCTAGAGCGGAACCTCCTAACAATACCTGCCGTGCCCAGAAGTACTGCTTTCTGAATCAAGCGCTTGATCCAGCTGCCAAGCGAGAGCCTCCTCAGATGTTAGTCGAGGCTACTGGCTATTAAGCCATTGGCTGACACGACTATCGGCACAATGACTGCTGTACTCACATCCCACATGTCGACAACCTCGCGAGCCAGTTCAAGAGGTTTTCGTCATGCGGGACTGTTATATCAACAATCATTGCGGGACGCTCCAATCGATCTATCACCACAGTGTCAGGCTTATTGGCAACAATAGTGCTGTCAGTGGTGATAGGTCGATCCCAATACAACGTGATATTACCATTATCAAGAACTAGGTCGGGCGCATAATTATAGTATTGCACTTCTGACTCCACAAGGTTGTACTTCAAAGCAAGTTGCTGGTGAATATTCCTGGCAACGAGGTTATGTCTATGCAAGTACTCTCCCTTAGCCAGACTAGACTTTTGACAGTTAATTGATGGACACTGAGCCAAAGTGATTATCACTTGAACTGTCAACAGAGATACGTAATAGCCCTACTGTAGCGGCTTTGGTATCGGCTATGACCAGTGACTATCAAATATGACGTCATTGGCGCTCATCGTCGCTGTTGTTTTCGTATCGATACTTGTATTATTGCGATTGTGTAAGCATAG
The DNA here is from genome assembly GCA_950005105.1 of Lycophotia porphyrea. Taxonomy (NCBI): domain Eukaryota; kingdom Metazoa; phylum Arthropoda; class Insecta; order Lepidoptera; family Noctuidae; genus Lycophotia; species Lycophotia porphyrea. The sequence goes on along the minus strand of OX465395.1, from coordinate 18,800,365 downwards.
TGGAGTATTGCGTATCACATTGAGTGGACATCACGTTACGGTGGCTAATAGACCGGGTACGGTGCTCTTCGTCTCAGTACTTGACGCCTCTAATTTTTATCGACTATTATGCGGCTAAGTTGAGTAGCACCCTTTGAGCGTTATAATACTTGATTTAAGGGAACATTTTATATTTAGCGGTTTATATGACATGTGAAATGGTTATTGTAAATTATTTTGTGTTGTCAGTGTTTACTTCTGAATAACTTCTTTAAATAATACCTTTATTTATGTCAGAAAAACCACTTAATTTATACAAACATAATATATTTAGTAACGTTTACAACTTAAGGTGGTTGCGTCAGGGTAGCCCGCGAAATTCAAATTTTCTTACGTTTTTTTGTAATTTGCAAGTCAGTGTAAGGTTGTACGTTAACAAAAAATGAGTCGCGCCAGTAACACGTTAGTTACAGAAATAATCATGAAAATCATCAATGTAGCCCTGTAAGTTTATTTAAGCCTTCCATAAGATGCCTGCACGAAGAAGAGGCCTAACATAGTTTAATACAGGCACCTACTGTGGGCCAAAAAGTAAACTAATTTTTATATAAACTAGTATAAAACTTACATTAAAATAATTCAAACAATAAAATGTTCGTACATGATTATTATTAACTAGCTGATGCCCGCAGCTTCGCCTGCGCGGATGTCGGTTATCGCGACCAAAAGTAATCATGATGATCCCATTTCCTCAACTTATGGGAACCTAGTTTGCCCATTTTCAAAGTATTAAAATGGATATAGTATATTATCCTTAAGAGATAGAAATAAGCCATCGCGGATTTTTCTGTAGACCTAAGATATACGGTAGGTACTATTCTACCATTCATCATTTTGTTATATCTTAAAGGGCAGCGTTTTCGTTGAAAGCTCCCCCAGACGGCTTATTTTCTTCCAACACCTCCAACAATTATCATTATTTTTAGCCAATCTGTACAAAAACTTGACAAATTATATATTAAAAAATTCCTCGAGAACCTATTTAAGAAAACAACATGAAAATCAGTGCAGTAATTTTTGAGTACCTATATCGCGAACAGACAGATAGACGCGGCGGAGAACTTTTTTTTTTTTGGATTCGTGCTCTATTACTGTTTCTAAACACCCCACAATTTTTTTTTTAATATATTCAATGTACAGACACAGTTTTTTTTACTGTCTTATTATATGTATATAGATATATAGATAGATTGGGTTAATTGCCTTTTTTTGAACATCTTTTAAACACAAATGTACTTACATTATGTAGAAAAGTGAAGTTAGGGTAGTAGGTACATTAAGAGCTATTTATAAAACTACCATCTTTAATAAATCAAACCTTTTCATTTGTAACTGTACAAGGATATTTTGGCGTGTGGCTCAAATCAGAACTAACGATACCATTCCATTACTTCCGATTTTATTCACATAAAATAATCAATAAAAAACTAATATTAATGCGAAAATGAACATTTTAAAACATCACAAGCTATATTATATAGAATATTATAAATTATCTCTAGCATTCCATAATCGCGTAGTCGCTCCATGTAAAATACTGGTATTCAGCTGCATCCGGTTAGACTGGAAGCCGACCCCAACATAGTTGGGAAAAGGCTAGGCAGATGATGATGATTCCATAATCGCGTAGGCGGCGCGGTGTCACCAGGCGACTTTTTTTTCTTTCTTCTTCAGAAAATTCTAGCACTATTGTACGTGCCATACTTCACCACCAACACACATAACAATAAAACAACAAGAAACGTTATGTTAACATTTAATACCGGCTCCGATGTTCATTACTGAATTTGAAAACACTACCTTTGAGTAGCGTCTTTCACGAAAGCGACTTATTCAACCTCAGTGAACATGAATTTGATATCCACTATGCTTACACAATCGCAATAATACAAGTATCGATACGAAAACAACTGTCAAAACGAGTCACGGTGACTATCAGCGACGATGAGCGCCAATGACGTCATATTTGATAGTCACTGGTCATAGCCGATACCAAACTAAGCTTTTGACAGTTAATTGATGGACACTGAGCCAAAGTGATTATCACTTGAACTGTCAACAGAGATACGTAATAGCCCTACTGAACCCTCCAGCAGTGTGCTGAGAGGGTTCAAGGCTAGACAAATCCACAATGGACTCAGACTATCGCCCTGGAATATACCGCGCTCGATCCTTATAGGTTCGCTGTTCCCCTGGATCTGTCGACATCCTGGATAGCGAAGGACCGTTTTCCAGTGCCCACTACATGACATCAAGAAGGTACGCAGAGTTGTATCTACTTTATACAACTCCAGAACCCTCATGAGCCATGTATGAGGCACAGAATCATAGGCCTTCTTATAATAATCTATGAAACAAGCAGACAGATCCCTTCGGGAGCGGCGAACCTGTTGGCTAGTGGCCATATCAATGAGGAGCAGCTCCTTAGTACCGCGGCACCCGTTCCTAGATCCGTTCTGAGAGGCCGACATGATAGAATGACTCTCAATATGTTGGTTGATTTTAGCTCTCAAAATGCATGTAAGAACTTTGTAGACCGGCAGTACTACCTGATTTATGGAGCAGGTGGGTAATTCCTGTCGTCAAGAACTGGGGCAGCGACCCTTTTATTTTCGGTTTGGATCATCATCATCAAATGACTTCTCCCGCTCTAGGCAGAGCGGAAGGGAGTGTCAGACTTGTACTGACGCCATCGGCCCTTGCGGGCCCCTACCTGTTTGCTGACATCTCCTAGAGGCGAGGGGGCAGCGACCCTGACTCTAAGGTTGATTGAAACTGGGACGCCAAGCAAGCATGCGATCTTTGGAACCACTTGATCCAGGAGTTGTGCAGGCAGTCTGGATTTCCAGTTAGGCAACGGACGGACTGCACGAGCTACGTCTTGGGGGCTGATGATGATTCATAGCGCGCTCGGAAGGCGAAACCTTTCAACGAGATTTAACCGAAGGTTTCGCCATCCCAAAAATGCTTGTGTGTATCAAATTAAACATGATAATTACATACATAATAAAATACTGGTATTCAGCTGCATCCGGTTAGACTGGAAGCCGACCCCAACATAGTTGGGAAAAGGCTAGGCAGATGATGATGATGAATTACATACATAATTAAAAACAATCTTGTGCGAACAGATGTACAGACGCCAGCACATCAAACTACTACAATCCGTCAAATTTCTTTAATAGATTTTCAACTTTATCTCTGAAGTATTGGGTTCAAGGCTGGTTGGGAAAATCTGACAGATTCCGGTTGGTTGACCTGCTGGCGTCTGTACATACAAACATATTATGTACTAGCTGTTGCCCGCGACTTCGTTCCCGTGGAAATGTTGATGTGTATGTGTGAGGCTACCTCGATGGTCGAGTGGTCGCGACTACTGAGCATGAGGTCCTGGGTTCGATTCCCGGGTAGGGCAAAGTGTTATTGGGTTTTTCCATCCGGAATTTCTCAGTACACACACAGCTACCCACCGAGCAGCGGTCTGGCATGGCCTACGGCCCAACCCGCCCACACAACTGCATCCACGAGCGCCGGCCTGGCTTCTGGCGAGAAGATATGAGGTGAGTACACAGCCTGCGCCATCAAACTGCTGATGAACTTGATTAGGGCCATCAGGCAGGGTCAGGAATGCCCGCGACCTAAGGAAGGTCGCTCCCCCCCGTCGCTTCCTCGGGACTCAGTGCCCGCGCCCCTGGACGCGGACACCGATCCCCATCTACCGGACTAACGCCCGGGTAAGTTGCTACCGGTATACACGTAGCTTCCCCGCACCCAAAGACTCCACACAAACCCTGCTACGTGACGCGTGCTAAGTGTTGCGTAGCTAAATCAGACATGCACTTCTCTACACTCATGTAGACTCACGCGTGGCGAGCTTGCGCTACACGCAGGCATGGGCGGTGTTACACACACAATACCGCCCACACACACGTCGGCCCCTCAGCCCGGACCAACACTGGCTAGCTCTGGTGGTGGGACGGGCGGGAGCCACTCACCCACTGTAGGTGCGTCGGAGTGGGCACCACTGTCGCCGGCCCCAGTAACCGGAGGTCTCACCGCCAGGGGGCAGACAGCCGAGGTAACAAACAGTGCTGTAGGCGCGCCTACTGATTCACACACAGCAACCATACATAGAGCGCGCGTTATTAACGTGCGCTCACTTATTAGGCCTATATGGCCACATCGAGGTCGGGTCCCGTAGTCACGGGCCCAGGTTGGCTTCCGCGGCCAGAGTACTAGTCCCCTTACGGGGACGCAGCGACATCTCAACGGGAGCGATCAGTCTGATTTTGCCTACACAATGAAGCGAATCGAAGGATATCTAAGTGAATAGTGATCAATAGTGTATTTGTAATTGAGTTTTAAGTATTTTGTGTTTATTAAATTTATTTGTTGTTTAATCAGTAGTAAATTAATTTATCCCATACTCAGCTCGTAACATTTTATCCATTCGTGTAACACCACACATGACACATCCTTAGCATTCTCATCTCAGCGCATGCAAATGCCTTTCATTCATCCCTTTAGTGGCCCAACATTCTGATCCAATAGTGTAGTGTATTAGGGTAAGATAAAAGTAAAGGAGTACGATAGACGCTCTCGACTGTGTGTAGTCGCCCCTCGCACCGCTATCCCCGCTGTACAGATTTCCTAGGAAAAGTGCATATTACAAAATATATCATAGATTTCTTATATATAAGGTCCCATTAAAATAGATGGAGTAACTTAGAAATCATTCTGACCACCAAACTAAGGACAATGGTAAAAAAAATAAGAAAAACGCATTAGATAACTTACAAGAAAAAAAATCAGTTGACGAAAATACACTAACAATGCCGGCAATTTATTATTTTAGGTCAAAATAAAATCACTCTAATAATATTGTATAAATTAATATAATTTAATAATAATTTTTGCTTGGATATCTTTGGTTAGACGTACTGAACGCTGCGTTAAAGCTTGTCCATCTATTTTAATGGAACCTTAGGCTGCCTGTCCACCGGGGCGGAGCGAGGCTACGGAGCGGAGAAACAGAGGAATATTAACCAATAGGATTATCCACTGAAGACAAACGGAGATTTTGTGCAATCCTATTGGTAAATATTTCTCAATTTCTGCGCTCCGCAGCCTCGCTCCGCTCCGGTGGACAGGCAGCCTTATACAGGGTGTAAACAGACTCTTCACGAAGCCGTCAACCAAGCATTATGTACATCAACTAAGTAACTTTATGCAAAAATTTGTGCTGGGAAGCGACTTTTTTTTTGGGCTAAAAAATCACGTTTTGCAGTAGGACTCAATGTAACGCAGTCAAAACATTGTGCTGATGGATGGATTGAATAGTAGGAGGGTTCTGGAGGTGTTTAAAGTAGAAATCTTACATTAAAAACATGTATTTAAAAAAAAAAACTTGTGAAAAAATCGGAACTTTGACCCCCTATACCTCCGTAACTAGAAGATTCCCAGGTATGGTCTAAAACAAAAAAAATATCGCAATGACGGGGAGAACAGGAGCCTTTCGGCTTCGTTAAGTCTGTTTACACCTTTTATTTTCGGAATTGTATATAATGACGGATTACACACTTTTTTGTTAACATATACAAATATAAACTTTTTTTAACGAAACAACTGTTTTTTGTTTCTCGATCCGAGGGTCGAAAAAAAGAGAGAAAAAAATCTCAGTAGTTCGACAGTCGAACTAGTAAGAACCAACGGTATTCGTGCTGGTCGGCTGGTGGTTGTGTGAGCTGGTGAGCGTGGACTCGAGCAGGGGAAACAAAACAAGATGTACACAACGAGACATTTATTAGTGTTAACATTCAGTTTGTGTTAGTACCAAACGGGTTTATGCTACATGGCACAGCTGGCGCGCACCGCCCGGCAGGCCGGCACCCGCCTGCCACGCAACACGACAGACACTCCTTGGTGAGGAGCTCTACTATCATTTGCTCAAGTACACATTAGATGGAACTCATTGTCGCTATCAGTTTATTATTAAACTCATAGTAACTATTCAAAGGCTTATTTATGCCTTTGAATAGTTTAAACTATCAAAGGCCGACCACTTGCGGCCGATACTTGCGTACTTTAACCGCCTTGACCGCAAAACAACAGTATTAAGGCGTAGTGCACCAAATGAAGTGAATAATATGTTGTTTATGTCGGTGTCGCCGGCGAGACGCCGCGCAACATATTGTCACACCGTCACACGTTGCGCGGCAAGCGGGCGGCGCTGGCGTCGCACATCTACTGACACGTCGTGACGTCACTACAGTTAGCGGCAGCGAGCGCCGGCCGAGGCACTTCATACCTGTACGGTTTCAGACCTCTGCGACTATTTCAATAGCATTTATGATCATTGCTCATTTGGAAATAGAAAGAAAGAGTTATTGTGTAAAAATAATAAGTGAAAATATACTTCTTAACTCGTACAAAAATAAAATGTTGCTCACATTTAATTGTAGGTAACACATTGCTGGTTGCCAGCCTGTCTGCGGTTACGAGCAGAAGAAACATGTCGACAGATACACTCTGCGGAGCGACGGGCCCTGCCACACGCCGCACTAGTCCGGATGAGTTGATGTGGGAACATGACGTACTGTGACTTGTGAGATGAAGGCCGGCGCTACGCACTACACACAACTTAAACCTATTTATTATAAAAATCAGTCAAATTAATAAATGCATTATCATTACAATATAGACTCGTGGAAACGAATATAACAAATCATTACTTAAACATTTGTACTGGGTTACAACTTAAGTACTAACGAAAAGAAAATAAAATCAGTCTCAACATAAAAGTCTTATACGTTTGTGTAAAATAGCAGTGTAGAGATCAAGTATCGTATTATTATTATGTGTGAGTATTTGTACGATTGTTTGAACGAGGACAATGAGTGGAGGCACAGCTCGAGTGCTGCCAGACTGTGAGCTGTGAGCCGTGCGCACCCTCACACGGTCCGCTGCGACTCTTTGGCAGAGGAGTTAGTACACACACACGCATACCAAAACAATGTTTTCAGTAAAACTTAGAAAAACATAAGTACGTTAATAGAATATTGTATCAAGTGCTTTATTCACCTAACTAACGATCCTTCTGAGGAGCGCCACACACGAACAGATTGGGCATCAGCCGGGCCTCCGACACTAGTGGAACAATCAGGATCACTTGTGTGGCGGAACGCCGTGGCGCTAGTTAAATAAATAGAGCACACATAACAAGTATAACTTACATCTAACACACATTTGGTTAAGCTCTACAGTTACAAACTAACATTATTACCGATTGATCATTATTTCCTCTCTCGTTCCATATAATGCACCACTAACTTTGTGGTCACGGAGTAGGAAGTTAATGGAGAGATAATCATTTCCAAAAGTAATGCCGTCGTGGTACGGTTAGCGTGTAATGTATCAGACCTGCAGACGGGTCCACGCGTTTACTCGCTCGTAAGCGTTCCATTGATGTTTTTACTTCGTGCTCGTGTCGATTTATAAAATAACGATATTAGTATGTTCTCACGCTGACGCTGCGGATGGACGGTGAATACATTAGGATCACACAATACATGAAGAATGATGGTCAAAATGGGCTAAGCTCAGCAGAATTGGAATACATCTAAATATTATTTATAACTTGTAATATCCCAATTAATTAATGCGACAAGTAAAAAGGCGCTTGTAAGTAGTAACGTTAACGTGAGTAAAATATACGATGTGATTAAGATTAATTTCACTTCTGTCGATGTTATGATCAGATTCGTAAAAAATTGCCCATCAACCTAGGAAAAGTATCGCGATTCGCAGCGTCATCGCATCGGTAGGCGTCAGCGTGCCGACCAGTGCTAACATTGCAACACGGTGGACACCTAGCCTTTGTAGGCGGGTTGCGGGTGCGCGCGCAGCCACAGCGCGGCGGCCAGCGGCAGCGCCAGCGCGTGCAGCGCCAGCAGCGCGCCGCCCAGCGCCAGCGGCACGCGCGCCAGCCGCGCCAGCGCCGCCAGCACGCGCGCGCCGCACGCCGCCCCGTGCAGCCCCGCGCCGCCGCCGCTGGCCGCCGCCACGCGCCGCGCCGCCGCGCACTCCGCACCGCCCGCACCACCCGCACCACCCGCACCACCCGCACCACCCGCACCACCCGCCTGCCACAGGACAGACAGACAGTTTACAGCTCGGTATAAGCCGTCCATAATAGTTTATGCATGTCCCGTAAAGAAATACATGCGTAATATACCAAAACCTTGTAAAGCCCTTTGCCCTTTGCAAAGGGCAATTTTGGTCACAATTGAACGATTAAAGATTCGATTAAATTAAGTGGAGTTTACTCCACTATAGAAACTTTTGTGGTAACTATATTTCCGAGCCGTTTGGGGTTGAAACTCAAGGGCCGTGGGGTCCGAGTGCTCATAGTCTATTTAGGAAAATTTCAAAAGGCCTAGTTGACGCTTCCCGTGACCTTGTCAGCAACATCAAGGCGCTGCTGGCCTTTCTTGGGAAATTGGGGTGGATGGAACAAATTTCCCACCTTCACGCAAAATACGCGCATTGGACGTGGAGTTGCGGACACTAGCCTGTTATACTATACTTTATACACACCATATGCATTGAAGAGATGAAATTAGTGGAGACAGATACCTCGTGTTTGTCAGTGAGCACACAGCATGAGGGCGGCACCCAGTAGTAGTTGGTGGGCGCGCCCACGGACAGGTCCAGTGCGTCGTCCGCGGCAGGAGGCGCCGCGCCGTCCCCCCCCCGGCCCTCCTGCGCGCGCGCCCACGCCGAGTGCTGCCAGTCGCGCGGTCCCTCCGCCCCGCAGCACTCCAGCTGAACACGGATTATTTTAAATTATATTAAAAAACGATTCTGAAAGGTCTTGGTCACATGCATAATCATATTAAAAAAGGCTCTTTTGGTACTGTCCCACAAACCATAGGGCACTTGATATCATGTCCGGCATGTCCTGATGTTTGCTCATTACAGAACTGATTAGTGGATGCTACTGGAGGCACTGGAAAAAAGATGGAGTTATACACTAGAGCCAGACGTCCTGTCCAGCTCTTTCTCACACTGCCCATCTCCTAGTAATTGTTTTTAATTGGTTATAGTCACAGCCTGGCCTCAGCCAGCCTGGTTCTAAAGAGAACATGTCACTGATGATTTTGGCTTTGGAAATAGAAATTATTCTAGGTTGTTTGTGTCACAAATCACAACAATGCACCAAGACAAATGTGACTGGACTATAGATCAGTAACATAACATGTTAGTATGGAGCCATAAGCATTATAATTATTTAAGTAGTGGACGAAGGTAGAGGACCCCTTGTTGTATGACGTCGAGCAGCTGCGTGCGCGTGTGCAGCACGCCATACTCGTAGCGCACGGTGTGGTCCAGCGCGTCCAGCAGCGCGCGGCGCAGCTGCGGACGATGCGCCGCGCCCCACCATGCTGCCGCCGCCTCCGCCACCGCAGTGAGTGCCAGTAGCGAGAAGGCGGCCGCCAGCAGCGGCGCCGAGCCTCGCGCCGCGCCGCACAGCGCAGCCAGCGCGCCCAGCGCCAGCGCGCCACCCCATGCCGCCAGAGCCAGCAGCCCCGCGCGCGCCGCCGCGCTCTCGTTGCCGCGCCCGTCCCACAGCGCCCAGCCCGCGAACCCGCATGCGGCGCTGCCCACGCACTGCAACACAAGCGGTCGATTATCACTGTGCACTGTGCGGAATCTTGCACATCATATTAATTAGGTGTTAAGATGATGTTGACTGCTGAAGATGGTGACACACTTCAACTTCTATAGTAAATTGGGAACAAGCTCTGCGACCTCCCAGCCCCCGACAGTGAAACATACAGCGACTTGTAGTATTTATTTACATTTTACGTTACATGTAAACAGGCCGAGCGTTTGATAGTCCTGGCTGGATGTTAACCATGTCTGTTTACGGAACGTATTAAGTTGATCATAATTATCTTATGAGTAGATCAAGAAACTTAAATGAGAATTCAATGCACCCAGCTGAAAAAAATAACTGTTTTCTACTTTAATTTAGCTAATAACAAAGGAAAAGATAAAAAAAGTTTTCAGCTTCTTACCAAAAATATTATGTTGAAGAGTATCAGCAAGCACTTCATTAGCGAATAGCACCGAGACATACCCATGTCTTTCAGTTAGATATCTACCTCTGTAGGATTTTTTAGCCTTTAACTAAATTATTCATTGATATTAATTTTCACTACTTAGCTCTACCTGTTTTCCTAGTAAATATTCCAATTTCAAAATACATATATTTACTTTACCCAGGTTCAATGCCTTCGAGTTTGACGATGAAAAGTAAATTATTGCTAGAAGTAATAAATCAATCATTGCAGCTTTAAAGTTTTACACGTTTAAAAAAAAATATTATTTATGTTGTACATCAATACAATAGTTTCTTATTAAGAATTAATTGATGAGTATATTTGTACAAAAATCTTTAGCTTTAAAATTACATTAAACAATCATAGTCATAAAGAGAATTTAGTAAGTCTGAAGCCATAGACAAATTCATTCGGTACAGTTTCACAGCGTCGAACAGCTAACGTTCGGGGCTCTGACAGCGAGCGCGGAACGCGGAATGTCTCCCTCGAAAACATAAATAAATGGCCACCGTTGTTATTACGTTCTTCCTATTTGTACAATTTTATGTTTGTAAAATGGACGCCGACTGCATTGAAAGGCAAAGGTAATTTTATGTGTATAAGTCTCTTTAAAAAAAGGCGACTGTGATCTAGTTTAAAAATTAAGTTTCATATAAATTGAAAAGGTGTCATTGACAGAAAGTTTCGCGCCACTGAGGTAGCAAAACTTTGTAGTTGTGTTGTATTCCGCTGTCGGCGACGCCTTCTATCATCAGTCAGTAATGTTTTCAATGCAAGGACGCTATTTCCAGGGATCAACGTTTGTCCCAGAGAGAAAAACGGTGGAGTATGAGCTCTCAAAGAATAGACGAAATTGTGGCGGCGTTGATGCGGCCCATCAGCAGCGATTCCCGCCGATGTTTCGACACAGACCTCGCCACGGTGAGTCCCTGACGGCCGACACCTCCGCCGGTGCATCGCCGCGCGCATCTTCTTCTATTGTTATCATTTATGCTTTTCAGCTATAAGGCACTTTTAGCCTTTATTGCACTTTATTGTCCTTCGACATATTACTGAGAGTTTATTTAATAACGAGACGACGCGCGTACGCGGACATAAATGTTTATGACATGCAATGAACGTTGTTGTGGTTTGTCCTCACATTGCATTCCAATATTTTATAAAAATCAATAAGTAGTAGTAGTATCAAGTCAAATAAATGGGTTGTGAGTTCATTTGCTCAGTTCACATGGAGATGGTGAAATAATAGTAGATAAAGAAATATCTGAATCTGTTTACTATTAATATCTAAACACCTGAAGGGCCAGTAACATGTGCTGTAAAGTTTATTTGTTACACTTACATTACTGTGTACATACATTAATATTGTGAACAGTGTTTGTCCTACAACCAGAAAGTAGCTGCTCTGTTTTCCGGTTGATACACACTAACAGGTGTCCAGTCAGGTAGTCTAAGTTACTTCGTCATTCTCTGCTGGTCTTATACACATTTTAATTCTTATTAATTATTTTGTGTTATACTGAAAATCTAACACAATTAAAGAACAGTTAATATGAACCCTGTTCATACTTTGATATGTGATAGTCAAGGCCAAAGATATCCCCATGGTCAGTGAGATGATTGATTAGCATCAAGTGTCTTGAGTTAACTTATTTGTATTAGACATGTGTACACAACCTTCAAATGGTTTTTGCAGTGTCCCAATGTGTTGAGGCCATAAGAAATAAATTACGTTACTTTCTTTTTCTTTATGGTTGTAGATTCAATTTGATCAAAGCTGTTTTGGTTTTCTAAATGATTAAAACTTTCTTCTCTCAGAAACATACAGCTAATATCATAAAGTGTATGTATTGTGTGTGCTATCTGCGAGTGTAAACAACATGACCCACTCACCAATTGAGGCCGGTAAGTTGGCGGCCACAGTTTGACTGCTTGCTCTCATTCCTCACTATTTGCCTCTTGATCATTGGAGCAGTGAATGATGAAGATGACCTTGTAGTTAGCCTTTGTTGCATAAAAAGACTTCTTCCTCTTTACACATAGGTCAGATCAACCTTGATTCAGACTTCTAGCCTGCAAAATTCAAATTTTCTTAAGTTTTTAGGGTACATGAAGTGTAACCAACAGGACCCTATTACTCCGCTGTCCTGTATTAGTGCTTAGGAGTTAACTATAACTGAAATATATTTTTAACAGTTTCAAGTAATGATAATGAGGAATGATAATAATGACAAATGTTTAGTAGCAACCTTCCCGATCTAGGTAAATTTAAACATGTGTTTCAGGCTATCACTTAACATATTACAATTTAATTGGAAGAGTAAAATTATAAAATTAAAATAATCAAATTGGTAAGTACAAAAAACACGAAAACTAGCCTAAGTAAATATGTACTTTTGATTTGAGTATGGATAACATAATCGAACCACAACTTCTAGAAGTTTTTCTATGTCTGAGTAATAAAGTATTGCTAAATAATCCAATAAAACAAAACTTTGTTTTTTAAAACTTATATACTATAGAGTTTTAGTATCTTGTTGAGTCTATTATACAGAAAAGGTCTTAAGAACAACATAAAATCTAGCAAATGCATGTCTAGTTTGAGGCTTTGTTTAAACTAGGTCTTAATTTTTTTTGGCCGGATGGAATTGGGTCATTGGCAAACGTGCAAAAATTTTGTTTAATTCTATTTTGTGTCATATTTTTTACTAGCTGTTACCCGCGACCTTCGTTCTCGTGAAATTATTAAAATATTACCTACTTCCCTTTTTGAATCGGATTTTGTTCCCAAATTCAAGTGTTTTCGTTTTTTTCCACGGAGCCATTATTTATTTTTATAAATTAAAAGTAGCATATGTTACACCTTATCACATCAGCTATCTGCCAGTAAAAGTCCGTCAAAATCGGTCAGGCCGTTTAGGAGATTAGGCGGAACAAGTAGACAGACCAAAATGTGTTTTTGTTATAAGTGCCGTATATATTTTCATAATATGCATTCAGTAAATAGCCATTTATCATACTCCCCTTCCCGACGGTAATGCACACGCTGGCTCAGCGCTAGCCATTCGAGGAAACCTGAGACATTCACAGATAGAACTGGAGCAGGTCCTATAATTCTCTTCTCAATCTACTGCCCACCAAGACACAAAATAACACCCGAGATGTTTAAAACCTACTTCAACACTCTTGGCCACAGGTTTATTGCAGGCGGTGACTGGAATGCCAAACATAGATTTTGGGGATCCCGCTGTAACAGCACTCGTAGATGCTATTTGAAATGTTGTATTGATGAAAATCATCTATAACCGATATCTACCGGTGAAGCCACCTACTGGCCTAGTGACCCAAAGAAACTACCGGACCTCCTGAACTTCTTCATAAATAAGGACATGGACAGTTTACACACTACAATTGAATCGAGCCTAGACGGATCATCAGATCACACACCGGCGATCCTCACTATTAGCAGTAGTGAACTCACTAGAGACATGACGAGTCTCTGACAAATAGCCGAACTGACTGGGACGGTTTCAAGACTTACCTCATTGACAACTCTACTTCTACGATACCTTTAATGGATCAAAACGACGTAGATAACGCCTACCGATATTTGATTTCACAAACGCCATTCAAATAGCTGCCTGGATCAACACACCCTCTCGATCCAGAGTTTCAACCAGGCCCTCTCATCCATAAGATGCAAAAAATTATGAAAACGCAGACTTAGAAGAATTTGGCATAAGTCCCGTCATCCGCTCGATAAAATATACTATAACAAGGCAGCTAAAGAGTTAAAGGCTATAATCCAGGAATCTATTTATTCAACGGCGGCAACAAACCTACAGATGATGTCACCTACGGGGGTTGGTGCAAACTCGCTCTGGAAGGCAACCAAAAACCTAAATAAGCCTCAACAGTCTTATCCTCCAATTAGTTCACAAGCTTCCTGGGCAAGAACTGACTTGGAAAAGGCCGAAGTATTCGCAATGCATCTGAATTCTGTATTCAGACCCAACGAGAGCATTGCAGATAAGCGTGATATTGATGCAATATAAAAACAAGATCTGCAGATGTGTCTGCCCACTAAACCAACAACACCTAAAGAAATTGCGAAGGAAATCAGACAGTTGAACTTGAGAAAAGCCCTGACCTGATCACACCTTCGATACTGAAAAATCTTCCCAGAAAGTGCATTGCCTTCTTGGCTAGTCTGTTCAACGCAATCTTTCGAACATCTCACATTCCTGACCTTTAGAAAATCTCCGAAGTTGTTATGATCCACAAATTAGGTAAACCTGAACATGAAGCGTCGTTTTATCGGCCGATACGCTTAACTCCTGGACTGTCTAAACTGTGGGAGAGAATATTTCTTAACTGACTAAAACCATGCATGGACATCAATAATGTTGTTCCACCTCATCAGTTTGGCTTTCGGAAATCCCATTAATCAATAGAACAGGTTCACCGAGTTTATCAAACAGGAAGACAGGCCTTTGAACGCAAAAAGTCCTGTTTAGCGGCATTTCTTGATGTACAACAAGCTTTGACCGTGTCTGGCACAAAGGTTTACTGGCAAAAGTGAAGGAAAACCTTCCTCACTCAATGTTCCTGCTCATCCGGTCGTACTTATCCGACCGCTGCTTCCGAGTTAAACAGGGCGAAGCACAATCGAGATTGTTTGAAGTGGAAGCTGGAGTACCACAGGGTTCTGTTCTTGGCCCAGTGTTGTATAACATATTTACATCAGATTTACCCACATTAGATGACATAACAGTTGCAACATATGTTGACGACATAGCCTACATATCAGATGACTTCAACCCAGAAATGGCCAGCCATAAACTCCAAATCAGTTAGACGAGACACATAAATGGCTCTGTAAGTGACCTTCACACTCAGGCACAGAAACACCCCTCCTGTTAGCTTGGACCTTATACCTTACCACACACAGATTGCGTTAAATATCTTGGCTTCCATTTAGATAGGCGCCTAACATGGAAGCACATATTAAACAAAAAAGGGAGGAGATAAATCATAAGTTCCGCAACATGTATTGGCTCATGGGAAGAAACTTGGTACTTTCCGTAGACAACAAGCTACTAATCTACAACTCGGTCCTTAAACCAATATGGACGTACGGAATGCAATTGAGGAGCGTAGCCAGCAAATCTAACATGCTCTGCCTGCAAAGGGCTCAAAATGGTATACCAATAACAATAGTAAACTGGGGGGATTACATTGATGATAAAAATGCTTGGCTCAATGCTGGTCCTGCTCCGCAACCATAGGGGCAAACTAATTGATTACCATGTGAAGTGATTGTAGAAGCTGCAGAAGATTGTAATAATATCTTTGCATTGTATAGACTCAATATCTTAGTATTATATAATTGCATAGCACATGTGTGAGTACTATGTACTGTAAAGCTACCATTTACATTTGGTTATCTTTCATTGACCTGGATTTGCCCTGGTGGGTGAGAGAATTTCATGCTCACTAAAATGTCTCGCTGATTGTGGCGGGTGTGTCGGGTCATTTAGCTTCCTTCAATATGGTGGACCTGAATGGGGCTGATCCATGCGTCATGCTCGTGAACGGTTGTGATTGGTCATCTCTTGGCTGCCACGGTTTATTTTAACTACTTACTTTCTTTTTAAATTGTTGATATAATATTTTACTCTGGACGCTCTTAACGTGCACGTATTTCTACATCGTTCTCACATATGTGTATAATCTCAATTTGAATGATGTTACCAAGATTTTGTAACAATATTTTGATAGAAAAGAGTGTCCATGGAGTTTCTTGCCCATTCTTCTCCATAGAGATCTACGCTTTGGAATGGGCAACTACAGTACTTTCACAAGTTATTATGCCATGTGTCTGTGACTGTAGCTTAGCCTAATTTGTTTTTCTGTCATTCAAAAGTGCCTGTAATGGTCTAATTGAAAGAAATGCTTTTGAGTTTGAGTTATAACCATAGTAAATGCACCTTGGTTTGCTCGCAATAGCGAAATTCACGACTTCCTCCAGATGCCGCTCGTAAACTCTGAAATCGAGCGGTACAAATGTCAACAGAAGGCACGCCTAACCATGCGCCCAAATCCACTAGTGACTGAACTGTTAAACCCGACAGCGGTGGTAAAAAGGGTGAAGAGGAACCACCTTCTTTATTTAAAGTAATTAAATTTGTAGCCTATGTTACACCTTATAACATCAGCTATCTGCCAGTAAAAGTCCCGTCAAAATCGGTCAAGCCGTTTAGGAGATTAGGCGGAACAAACAGACAGATAAAAAGGTGTTTTTGTTATAAGTGCTGTAAATACTTTCAGATGCATTTAGTAAAAAGCTGTTATTTAGATATAGTTAGAGTCAGAGATAAAGTTAAGCAAAAAACCAGCCAAGTGCTAGTCGGACTAGCGCACGAAGGGTTCCGTACCATTTTATCTATAAAAACGGCAAAAATCACGTTTGTTGTATGGTAAATACGTATGGTGGTAAATACTAAAAACAAAATAAAATTCCCCCTTAGAATTTTTATAGAATTTGAATTTTTGAATTTTTGTTATAGCGGTAACAGAAATACATCATCTGTGAAAATTTCAACTGTCTAGCTATCACGGTTCATGAGATACAGCCTGGTGACCCCCCATCAGACCATCACGTTTTACCCTTTGGGTACGGAACCCTAAAAATATGAAATATCCCTAAAAGGTATTGATGTGTATATGATAGGGTTGGCTTGTAGTCCAGCCAAGTGCAGCTGAATACCGGTATTTTACATGAAGCAACTAGCTATCTGGTGTTGATCCGGCAGTGTGTTGTATCGCCATGTCCTGGCGCAGTTGCTGGAGGAGTACCTGACGGAGGCGGGGCTGCACGCGCTGGAGGCGGGCGACGCTGCGGCCGCCGCGCACGCCGCGGCGCCCAACTACGCGGAGCTGGCGCTGCTGCTGCAGCAGTCCGCCGCCATCTACGGCCGCAAGGTGGACTACCTGTACCAGCACGTGCTCGACGTCAGCGAGTCGCTGCAGGCCCCGCCGTAAGTCATGCTGCACCTCTACATTATTCGATATATTCAATTCAATATAACTTGCGGTGCCATTTGACAGGTGCACGACATTTTTTAAGCAAGCAGCGTGTGACCCTCATAATATCTCCAGGTAAACAAAGTTGAATTGTGTTAGTACCGATAAGAAATACCCAGGAGTTCATTCATAATCATAAAATATGAGACACTTCTGTCCTTGTGACGGGGAACCGGCGGAACAATCATTGCACTGAATGTGCGACGTTGATTTGATTTTTAACCGACTTCTAAATAAGGAGAAGGAGGTTATGTATTCGTATTTTCTTTTTTTATGCATATTTACCGATTTCACTGTGATTACTGGTCCGATTTAAGTGATTTTTAGGGTTCCGTTTTAGCCACTTGGCTACGGAATTATAGATTCGCCCATCTGTCTGTCCGTCCGTACGTATGTCACAGCCATTTTACTCCGAGACTGTTGGCAGTCCGTTCACTGCTGGCATCTTCAGCACAACTGTGATTTGATTAGCCACGCATAAAACCTGTATTAATCGATAGCTGGCATCAATACAAAAAAGTTTTGTAAGAGACTAAGTGTTCTAAAGTGTCACGTTTCCGAGATACAAGCTATCAAAGTTGAACCCATTCATATGGACCTTAACTTAATATCTCACATCTCGGAAACATGACACTAGAACATTTTGTCCCATACAACATTTGTTTGTATTATACCAGCTATCGATTAATATAGGTTTTATGCTTGACTGCAACTTTGGAAAAAAATAAGCCATTTGATTCTTGAACCCCCTTTTGCTACTGTAATATTGAATAGGACAAAATGGTTAATATGACGGCATAATTTATTTGGAGTTAAACAATAAAATTAACTATTTATCTTTTACCGAGACTTTCCCGTATTGACGCGCGCTCCATGCTAGTCAACACTGCAGAGAGAGATCGGATATTCGGATATTAAAAATCCGAAATAATATCCGATCTATATTTATGAGTAATCTTCATTAATATGCATTTTTTCTGTGTGTTTGTAAAATGTAAGATTACCTGACAAGGATTTCTGTGAGATACCACAACCAATAAGGGTACAATAAAAATTCGAATTCCTTCACAAAGAGCTCGACCACCAGTAGTACTACAACAAGCTCGCTCGCTCCGCCCGCAGGGAAGCAGCTGAGGAGGCACGCGCTTCGTCCGGCGCGGAGCCAGTCGCGGGCCCGTCCGCCGCCCCGCCCGCGCGCCGCCCCGCCGTGCTGAGCGGGCTGGCCGGCTTCCAGCGCATCGCCTTCGCGGGCGCCAGCCGCGAGCGCACCCAGTACGCGCCCGCCGGCAACCGGCCGCACCCGCAGCTGCCCAACACCTTCACGGAGCTGGAGCCGCGCGTCATGACCGCGGCCTCCTGGGGCGCCATCTACGACTACGACAACGAGTTCATCGGCCTGCCCGACGACTTCGCGGTCACCACGGACATCTTCCACGTCAGTATCTGCACGAGCCGAGCTAGCGAGCCCGCGTATCGCGCCGTGACACGGGAGACACGTGGCGTCTATGCTTCGACGACCGATGGTCAAGTTTTATGTTGTCACAGTCGGAAACGGGGATGCTGGTGGACGACTTCGAGCCCCGGACGCTGTTCGACCCGGAGGGACCGCGCCCTTTATCTATGCGGGAGCTTCAGGAGGCCATCGAGGCGGCCGTTAGCCCGCTGCCGCCAGCGACACCGCCCGCGCCTATTTCCCCGCTGGGCGTCGGGCCCGGCCCGCTGGGCCCCGAGCTTGGCTCTCCGCTGGGCGTCGGGCCCGGCCCACTGGGCCCCGAGCTTGGCTCCCCGCTGGGCGTCGGGCCCGGCCCACTGGGCCCCGAGCTTGGCTCCCCGCTGGGCGTCGGGCCCAGCTCCCCGCTGCGTACCAGCACGCCGCTGCCCGGCGAGCCCGCGCCACACGTGTCCTCCGAGGTAGCCCTGCTGAAGCCTATTAAGAAAGAGCGGAAGAGGCGGCACAGCGTTATCAATATCGAAGACATTATCGAAGGCGGTTTAAAAATAAACATTAATGAAGGTAAGTCTGACTAGGCTACCCAAATTCACAATAGGCGAAAATCTTATTGAAAATATCTTTGAACAAAAAACAAAACCGTTTAAAAACACACAGGCAAATAGTGTACTTCTTTTTTCTAAGTCGGTCTGTAGGTAGGAGGCATGTATCGTAGATGACACACGCGGGTTCTATTCAGTACTTTTCTGTCGTCTTGCACGAATTATAGTGTAACGCGACAGTACATATTACACACAGCGGTCATGGACAGCTGTATTCATTCACACAATATTTATAATATAGCATTAGTTACGAGCTAATTATATCATGCAGTAGTTTATTGAAACTATTAGCTTTGGCTATCCGTTACTTATTATTTCAAGCCAATATTTATCCACTCATCAGCAGCGCATATACAATACACGGTCAAAAATAAACAAAATACTAACTTGTGTTATTCTTTTACAGACTTGCGGCAGCAGTTTGTCGAGATACGAGAGTTTAGTATACCGATTAGATGGATTAAAAGAATAGTAAAAAAGCGAAAGAGCTTTATCTTGAGCGAACGCCGGCGGCTGCTCGAGCTAGAACCGGATCCGCGCGCAGGTAAGCGTCGGCACGGTGGCGCCGACAGGCAGGGAGGCAGGGACACGCGCACTGACCACCTCGTTCGGTTCGCAGAGTTCGCGGGCTGGAGCAGCGCGGACGCGACCCGGGCCGCGGCCACGGTGAAGAGCTGGCGCGCACTGGAGCCCGACAGCGACGACGACGGCTTCTTCGAGCAGAGCTCCGTGGGCGACGGCTGCGACACGTCGCGCGTGGACGACAGGACGCGCGCGGACGATACGACGCGCGCGGACGATACGACGCGCGCGGTCGATACGACGCGCGCGGTCGATACGACGCGCGCGGACGATACGACACGCGCGGACGATACTCGGCGCGCGGACGACATGACGCGCGCGGACGATACTCGGCGCGCGGACGACACTCTGCGCGCGGACGACAGGGGCGCGGACTGGGCGGCGTGGCAGGAGGCCGTGCTGGAGCGCGCGGCGGCGGCGGAGGCGCGCGGCGCTCTGGACGTGCGCGCGCTGGGCCGCGCCGTGCTGGCGGGGCTGCCGGGGGCGGAGGCGGCGGGGCCGGCGGGGCCGGCGGGGCTGGCGGAGCCGGCGGGGCTGCCGGGCGCGCCGGAGCCCTTCGAGGCCGTGCTGCGGCGGACGGCGCGCTGCGACCGGGAGGTGTCGCACGTGCTGCTCGCCACGCTGTTCCTGGTCAGTCGCCGCGCTTACTTTACTCCCGACTCGGAAAATCTCGGCAATTAGGCAGCGACGATGCGAACGCAAAACGGCCAGGATACGGTCGCTGACTGTATGACTCTATTTATCGCGATGTAACCGCGCGGCATCCTCTCTCTTTTCTGCACTCTTGTTCCTCCGATGACCTTAGTCAGATAGTAACTTAATAATGGTTACGTAGACACAGGTACGAAGCCACCGACAGCAACTGGGACTATATCGCGGTCGTTTAATGTTTGCATCGCTGCAAATCGCGGTGGCCGAAGGTTTTTGTGCGTGGATCAAGTCTGCCATTTTGTTATTATTTATTTTAAAAAGCTTACAAGATTAGTCATGCTGAGGCTAGCTGGATGCGCGACGACAAGCGGATGTGTGAACTATTTAAAAAATAGAAGAACTTACAATGACGCCTTTAGATGTAGCCAGACCAGTTCATCCGTTACTGAACTGAAAATCTCCGGGATCCGACAGACTGCTTAATTTTTGGCTCAAATGGCTATGTAGTTCACACACTTGTTAGGCATTTCAATTCCAGTCATCCTTAGAGTCTGCGTCGCTACTGCAGTTTCTGACAACTAGTCCATAAATCAGGTATTCCCGCGGAACGCAATAAAAACGGGGTGGAAGGGACACCGACGCGGAAACGTATTTAGTACATCATTCTGAAAACATAATAAGCTGTTCCGTGAACTTTGGCCCGCGTAGGTATAGATAGGGCACTCTTGTAAGAAACAGCGGTTTTTTTTTTAATAACCGATGAAAAATTTCTGACAAAAGATCAGAATGATGCACTGAACATGTGAAAACCGATTTCGCGTCGGTGTCCCCTCCACCCCAGACCAATCTCGTGTTTATCGACAGTCTTAGTGCATCCATTTTGTGAAAATGAATACACACATTGACAAAAACTCCATTATTTTGCCTCTAAATAAAATGGATGCAGGAACGAGTCCCGTAGACATAACCATTAGCCAACAGGTTCGTTGATCTCGCAAGGGTCGGTCAACATGATGGATAGATTATAGGAAGGCCCACGACTCGGTGCCACATCATGGTTCGTGAGACTGCTGGAGATGTACAAGATAGATGCGGGGGCGCAAGTCTAGCCCCTTTCATGCGCTGCAAATTATTACGCAGCCGGCAGAGGAGGACGGAGCTTTTCAGAAACTGCATTTTCTGAACAGAGGAAAGAGAATTGTTGCTGTGTATTGCTTCCGTGAGAAGGTCTTTAAACGGGATCCACTGGTTGTAGTTACCGTTGAATATCTCTAGTTTTGGTGCTTTTTTCTCATGTTGAACACCGGACTACATTTTGGTATTCAAAGCCTTTTTCAGTTCATGGAATTGGTTTTCATACTTGGTGTAGCGCTCTTCGTACACTATCATCTTCTCTCCGTTGGTATTACACTCTATCTCCCAGTGGAGGATGTCAATTGCTGACCAGCGTGTTTCGAGTGTTTGCGGAGCGTCTTGAAATTCCCATCTTTATGAAGGCCCTGAAGTTTGCCGTCTGTTTGCGCATCATGTCCTCCAACTTGCTATTGGATCCCGTATCCTTTTTCGCGGGTTTTTTTGTTCTTGTCGAGTAGGAGAAGGTGATGGTTCTGTTTTGATGATCTTGATTGGCATCCCTAACTTGTTCTGCCACCTCACTTTTGAAGACTTCTTGTTCTCTTCGTCTCGCCTGATCTGAGGTACTTTCCCCTGTTTGTTGGTCGGCACCTCCCAATGTTTTTGTTTGTACCGACTGCTCCCTTGGAGAACGAGCGAGGGTCGTGAGTTGTTGGTGTTGTTGAAGAACAAGCTCGTTTACTTCATTGCAGCACTGTAGTGTACGGTTATAGGAGTCATCCGTAAGATAGGCATGACTTGCACTTTGTTCCGACATTCTGACCACAACTTTTTCAACCAATTTTCTTTGGCAATGTTACAGACACCCATCTAAATTACTGTATCAATAATCAATTACTGTACTGTACTGTATGTTGGCTGTCAACAAGGTGACCCCCTCGGACCAGTGATTTTTGGTTAAGCTATTCACCCGATTCTTTGACAGCTAAATTCCAAATTTAACGTTTGGTATCTTGATGATGGAACCTTGGGAGGCGATATAAATTCTGTTTTAAAACATCAAAATTTCTTAAAAAATTAACATCATTCTATTAGCTTTGACTTCAACGTTTCAAAATGTGAAATATATGTAGCGGACAGTACCGACCGACAATTGACTCTTTCAAAATTTAACGCAATTGGCATCAAAATTATAGAAAAAAGATCTCTTCGTCTCCATGGGGCTCCGATCTTTGACAATTCTTTTCCTGATTTTATCGAGGAAAAAATTCAAAATTTCAATGATGTTTCGGAATGATTGCTCCAAATTAACATACATTCGGCCATCACAATAATTCGTTACTGCTGTTTCGGCCCTAAATTAACATATTTCCTTCGTGCTTCACCTTTATGGAAGCACACTCACCTTTTGGACAGAATGGATGAAATTGTCAGACATACTCAAGCATCAATTTTAAATGTGGCTTTGGACGACCGAGTTTGGGCACCTCTTCCCATTCGCATGGGAGGACTCAGCGTCCGCGAAATTTCCAGTATTAGTTAACCGGCTTTCATATCGTCGGTCCACAGCACAAAGAAAAATCAGGAATATCCTGGCTTTCACACTGATTGATTTTGATATGCCGTGCTTGTCCGAGACTATCGATGCTGAAGCAGTCATGCTAGCGAAGGAGGTGATGGAGCGTGAGAGGGAGAGAACCTCTCGTCCCAGCCGCCGCGGGAGACGCCTCGGGCGTCGGAGGTCACGTGGTGGCTTCCGGCCACCGTAGACGCGGACCTGTGGACGGTGAGTAATGGGCTAGCTCGCCGTCCGTCCGTCTTTTGACGACAGGCTGTGTTGACGGCGCGTTCGTGTTCCACGCGCGCCTCAAAGAGATGTCAGCTAACAGGGAGGGGCCCGTAAGGGCCGATGCCTGCCAGGGCTGCGGGCTGTTCGAAAGAGATACCGCGGCCCTGGAACACAAAGGGCAAGGAAGGAACATGGATGGGTTTTAGTCAGTACAAGTCTGACACTCCCTTCCGCTCTGCCCAGAGCGGGAGAAGTCATTTGATGATTTCCCATCCGTAAAAAAAAAAGGCTATCAATGCTTGAAACTCACTTACCTGAATACTGAAGAACCCAACCATCCAATTTCCTAGAGACAGTGAGACGAGCCGCTCTGCAGAGTAGTTCAGAACAATCTGCTGAACGCGTGTGCTACGAGTGCCGCCGTCGAGCACAGGCACATTGTGCTCCCAGCTCGCTGCTTCCTTACGCCTCGGGGCCGCCTGCTGTCCTCCTCCCCGCTGTGAGTGCGGTGAAGCTGTCGACAAGCTCGGTCAGCACGCCTGTCGACAAGCTCGGTCAGCACGCCTGTCGACAAGCTCGGTCAGCACGCCTGTCGACAAGCTCGGTCAGCACGCCTGTCGACAAGCTCGGTCAGCACGCCTGTCGACAAGCTCGGTCAGCACGCCTGTCGACAAGCTCGGTCAGCACGCCTGTCGACAAGCTCGGTCAGCACGCCTGTCGACAAGCTCGGTCAGCACGCCTGTCGACAAGCTCGGTCAGCACGCCTGTCGACAAGCTCGGTCAGCACGCCTGTCGACAAGCTCGGTCAGCACGCCTGTCGACAAGCTCGGTCAGCACGCCTGTCGACAAGCTCGGTCAGCACGCCTGTCATGCAGCCGAAGTGCGGGCCGTTTTGCACAGCACGCGAACATAAACGACATCATCCGACGAGCTCTTGTCACCGTCGGAGTTCCCGCTGTTTTAGAACCCAATGGCTTGGCACGCGACGATGGTAAGAGACTAGATGCCATGTCTTTGTTTCCTTGGAAGATGGGTAGGCCTTTAGTGTGAGACTCAACATGCGTCGATACTCTAGCGCCATCCCATCTTCCAAGCTCATCGTGCTGTGCTGACGCTGCCGCTGCGGCTGCAGAGAACCTCAAGCGTAAATATAGAAACCTTCGCGGCAACTATTGTTCCGCGCCGTTTGGGATTGCAAGTCTGGGGCCGAGTGCTCATAGCCTGATTAAGAAAATTTCTTAACGCCTAGTTGACGCTTGCCGTGACGCAAGGGCTAGCTTTTACCTTAGCCAGGGACTGTGTTGTCGTACAACGTGGCAACGCCGCCAGTCTCTTGGTCACATTACAGCGTTTAGGAGGTTTTCGATGCCCTTTTATAGTTTGTTGTTAGTTTATTTAGTAGTTTTTAATGTATTTAATTTCATTAAGGATAAACTAACATATAATTATATGTTAGTTTATCAATAATTGCAATCTTGAATGTTTAGCTTTTTCTAACTTACTAAGTTATAAGTAATTCGTTTCAAAACATACAGTTACTGTAAATATTATTTGTTGTCTTTATTATTTGTTTATTTACATAAATGATCTGTAGTGAAGTTTGCGCTGATAATGAGTGTTTGTCTAAGTAGTTAACTTATTAAATATACAAGGTGTAAACAGACTCTTTACGAAGCCGTTAACCAAACATTATGTACATCAAACTAAGTAACTTTACGAAAAAAATTGTGCTGGGAAACGACTTTTTTTTTTTGGGCTGAAAAATCACGTTTTACCGAAGGACTCAATGTAACGCACTCAAAACATTGTGCTGATGGATGGATTGAATAGTAAGGGGGTCCTGGAAGTGTTCAAAGTAAAAATCTTACATTAAAAACATGTATTTTAAAAAAAACTTGTGAAAAAGTTGGAACTTTGACCCCCCAATATCTCCATTACTAGAAGGTTCCCAGGTTTGGTCTAGAACAAAAAAATGATCGCAATGACGGGGAGTACAAGTGCCTTTCGGCTTTGTTAAGAGTCAGTTTACACCCTTTACACATGCGAATCACATATAATAGGGCCTTTAAAGGCCGCTTCAGATATCTTGCAAGTGACGTGTTTTGTAACTATCACCCACCCACTTGGATGAGATATTAGAGGTGGCCGAATCTTTCTTCTGTTTGCATCGTTAGAAAATCGTGATTTGAACCTTGAATTTATCTATATATAAATAAGGTCCCATTAAAATAGATGGACAAATTTTAACACAGCGTTCAATACGTCTAACCTAGATAACCTAAAATATTAAATTGCCGGCATTTTGAGTGTATTTTCGCTAGCTGATATTTTTTCTTGAAAGTATCCAATGCGTTTTTCTTATTATTTTTTTACCATTGTCCTTATTTTGGTTGTCTGTATGATTTCTAAAAGTTTGTCCATCCATTTTAAAGGGACCTTATATATAAAAATCGCCGAAATGTATGTACGCGCATAACTTCCGAACGACTGCACCAAATTGGATGATTCTTTTTTTATGTGTTCCTTATTGGCAGGACAAGGTTTGTACATAAGAAGATTAAGGTAGGCCATAAGTAGGTAGGTAGTAGATCAATTCGAAATCAATGTTCATAGTTAACAGGACAACGTCTGTCGGGTCAGCTAGTACAGAATAATGTGGTGAGTTCTTGTATTTATAACTTTTGTTTTTACACTCTATAATTTCAATGTTTTTTTTTTTCAAATATTATAAATCAATAAATGTGACTACTTTGATGGTCATCTTAAGTAGAGCGACACTGTGATGTTGCGCAATTTTTTTTCAGTGTGCATGGCCTACCCTCCGTGGAGAACCACTGCACGCCACCGGGATGTCGGGTGAGATAGGGTAGAGTACTAAAAAGTATGTGGAGGTTATATGCAAAGTATTAGAACTAGGCCAGCACAAGTTCAACGTGTTGTTTATTCTAACGAGGCAGGTAGCAGTGGCGAAGGTTCCATATAACTCGATTCCTACCGGATTCCCTTTGAAAAATGGCACAATCAGTATTTTATAGACAAACAATAGAATCACATTAAAGATATGTACTCCGGCTTACCTCTTACAAAAATGTACCCTCCGCTACTGATAGGTAGGTAAGTAGGCAGGTAGGGTAGGATAGGGTAGAGTAGTAAAAAGAACAATGAGGTAGTAGCTAGGAAAAGTGCATTGGAAAAGAGCATTGCAACGCACAGCTTACTTTTACCAGCTTTTAGTAACAAATTATCATACATACGTAAACTCATGCCCTTTTTCCCAAGGGGGTAGGCAGAAACCACAGAACGCCAGCTGCTACGATCCTAACATACTCCTTTTGCCTCGGCCACGTTCATTATCCAGAACATGAAAAAAATTGATGTCATTGTTTTTTCCAAGTTTCAGTTCGTGTACAGACGCCAGCACATGAAGCTGCCCAAAATTGTAAAAATTTCCCAATCAACTTTGAACCTAATGCTATAACGATAAAGTTGAAAATCTATTAAAGAATTTGACAGATTGTAGTAGCTTGATGTGCTGGCGTCTGTACGTGTGCTAACTTTTTCACCGCTGGTGACACCGCGGGCGCAGCTTGTTATAAATAAAGATCAACATAAAATTCAAATTCATTGAATAAAATTGATAACATCGATAAAGTGGTAAATTGTTAAAAATAAAATACGTAGAAAATAAAAATAATTACAGTGGTAAAAGGAGACAGAAAATCAAAATCAAAATGAGTATAAATAAATTGTGTATCTCCGATTGTCATCCTTCCTGGCTATCATACTTAGAAATTGCTCCAAATATTCTTTCAGGCGCAGTATTACTTATCTTGAAAATATTTTACCTACTCCTCTAACGACCATGAAAAGTGGAATAAAGATGACATAAAGATTAAACAAATGAATGTCACACAGATGTGTGACATTCATTTGCTTTCTTGTTACATCCTTGTCTTGTTTTTCTTGTTTCTTGTTTTTCCTTAAACCTTCCTAGGTTTAAAGAAAAATACTATTCCTGTTCTACATCTAGCAAAATATAATCTAAAAAATGCGCTGGCTGACTAAAACAATCTTCTAATCTCGCCCAACCAAGATAATACAAAATAGTCATTTCATGGGCGCAGACTCCCAGTGTCCTGCGCCCATGAATATGTACTACAACAATATTCTTATATCACGTAACTGTTATCAAACAATCTCAAATGGATTAAAAGGATTGTTGATTGTTGTATTAACTATACAGTGTTTAATTACTTTTTAATCCTATTTTAAAGTTAAAATCAGAAGTTAGTATATTACAAGTATTCTACCCCTTTTTTTTTCTTTTTTACGGATGGGAAATCATCAAATGACTTCTCCCGCTCTGGGCAGAGCGAAAGGGAGTGTCAGACTTGTACTGACTAAAACCCATCCATGATCTTTTGTTCCAGGGCCGCGGTATCTTTCGAACAGCCCGCAGCCCAAGTATTCTACCCCTGAATTACTATTTAGAGCAATTTTGTAATGTGCTAGCCAGTAAGGATGCTCACCGGAAGTATATCATTTCTTTATACTCATTTTTAGCGATTTTTTGAGATAAGTACATATGGAATGTGAGCTCGGTCATCACTGTGCCAATTGTCGTTACGGCCAAAGGCCCTGATGGGCAAGAGCCTCGACGCTCATCTTTGAAGGTTCTCACTGGGCAGTTGGATCAAGGGCCTGACTCAGAAGGCAGTACGCCTCGATACAGCTTGCATTGTGAGGGGGTCCCTGCCTCTGGAGCCCTAAACCGGTAGCTTAAACCTTGTTCCTACACCGGCAGGCCACTATTTTTTTATATTTTAAATGATTTTTCATTAAATGTATATCAAATATAAATAAAGGAAATAAAAATATTGTTACGAGCTGGGAATGGGATAAATTGAATACTACCGATTAAACACGAAATACCTTATTAATAATAATATGATTCGCGATTTCGATTCGAATAATAAGATTCGCTTCATTGTGTGAATCAGTAGGTGCGCCTACAGCGCTGTTAGTCTCCCCCCTGGCGGTGAGACCTCCGGTTACCGGGACCGGCGACAGTGGTGCCCACTCCGACGCACCTACAGTGGATGAGTGGCTCCCGCCCGTCCCACCACCAGAGCTAGCCAGTGTTGGTCCGGGCTGAGGGGCCGACGTGTGTGTAGGCGGTATTGTGTGTGTAACACCGCCCATGCCTGCGTGTAGCGCAAGCTCGCCACGCGTGAGTCTACATGAGTGTAGAGGAGTGCATGTCTGATTTAGCTACGCAACACGCGTCACGTAGCAGGGTGTGTGTGATGTGTCAATGTGTCAAGTCGGTGCGGGTAAGCTACGTGTATACCGGTAACAACTTATCCGGGCGACAGTCCGGTAGATGGGGATCGGTGTCCGCGTCCAGGGGCGCGGGCACTGAGTCCTGAGGAGACGACGGGGGAGGGGCGACCTAGGTCGCGGGCATTCCAACTGGCCACCCTCGACGGCCTAGCCTCGATTCCAAGTGAGTAGGAAGGCCAGGCGGTCGAGGATGACCAGCTCCGCGTCCTGACCCTGCCTGATGGCCCTAATCAGGTTCATCAGCAGTTTGATGGCGCAGGCTGTGAACTCACCTCTTTTCTTCTCGCCAGGCCGGCGCTCGTGGATGCAGTTGTGTGAGCGGGTTGGGCCGTAGGCCATGCCAGACCGGCGCTAGGTACCGGCCTGTCCGTCTGCCGCTGCTCGGTGGGTAGCTGTGTTGTGAGGACAGCCTGCGCCGGGGTCGGGACTAGGGCGCCCCTGCGGTTGTCCTGGGGTTCGGTGAGGGGCGCGGGTGCGTTCTCCTTGCCCCCCCCCCTTCTTCCACCGCGTCCTCCGTCGTTTGGAGGAGACAGGGGCTTCGCCCCTGTTGGTGGGCCCGTTGGCCGCCGCCATCAGCGACGCGCCTGGGGCCTCGTGGGAGGCCACGTCCGGTTGCCGTGATGTAGCTCGGCGTGAGGCGACTGTGCCCGCTCGCCAGTTCCTATCTCCTTCTGGAAGCAGGGGCAACGCACGTTACGCGCCTCCCCACAGCGTACACAGGCGAGCGGCCGGTGACAGTGGTGCGACGTACACAGGCGAGCGGCCGGTGACAGTGGTGCGACGTACACAGGCGAGCGGCCGGTGACAGTGGTGCGACGTACACAGGCGAGCGGCCGGTGACAGTGGTGCGACGTACACAGGCGAGCGGCCGGTGACAGTGGTGCGACGTACACAGGCGAGCGGCCGGTGACAGTGGTGCGACGTACACAGGCGAGCGGCCGGTGACAGTGGTGCGACGTACACAGGCGAGCGGCCGGTGACAGTGGTGCGACGTACACAGGCGAGCGGCCGGTGACAGTGGTGTGACGTACACAGGCGAGCGGCCGGTGACAGTGGTGCGACGTACACAGGCGAGCGGCCGGTGACAGTGGTGCGACGTACACAGGCGAGCGGCCGGTGACAGTGGTGCGACGTACACAGGCGAGCGGCCGGTGACAGTGGTGCGACGTACACAGGCGAGCGGCCGGTGACAGTGGTGCGACGTACACAGGCGAGCGGCCGGTGACAGTGATGCGACGTACACAGGCCAGCGGCCGGTGACAGTGGTGCGACGTACACAGGCGAGCGGCCGGTGACAGTGGTGCGACGTACACAGGCGAGCGGCTAGTGACAGTGGTGCGACGTACACAGGCGAGCGGCCGGTGACAGTGGTGCGACGTACACAGGCGAGCGGCCGGTGACAGTGGTGCGACTTACACAGGCGAGCGGCCGGTGACAGTGGTGCGACGTACACAGGCGAGCGGCCGGTGACAGTGGTGCGACGTACACAGGCGAGCGACAGTGGTGCGATAAGTGCCTAAATGCCTAAGTGCCCGCATGTGTAGGAACACGGAGGTGTCGAGAATCCTGCGTACCTCGGGCATTCGCTTGCGGACGGCGTGGAATACGCAGCCGAGTCTCAGCGGGTACTCCGGCTCGTACCCCAGCGCGGGGACCTCCTCGTCGATGTCGTCCGGGGCCCTCGTCCTTTACAAGGCCAGTCAGGTATCGCTGGACCCGCCGATATTCCTCTTCTCTCTCTGGAGTGAAGCGAACTCCAACGCCGTATAGACGGGCGTTGGGTGGCGGCCCAGCTAACCCTATATGGCCCTGAAATGGGTGGCCCATCCTGGAACCCTCTCCACAGTCTCCACCACCTGCAGAGGATACCTCATCCGCTTTTGCGGCTTCGGCTTGGGCTGGTCGGTGGCTCCAGGGGCTGCTGTCTGTGAAAGTGAGGCAGATTGTAAGACACTCACCCCGTGCTGTGTCTCCTCAGGGCTCGGTGTCTTCTTCGGTGTCGGAGATGCAGGAAGAGTGCGTCGGGTCGCCTCGGCAATCGTAGGCGACCTGGCATTGCCGTAACCCCGCGGCGACAAGGTGGGTAGGTAGTACCACTTCGCCTTCTCCTCGGACTCGTCAGTGTTTACCGCCGTCGCTGGGCCGCGGCTCCAGTGGGAGGTCGTAGTCGCAGTCTATCGACGGTGATGCGGGCGGGGTGCGCCGTCTGTAAGCGCTCGGCTCCGAGTCGTCGGAGTTGGCGGAAACTATCGACATGCTCGAGTCGGCTCTCGAGGCATGCCGACAGTCCCGCCGGCGAGTTA
The DNA here is from genome assembly GCA_950005105.1 of Lycophotia porphyrea. Classification (NCBI taxonomy): domain Eukaryota; kingdom Metazoa; phylum Arthropoda; class Insecta; order Lepidoptera; family Noctuidae; genus Lycophotia; species Lycophotia porphyrea. The sequence continues at coordinate 18,769,322 of OX465395.1, read as the reverse complement.
TAAGCCGAGACACGAGGCGGCGCTGGCGAGTTTGGTCTGAGAGGCACCGGGGGCTCAAATCGAGCGCCGCATGCGCCGGTCCGGATTGCGAGCTGTGTCCTGCGCCGGCAGCAGCGGCGTACGGCGTTGTAGGAGCGCGGCTGGAGGCGCTCGTCGCGGACACAGCCACAGGGGGGCGGTCGATGCGGTGGCTCGACGATGGTAACGGCGCAACGCGCGCAGCCGCCACTGTGCTCACCCCGCCACTTCCTCCATCTTCGGCATCTTCTTCTTGAGAATCCTCTTATTCCCCTCACTATGGGGGGGGGGGGGGTTCGGCCAGCATCACACCGAGCGGCGTCTTGTCTAGGGTCGGCAATGACGTCGCTCGGTCCAATGCTGGGCGGTTTGCGTCGAAGTCGGCGTACGGGCAAGACTTCGACATCTTCCGACCGCAAATACGACGGCTATTTATATACTAACCGATCCTTCGAGAAGGTTCCGCAACTTCAGGATTTTTTTTTCCGAATGGGAAATCGTCAAATGACTCCTCCCGCTCTGGGCAGAGCGTAAGGGAGTGTCAGACTTGTACACTGACTAAAACCCATCCATGTTCCTGCCTTGCCCTTTGTGTTCCAGGGCTGCGGTATTTCTTTCGAACAGTCCCGCAACCCAACTTTCAGGAACCTTCTTCACAGTTCAGAGAAAGTTCTACAACTATCTCGAATCTTCTAGACAGTTTCGGAACTTTCTCGAATCTTCTAGACATTTCTATAGTAGAACATTCTAGACTCAAATCGTCTTGGTAGTTCCGTGATGGAACATTCGAGACTCGCTCGTAATCTCGAATGCTCTCGTAAAGTTACCGAAGTAACAATATGTAAAAGTATCAGAAGATAAAAACAATTACTGGGCGTCCAAAAATACATCCGTATCGTTGTCAATGGAAAAAGTGTCCAAAGGCGGGCTGAATTGCCACATTGGATATTTTCAATTTTAACAATACTTCTATATTTATACTTACTTATAATATATAATTATAATATTATAAAGAGGTAAAATTTGTTTGTTTGTATGTAGGGGGTAATCTCCGGAACTAATGATCCAATTTTGAAAAGGTTTCATTGGTAGAAAGCTACATTATTCGTGAGTGCTATATGCTATAAATTATATTGATATCATGTATATTAGCCGAGCTATCACGATTATTGTCAGGCCCGGCAGGAAGAAATACCTCTTAAAACAAAATTATTTGCGTGCGCTGCCTAAACCGTTGCTTATGGCAACTTGATCCGTCTCAAAAAGTTCTACAAAAAAGTCCGCGACACCATATTTCTATCTTTTATATTTTAGTAGCTATAGTAGCTTTTATTTATTAAAAAAGTATTTTTCTACATACTTACTTTTGGACTATTTTTAAACAACAAAATATTAAACCTTATACTTACAAAAAAATATTAATATGATCACAAGGACATCACATCATACGGGGTGTAAACAATCTTACATTAAAAACATGTATTTAAAAAAAAACTTATGAAGAAGTTGGAAGTTTGACCCCCAATATCTCCGTAACTAGAAGGTTCCCAGGTATGGTATAGAACAAAAAAATCATCGCAATGACGGGGAGAACAAGTGCCTTTTGGCTTCGTTCAGAGTCTGTTTACACCCTTTAGAGATAAGATTTGCACTTTACAGTATGAGGATTGGTAGTTCCGAAGATAAAATAAAATACTAAATCGCAAAATGTCGTCCAAAATTCGCGAGCCGCATTAGAACAAGCGTTGTGCGGACGTTTTAGAAGAACGGGCCTCATGGTAAGTTGTTACAAGAGATGTCACTGATAACCCAGATAGCAAAAAATAGTCTTAAAAATATCCCAAGACCATATTTTTTCTTCATATTTTAGTCTTATATCACACTTACAGGCAGTTATAAGTGTCGATTTGGGCGCACTTTATAAGTATATTCACCCTTACAATTGCCTTGTAATCGTGACAAGTGACTTTAAATAGCGCGCTATAGGGGTAAATAACCTTTATAACACATTTGCTCGTAAAGGGGCTCTTATTCACTAATTTCAATATCGTATGGTACCTCATTACGTACTTGTGCGGTAATGTAAAGTAAAACGCATGGCTTCAAGATGCTCCGTCAAAAACGAACGGTACTTTTTTAAATCTTAGCAAAGAGTTTTTATGTCAGAAATGTGGTCAACATTTTATGAATAAAATTAACTTTGGGAGATAAAATATAATAAATAAACATTAAATTCTTTAATTTAATTAATTTTGACAATAGATTACAACCATTAATTTTATCTGTAACAAAAACATAAAAACATTAATTTACTGTATTAGTAATACTGACTGTTTTTTGTGCCTTTGCCTTAAAAAAAGGCGCGCGCCTCATTAATTTGTGAACAAGTAAAAATTATTCCGCGCGCTTTTTCTTTTCGCTGTATTGTTTTTATTTAAAAATGTCGTCAAGTAATAATTAATTTATTAATTCGACACCGCCTGAAGTCTTACAGTCTTATTCCAAAAAGCGGTTTAACTAAAAAACCTGGTTTAAACTTCTATAAACTATGGTCTAAACAAAAATGGTATTACAAATCGTGGTTTTGCGATAAACCGTAGACTATATCATGGTCTAACGCTAAACCTCGGCGACCCCTAGTTTAACGATGGTCTAAGTCACTAAATCGGATCCGTCAAAGTTTCTCTTTTTGATTTTAACATCTTTTTCATTGTATTGTGTTGTTTTTACTCGAAAATGGGTCATACATGGTCTATTTCATTGATGTTGTGTTTGTAGTTTTATTTATGTTTACTTACTTTATCCTCGGTAATCCAATTCTCAGATCACAAAAATCAAACAAAAAAATCACATTAAATTATTAAAATTACTAAAGAAAACAAAGAGGCAATTGTTCTAATAAAGACTTAAAATTACAAAGCTAAATGAACTTTGTTCAACTTGCGATGGTTTTGTTTAATGTTATGGTTTCATATAACGCGCGAGACTGTTACGTTTCGAGATAAAATATAATAAATAAACATTTAATTCTTTAATGTAATTAATTTTAACAATAAATTACAACCAAAACAAAAACACAAAAACATTAATTTACTGTATTAGTAATACTGACTGTTTTTTGTGCCTTTGCCTTAAAAAAAAAAGCTGATGCGCGCGTCTCGCTAATTTGTGAACAAGTAAAAATTATTCCGCGCGCTTTTTCTTTTCGCTGTATTGTTTTTATTTGAAAATGTTGTCAAGTAATGATGAATTTATTAATTCAACACCGCCTGAAGTCTCAGAGGCAGCGAAAAAGGCTACTCTAAACCTCTTGCCCGAAAAAAATATAAAACGTCGTATGACATACGTGCTCTTTGATAATTACAGCCTCTGCTTTCTTGTAGGGCCCCTCGCCTACGGCTCGGGCTAGCAATATCGCCTCGGCTGTATTTTTCAACTTACCCCACTTATATCATAATGTACTATAAAGTCCTCCTAATAATGTTATTTTCAGTGTAATATGGCTAGTAGTCCACTTAGAGATCTCCTATTAAGAGTGTCATCACAAACTACCGTGAGCTTGCGAAGTACTTGGAACTTTTGTGAAAATAATAAAAAGTCGCATAAAAACATAAGTATTATATACTGTCCTACATATTTTCTAATTTCTTACTCAAGCATTTGTCACGCACTATATGCGATTATAAGGTTGCGAAGTAGTTTTTCTCGATTACTTTGGAATTTTAATAACAATGTTTTCGCGGGCCTTTTAAAAAATGTGTCTTTTACTTTAAATTATTTTTAATTATTTGTAAAATAATATCAAAATGTCGCCATTACAAGCAACCACGACTCGTAAGTGCTTCATCAGAGCAATATAAGTCCAGTACTCTTGTGTAAAGGTTCTAACGCACTCGTAAAAGTCAAATTAAACCTAAAACCTGTCTACACGGTCATGTTGCTCATAATTTTAGAGTTCCTTAATAATCCAAACGATGAAGTCATTATAGGTACAAATAATTATTCCACAACGTAATTCATTGTAAACACGTATGTTTTAAGACAAATATACATACAGTATGGTTTCAGTCATGGATGTCGACTGTTTCATAACTAAAAAAAAGATCCAAATGCTTAATGAAAAATAGCCATGGAACATAACGTACTTTACTTTGTATTGCGTGAAAAATGTATCACCTGTGGATATCCTAGTTCAAAGTTTCTGCCCCAACATTTTACAATGGCTCAAAATGGCATTTAGCACATCAACCTGCTCAAATAATTTTAGCAATTGTGTATTAGGCCATTATGCCAATAATGCCCAGTCCCCAATACAATAATACGTATTTTTTGAACGCTTGTTTGGAATAGTGTGAGGGCATCCTTGGGTGATTTTTTTTTTTTTTTTTAACTCCGTCATTCAGTATACAGCTAGTCCATTATAAGCTGAGTGTTCGTTCAATGTCACCTCTAAAGTCTATGTTATTTTGTACGGAACCATCAAAAATTGTTTCTGTCAGTTGGTCGATATGCACGTAGACACGGTTTTTGTAGTATTTATTTTAAGTGTTTTCTACGTATATTTTTTCAGTATGCTTCACTTCTCTTAAATTTTACCTGATTTTATAACAATTTCTGGAGTCAACACAACAAAGAAAAAAAGAACCCTTACTCCGGCATTGTTTAATATAATATAAATCATTTATTTACCACAAAAGTTAAAGTACATTGCACTGTATACAGATTAAAGTTTTTAGTTTAGCATAGATAAATAATAAGTAAGTACAATAGTTTCAACCCTGTCCCCTAAACTAGGCTAGGCCTGTATCTTAGGGGGCAGTGTCCGGCTATAGGGTATGCTTATATAATTCTATTGTGGCAGACGTGCCTGTGGACTGTGTGAAGTGGGTGCATTTCTGATCTTGTGGTAAATTTTTACAATGTGAAAGTGTATGAGTGAAGAGTGAATGATGGAAGTGCAAGTGTTTGATGATTGTGTGTAGAAATGGTTGTGGTTTTGTGCTTGTCGTGATTGGAGTGAATGAAGGGAGTTTGTGATGTTTTATGGATATAGGAGTGTTTAGCACGTGTGCGAGAAATAGGAAAAAGAAACAAAAAAGTGGATGTTTATTAGGTGACGTAAGTTAGAAGCGATTTCGTTTTATTATAGTCCTGTTTGAGTAGCCAATCCATTACTGTACGTTTTAGTTTAAACTTAGGGAGACCCAGAATATTTAGACTTTTCTGAACTTGGTTATAAATGTGTCTACTTATTACGTAAAATTGCTGCCTTGCAAACTTAGTTTTATGTTGGATGCTGGGAATTGTATGTCTACGTTTTTTAGGGTTGGAAGGCGCCAAACTGCCATGTGTCCTAAGGATTGATTGAAGCACAAATAGCTGTCGCACAGTTAAAACCTTACAGTCTGCATAATATTGCGCTGTTGGATACCTGCGTGGTTTCTTTGTCATAACTTTAAGGACTGCTCTTTGTGCTCTCTCAGCCCTCAGGAGACCTGTCTACTTGGCCCCACCCCACACATTGATGCAGTACCCTAGCACCGATTGGCACAAGGCAAAATAAACCATTTTAAGAATGGCATGGTTGGCTGACCCCCTGAGTGATTTAAAGATAGAGATAAGTCGCAATGTTCGAGTAGTAATCAGTAGTAGTAGTCTAGGTGTTTATCCCATCTTAGTCCGTTGTCTATTTGGATCCCAAGGTATTTTACGTTGTCATCTCTTCTTAATTTTGGACAGGAGCAATGAGTTAAGGGACTTGTACATGAGTGTGCCGTTATAGAGAAAGTACTGGATGGGTTCATGTTGCAGCGGATAGAAAAAGGAACATATGAAGTTTTGGCCAGATTTAATGTCAGTAGGATGGAGTTAAACCAAAGCATGATTTTGCTTAAGGCAGATTCAGCGTTGCTTTTAGCAGCTTCCCAAGAAGGACCGTGGACTATAATTGCGGTGTCATCTGCATAGGTGTATATGTTGCAGTTAGAGAGCGTCATGTTGCAGAGATCGTTTATGTAAATTTGAAATAATGTAGGCCCTAGTATGCTCCCTTGTGGTACGCCGTAAGTCACTAGCTCCTCGTTACTGAGATTGGTACCAATTTGAACTTGTTGACTACGGTTTTTAAGGTAGTCTGTGAAAATCTCAAGAGCTTTGCCACGAACACCTAACAATTCCAGCTTGGAGATAAGTTTGGAGACAGAAACCGTGTCAAACGCTTTAGAAAGATCTATGAAAATTCCCAGGCACTTCGTTTTTTCGTCGAGTTTTTTAGCCACCAGTTGCGTAAGATCTAGTACCGCGTCTTCAGTAGATAATCCTGGTCGAAAGCCGTATTGGTTATCAGCTATAAGATTAAATTTGTCTAAGAAGTTTCTAAGTTGTTTGTTGAAGATTTTCTCAAAGATTTTTGATAGTGAGGAGAGGACCGATATAGGTCTGTAATTGTTAACACAATTTCTGTCCCCTCCCTTGAAAATTGGGTGCAGAATAGCTTTTTTAAGAGCATTCGAAAAAACTCCTGACTCAATGCAGAGGTTAAATATATAGGTTATAGATGGGACCAGGATATGACGATGCGTTTTAATCAACGACGACGGGATACCGTCCCACAGTCACTGCGTAGCTGAAGTATAGTTGCTTCCACGTCACTTTCTTCTAATTTAGTAATGACAAGCGAATTACATGGATTACTCTTTGTTAACGTTTCTGGGGCATGAATGACGGATGTATTTTGATTTTGTGATATCTTGGAGGCCAAGTTTTTACCTACGTTGGTGAAAAAACTGCACACATTGTTAATGGAAGAAGTGGGAGTGCCTCATAATTTCAACAGTATCTCTGAACTATTTCGTGTTGCGCGAGTGTTTGTGATTTGTTTAATTGTTTTCCATAGTGCTTTAGGGTTGTTTTAATTTTTTTGTAGTTCACTGTGTTCATGTGCTTGTTTCAGTTTTCTAAGTAATTCATTACAAAAATTTCTGTATCGTGTATACGTGATTTTTAGGATTAAGTTATCGGGAGATTTTTTGGATTTTAGATGCATGCGGTCTCGATTCTTAATGCATTTAAGAAGACTTGCGGTGATCCATGGCTTTAAGGTTCGTTGTTTCCTCGGGAGGGTGACTTGTATAGTATGTTTAGTTATAATTGTTGAGATAATTTTTATTAGGATGTTCATAGCTTCGTTACCGTCACTAGTCTTGTAGATATCAGCAAAACTTGTATTCCCCAGTTCGTCCTTCATAGCGTCATAGTTTGTGCGAGAAGCTGAGGTTATCTTGTGTAGGCTTAGTGTAGTTAAGTAATAGCACTATTGGTTTATGGTCGGTAATGTGTGATTCCAGAATTAAGGTGGTAGTGTCTAGTTTTGTCTTTATGAGAACGTGATCTATACAGTTTTCCAATCTGGTTGAAAGTAAGTGGGTAGGTTAGGTTAGTCCAAGCTACGGTCGTTTCTGTTGTCTTGCCTGATATTGACGTTCAAGTCACCAACAAGGACGACGTTCTGATAAGTAGAAAGATCATTGTAGGCAAGATTTAGGCTATTTAAGAAACTTTCAAATTGATCTCTGGTGTTATATGAGGGGGGCCTATAAACTGCTACAATCGCAAGTCCCGGTTCTATTTTGCAAATGAGACAGTTTGCATTTACCATATTGGGTTCGTATACAGTGGCGCTAGACTTGTTTACGTAGATTACGAGGCCTTCATTTTGGTTTGAGTTATTTGAGGAACAGTGCGACTGATAACCGTCAATTATCGGTTACTTACTTTTCTAAGCCAGCACTCTGTGTTTGGAGACTCGAAGTTCTTACTTATATTAATTGCGTATATTAATATGCAGTATCTTAATGTTATTTTGTTTTGAATATTTAATGCAGTCCTCTGGGTCAATTAAAAATGATCTTTCTAGGTGTAGCCTGTCTAGCTCATCATTAATGTTATTTATATTAGCCTTTTGGATTGAGATTAATGCTAGTGCTAAGTTTGTTATTGCTAATTTCGTTAAGGGTTATAAAGAGAACCACTAGAATATCAGGGACGTCGCTCTGTAGTGAAAGTCGTGGTGAAAGGATGATCTTTTGTAAGTGTTTGATGCATGTTATTTGTGAGTTTGTGCTAGTAGAGTATTGTGGGTTAATGTGTTTGAGTTTATATGTGTGTGAGATTTGCTGTTGTTTGTGTATACATTAACTAAAAGTTAGACTTAAAAACATACTGGATATAAAGAAAAAATAAAATGAAATAAGGAGCTTAATAACTAGTCAGATATTGGTGGTGGGTGTAGCCTGTAGACATTTTTCTGAACGAATTAATATTTGTTTTTCTCCCTGTACTTTTCTTAGGAAAATATTCCCGTTGGCAATCCAGCAATATTTGTAGTCATACTTTTTGGCAAACTCCCGAGATAGATAAAACAGTTTTTTGGTGTTGGCGGGTAATTGTTCGGTGATGTAAATAGGCTGACGTTTTCCCGAAAAGCCAATAAGTGTTGTGTTCAACTTATCCTCGTTTTGTTTATCTTTGTTGTAAGATCGGACAGCTGATAGTAATGACTGCTTGGACTGGACTGTGGTAAATTCGGCAATAATTGGGCGTAGTGTTGTAGAATTGTTCGACTTCCCTGACAGGCGGTAGATGTCACGAAACTCAGATTCAGTCAGATTGATTCCAACCCGTTTGCCTATGTTACATACGGTTTTAACGAGACTTGCGCTATTCTCATCACTTTCTGTAGGAATGTTTCGAATTTCGATGCCCGAGGAGCGAGACATTAGTTGCATGTCCTGAATCTTTCTCTCTAAATTTTCTATATATCGCTGCTGTTCCTGTCGTTCCCTTCTTAAATCCTCAACTTCTTTTTTCAGATCCTCGAAGTTGTTGTTTATGAAAGTTATCGATTGCATGATCTCCTCGTTTGACTGTCGAATCTCGATGTTGGACGCATGAATTTTGCTGTTTTGAGTCTCAATTTCAGCAGTATCAGTGACAAGTTTTGATATTAAAATCGTCTGTTCCGATAGGGTCTTACTTAATTTGGAGACGCTAGTGTCACGTTCCTTCTGCCATGCATCAAGTTTGTCCTCTAGCTCTTGGGCACTCAAGGCTGCACCGCTCTGATGTGTTTTCTCTCGTCGAGCGCGTTTGTTACTGTTTGTGTTGACGTGAGCGCTATCCTCGATTGTTGACTTAAGATCAGGTTCGGATTGAGTTTGTGTATGGGTTAGTTGGTTTGTTGGATTTCTTGGTGTATTCGGCGGGGAGCGTTGTACGCTAGCCATGTTTATTGTTAGAGTAATAAATATTAAACAGCGAGATGTAAGAATGTAAGCTGTCAAAGCATTCCTTCATTCATGCAACAGTTTCCAGTAACAACAGAGTTAGGTGCACAGCCCTGTAGGAAAGACGGCGTGGCTGATGCAATGAATATTAGGTACGTAAACAAAACGGTCCAAGTCGGTGAACAATAAATCAAAAATTCTGCTCACGGTCCCAAGTCGGTTGTTTTCGAAAAAAGTTCCTTCAAAGCCTATCGTGTGATCTCGCAATGCGACGCAGTCGCATCGCGCTCGACGCTGGAACGCTTTCGCCAAAACCTTCGTCGGTAGGTTGGTAGTACCGGGACAGCTGCGCACTCGCAGGACTTTCGCCTGTATGAGGTTCGCACAACCGCGAAGATTCCTTGCACTTATTGGTTTGGCCCTATGATACGGCACTTTTAGATATTTTAACGAATTACTTTATTGACCGATTTACACTTGCTGGAGGTTTGAAAACAGTTATTGTGAGATTTTACAATACTAGGTTTACGTTTTAGTGAAAAGTAAACTTGTTGACAGCCGCTAATTAATTTTAAGAGATCGAGTTACAAGATCACAAGTAAGTGGCCCACGGGCGCGTTCCGGACTCGGACATAAACTGTTTCCGATACTTGTAGGACTTTTAAAGTGCTAATAAAACACTTGGTATAGTCACTTCTAAGGTTGACTGTACTTATAAAATGTATTTATAATTATTAATTAAGAATCAAATACAATTAGATTTGTAAAAGACGCTTATAATGCTACTGCTCTTATTAATATTGTATACAATTTTCTTATAGATGTGTATATGAATATGTTACAAGTATGAAAGCACTTAAAACTTAAATACACTTATAAAATAGCACTATTAGAGTTCCTGCCTTAATCAGAACACATATAAACCTTATATGAAACCATAGCTCTTACAATCTTTTGTTTGTAAGGGTATTTAGGGTTTCTGACTTAATCAGAACATTAGTCACATGTAAACACCTGAAACGAACTTTTAAAACCGCTCACGTTCGCTGTTGGGTTGCGACTACAACAATAACAAGTGAATTCCGACGAAAAAGCGATAAGTTACACTTCATGGCGGGTGGCGCACGAGAGGAGCCATGAAAGTCCCTGGCGCTTGGCGCCTCAGAGGAGCCACGAAAAATTTGTTCGCCATAAGGGTACTTACAAACAAAACTTATAAGAACGATGGTTTTATACAAGATTTATACATGTTCTGATTAAGTTTAGACATTTTGCTAGTTGGGAATGTTGGACGAATATACCATGAGTCAAGCTCATGTTGAAGCAGTGGATCGAACACTTAACCGATTCAGTGCGATGGTAGTTTTTTCAAACTATAGCGCCTGGCGGCGAACAAATTTTTCGTGGCTCCTCTGAGGCGCCAAGCGCCAGGGACTTTCATGGCTCCTCTCGTGCGCCACCCGCCATGAAGTGTAACTTATCGCTTTTTCGTCGGAATTCACTTGTTATTGTTGTAGTCGCAACCCAACAGCGAACGTGAGCGGTTTTAAAAGTTCGTTTCAGGTGTTTACATGTGACTAAATACGTGTATAAACCGAAATGGAAGGTAAGTGACTTATTTAATCAGGTGTCTTAATCTTTTTGGTATATGTTTGGCTCGATTGACAGATCCATTATTTATGTTTATTAAAGAACAGGATGTTACCATGCTATTCGTGTAAAACGCAAATATTCCTATTTTATAGTATTTCATAAACAAATAAACGTTGTATTAATTATAGCTTTGAATGAAATGTCTGTTTCGAACAAATGAAATCAATCGGAAAATCATAATGAATGATTTTTATATTGAAAAGGTTTACAACTCCTGAAGTATGCGTTTTCATGCAATATCCCGAAGCTAACACTGGAATCGTAATCTGCGTGACAAATAAGGACACTTTCATTTACGGATAACCACTGAAAAATTGTGTTTTATCCGAGTTTTACAGGTAATACGCCATTCACAGAAAATACCCATGGCGCCTCTACGGCGCCATCCGCACGGAATCGGTTAACGTCTTGAGAAACTCAGTCGCTGTCGTGGGTAGACAGGCTTTCGGTAGACATTTCCCGTCGTCACAAAAGGGATACGTGCGATCATCAACAGGGTGTTGTGAGGCATGTCTAAAGTCAACGCCCCTATTGAGTATATAACTCAAACTTGTTTACGTACCGCGACAGCATACCTTATCGGAAATTGGATAACGATTCCACAACAGCTGCTTAAAGTTGGAGACGGGTCTTTTTCTTCTCCAACCTTGGGCACTGATGCTGCGGAAATCGTTATAAACGAGAGTCTGGGTCCTCCTTAGACTGAATGTGCTTGTCCTAATCTCTTTGCCTGCTTACCACGACTTTTGCCTGATATCTTTCCAACGTTTGGTTGAATCGTTCCACCATTCCATCAGATTGTGGATGGTAAGAAGTGGTTCTGGTTTTGTAGGTACCCATCAATCGACAAGTCTCCTGAAATACTTGCGCGGTGGGCAAAATTCCTTCCCTGATCGCTGTGTATTTCTAAGGGTACACCAAAACGACAGAAGACCTCCTGAACCAATTTATCAGCGACAGTTGTAGCTTCTGGGTTAGGAATGGCGAAGACTTCTGGCCACTTTGTAAAGTAATCCATGACAACCATGAAGTACTTGTTCCTTCATGGTTGTCATGGATTACTTTCACTTTCTGGAAATGGTCCCGCAACGTCTAATGCTATCCGTTCCCAGGGGGCCCCAACGTTGTACACTTTTAAAGCACCTCTGCTGCGTGTTTGGGGTCCTTTCACAGCCGCAAAACTCGTACATTTGCGACACCAGTCTTCCACATCATCTCGACAGTGGATCCAGTAAAATCGCTCTCGGATCTTCAATAGAGTCCTTTTTACCCCCATATGTCCTCCTGAACATCCATCATGGTAGAGCCGTAAAACATCCGGTACCTTGGCATTAGGACAACCATTTGGAAATGACAGCTGTCTCCTCGAGCGTTTTCCCATTTACGGCACAAGACTCCATCCTGGATCACCAAGCTGTTCCATTGTGCCCAATAACTCTTCGTGATGGAACTCATCGCTGCCACATCACTCCACTTGGGCTTAGGAGCACCAGCTTTGATGCACTCGAAGATCGGTTTGATGTCCGTGTCATTTTGCTGAGCCCGCTGTAGGGTTTCCTTCCATTCATCGCTGAGATCCGTTCTAAGCATCCTCACGGGCACTAATTCTTTCGTCTCTTGCCTGGCACAATGATTACAGTCTTCAGTACAAGGTCTTCTTGAAAAGGCATCAGCGTTACCGTGAGTTCTTCCACTGCGATGTTCAGTTTCGAAGTCATACTCTTGTTCAATCCACCCTGCCACTTGCCCCTCTGGATTCTTGAACTGTAAGCGCCACTTCAATGCACCATGGTCAGTTCGTAACTGGAATTTACGTCCCAGCAAATATTTACTAAAGTGCTGCAATGTCTTTACTACGGCGAGTAACTCCCGTCTCGTAACGCAGTAATTTCTTTCCGGTTTGGATAAAGACTTGCTGAATTAAGCTATGACAACCTCCCGGTCTCCTTTCCGTTGAGACAGCACGCCCCCAATTCCAGTATTACTTGCATCTGTGTCAACTACGAAGTCATTTTCAGTGTCAGGATATCCCAAAATAGGAGTAATGCACAGACGCTTCTTTAATTCCTGAAATGCGATGTCGCAGTTCTCGTCCCAGCAGAATTGTCGCTTTTCCTCACTGAGTCTGTGTAGGGGTTTTTGCAATGTCAGCAAAAACTTTTGACAAACCTTCGATAGTAGAAGCAAAAACCCAAAAATGCTCTGACCTGTGCAAGACACAGGTCAGAGCATTTTTGGGTTTCTTCGGAACTGGCCAATCCTTGACGGCGACCGTCAAGGATTGGCCAGTTACTTTCTGTGGGTCTGTTTGAACACATTCCCCCGAAACTATGTGTCCTAAAAACTTTTCCTGTCGTCTGAAAAACGAGCACTTTTTCGGACTTAACTTGAGATTTGCTGTTTGAATTTTCGACAGCACCAGTCCTGGCATTTACTCGTTTCCCTGCTGTGGCTGGGCAGTCACTTCAGCCACCCTTCCCTGCTGATCTTCTCTCGGTGTGCTGCGCTTAAGACAGCTTGACCGAAGATGACCCTTTCTCCACAAGTATAGCACCTAGGGCTGTACCCTTGCGAACGGTCACGTACAGGTGATACTACAACCTCCCTGAGTGCGTTCGGTAGTCTTGCCTCACTGCCTCTACTTCTAAGGCATGGGCCAAGGCATCTTTCAGTGTCTCATGATGCCCAAGTCTCACAGCGGCTCTAACTTCTAAGTCCCGTAATCCATCCACGAACGCCTGCACCAGATTTCCATCGATAAGTGCAGGGGCAGGCTGGTATGCTTTCCGAACCAGCTTTTCCACTTCCAGGGCCCACTACTGCAGGTTCTCGGCACTACGTTGAACACGATCCTACAACTTAGCACGGAACACATGCTCCAGGTGCGCGTCGCCGTATCTGGACTCCAACGCCTCCAGCAGTTGCTCGTAGGTCACATCCTTGCTGAGCGCCTCAAGAATGGTGAGGGCCTGGTTTCGGAGGCCCAAGGTGAGCGCGGTCATGGCTTGCGCTTTGATCCAACCATTCGCCTTCATAACAGCCTCAAATTGGATTTTATAGGCCGACCACGAAGATTTTCCGTCGAATGGCGGCACCTTAAAACCACGTGCTGAAGGTGCAGCAACCACTGAAGCCACAGTACCGTCTCCAGTCTTAAGTTCACCTAAAGCCTTCTTCACATCAGCAATCTGAACTTCGGCTTCGCAGATACGATTTTCATGCTGGTGAACCTGCTCCTTCATCACCTTGAGGTCTTTGCCAATTGTGGCGTGAAGATCCTTTATGAGGAGCATCTGCTCTTCTTGGCGGCGGACCTACTCCTCTTTATCCCGTTGCAACTGCTCTTCTAACCGGCGAGCCTGCTCCTCTTGACGGCGAGCCTGCTCCTCTTGACGGCGAGCCTGCTCCTCCTTATCACGTTGCAACTGCTCCTGCAACTAACGACTCTGCTCCTGCAGCATCATCATTAAAACAAACAAATCTGGCGCCGCGGATGCTGGAGGAACCCCGGATGGACCAGCGACTGGCTCCGACGTAGGCTGGACACCGCCCGGTGTCTGTGTCGGAGAATCTCCAAACCGCCTTTGGTCCATGTCTTTCTGTCGTTGACTCCTGGTACGGATACCATCCATGTCGTCTTTTGGTAGAATCGGCATAACTTATCCCTCACTTCTGACACCAATTTGTTACGAGCTGGGTATGGGAAAAATTAATTACCACCAATTAAACAACAAGTCAAGGTCGCGGGTAACACCTGGATGAGGGACGCACAGAACCAGGAAGTGTGGCAGGAAAAAGGGGAGGCCTATACCCAGCAGTGGGTGATTCCGGGCTGATATGATGATGATGATGATGATGATGATGAAACAACAAGTAACTTGAATTAACACAAAACACTTTAAACTCAATTACATTATGATCACTAGTCACTTAAATATCGCATTTCAAGTTCACTTCGATTCGCTTCGTTGTGTAGCCAAAATCAGACTGCCCGCTCCCGCAAACATGACGGCTATTTATAGGTCGACCGATCCTTCTCGAACCTTCTCACAGTTGCACAATGGAACGTCATCCTTCGAGAAACTTCGACATCTTTCTCGAATGTTCTAGACTTTCCATAGTGAATACTGTCCTTCGAGCAGGTTTCACAATTCTCTCGAATCTTCTAGAAATTTCTATACTAGAACATTCTAGACTCGAGTCGTCTTAGACAGTTCAATAGTAGATCATTCGAGACTCGCATGTAATCTAGAATTTTCTCGTAAAGTAACCGACGTAACAATACATATAATTTTCAAAAAGTCCCCGGCTAGTCCATTGATACAGTGTGTAAGATGCAGTCCACAATCCGCAAGAATTTTTGAACTCCCTTAATCCATCTAGCCTGCCACCTGACGAACTGCTATTGAAAATCGGAATGCCTATCATGCTTTTAAGAAATTGAAGCCCACCTAACCTGTGCAATGGCACAAAGCTACTAACATAAGATTCAAATGATAACTTAAAACTTAATTGTAACGACCGTTCTCATCGAACCAGGAGCTGGCCAGTTGGCGCAGATCCCGAGAATTCCAATGATTCCCACGGGCCTACCTATATCGTTCAAGCGACTCCAGTTTCCCGTAAAAACATCGTTTGCCCTGACTATTAACAAGTCTCAGGGACAAACATTCTCTTTGGTTGGCATTTACCTAAGAAAATAATGTTTTACCCATGGCCAGTAATATAATATGTTGGAAAATAATATGTTGGTGTAATAAGATAAGATATATTTATTTGCTCAAACATGTGTATACATTAATACAAGAAGTGCATGTAGGATGACATAAATAAAAAATCGTTCAGACATGTTTGCCACATACTATGGCGTGCAAATGTTTTGAATTCTGAATGTGTTATTTTTTTAAATAGCATTTCAGTACTATATCATTAATTTAAAGTGAATTAACAAAAGTAAATGGCAAAATTAAACATATAAATAAAAACATAATTTAAAATTAGCATCAATTAATAAAAATGACAAAAGTACAAAAAATAAATCAAAAAAAGTCCTAATTCGAAATAATAAGCACAAATTAATAAATGTCAAAGTATACACAGTCATGTCAAACGTAATTAACAAAATAATAATTTAATTTATAAATTAAATTAAATAGAAATTCATCAATATTATAGTATGCTTTTTCAGTTAAAAACGATTTTAGTTGCATCTTCAATTGTACATTATTAAGCTCTTTCCAAGATTTAGGCAACTTATTGTAAATAATGGGAGCCATGCAGAAAATAATTTTGCGCATAAGTGCAGTCCTACTCCTATGCAGCCTCAGCTGATTTTAATCACGCCTGTTTCTGGGGTATTTATCGGTAATTCGAGAAAATAAGTTCTTGTTATTTCTAATAAACATTACTGTTTCCAGAATATAAAGGGAGGTCAGTGTCAATATTTTATAACGTAAGAAATAGGCCTTACAACTATCGGTGGTTTTCAACTTAAACATGGCTCTAAGACCAGATCTTTTGTGCTTTAAATGCTGGATCACCCGAAAACCAGATTATTTAGTTACCGAAAAATAAAACAACCTCGATCATTGTATACATAGCAGTTTAAAATTAAATACCTATATCAATTCGTCAGGTGCCTACTTAACTTAAATTTTATAAAATTCTTTCACCTCTATAATGCTATAATATCGCCACGGGGACGGAGTCGCGGGCGAAGTGCTAGTGTTTAAATAAGTTTCGGGTCCGGCAAAACTCGGTCGGACACTATAGTCTAGTCAACAAGTTCAAAAACGGTTTAAATAGAAATAAAGCTCCTAACAATATGTGCGATAGCTCATTCGATTCAGAATGACGATCTTTTTTTCAAAATTCCTTAAATATTACAATTTTAGAAGTTATTAACGAAAAACTAAATACCTTGTTTTTTTATCTTATTTTGTTAATAACAATCGCAATTTTTTATGTGCTAATAAACCCTTAAAAAACATTTTTCTAGACGTTATTCCGAATTGAATGAGCTATCGCACATATTTTTAGGAGCTTTATTTCTATTTAACACGTTTTTGACTTGTTGACTAGACTCCTAGTGAGTAACAGTGTTCGTGTGTGCAGGCGAACGCGGGCAACGTGCGCGTGGTGCCGGACGAGCCGAGCGAAGGGTTCTCGCTGCAGCTGCTGTCGCACGACGAGCGCCTGTACAGCGCCGCCGCCGCGGCCGACGCCGACCAGTTCCTGCACTGAGCGCCGACAGTATGTGCGCGTGGTGCCGGGCTAGCCACACTTATCGCTACAGCTGGCCGACGCCGACCAGTTCCTGCGCTGAGCGCCGACAGTATGTGGGCGTGGTGCCGCACTTGTCGCTACAGCTGGCCGACGCCGACCAGTTCCTGCGCTGAGCGCCGACAGTATGTGCGCGCGGTGCCGGGCTAGCCACACTTGTCGCTACAGCTGGCCGACGCCGACCAGTTCCTGCGCTGAGCGCCGACAGTATGTGCGCGCGGTGCCGGGCTAGCCACACTTGTCGCTACAGCTGGCCGACGCCGACCAGTTCCTGCGCTGAGCGCTACTGTCGGCGCCACTGGCTCCTTAGCTCTGCAGTGTTCCACGTCTCTTTTCGAGTGATATTTATTGCGTCGTGGAGAACTTTAGTTTGTTCCTGTATGCTTGACTCTTTTGTTACTTATTCCTAACAATTAGCAATTTGTTTAATCAAATTTTATTTTTTACATTTTGACTATTTTTTATACATTATTATAAGTCTTAAACTTTACACATCATAAATCCAAATATAGAATTCATGTATATTGTATAGCTATATCTTTACGCTAATACCTGATGCTAGTAATTGTACATACATAAATATATGTAAAGAGTTTTTTTTGTTTGTAAATATAGTAAATAAGTTAATGTAATTAATCAAAATGTATTTTTATAAGTACAAGAATTATTATGTAAGTATTAACGCACCAGCTAGTGGTGTTTCGTACAACGTGTACACTCGTACAGTATACAGTACGTATGGAGGGCAGGGTAACATTGTGTAACCGCCAGGACATGCAGCACGGCACTCTACCCGGCTGCGGTCAGCTAGTATTATTATATTATAGATCTCTAATCGTGAATAAATGTGTGCATAAGTATGAAGAGATACACTCGAAGTAGTTATCGAACAGTTCATTCATAGTTATCAAATATTGCAATGTTGTTTATATATTATCTACTACTGTGACGTGTAGCAGTGTTACGCCATGATGGCGCTGTCAATGTTAAATTGTTACCCCTGATGTACGGTTGACTATCTTTGAATAATATCAAATTCATCACTGTTTCGGCGAAAACTTTCTAATTGAATACAAAATTATACCGTCCTTACACTTTAGACACTTAGAGCAGTTTCAAACTAACGTAATTTTCTGCGCGAATAAGTTCGTATCGGCTATGGAGCCAAAACCCGAGCTTGAAAAATTCGAACATATGTACGCGCACGCCATTCACCTGTTTGCTCAAACTGGTAGGTTCTGTCAGTAGCGATATTATGTCAGTATCTCCGCGCTTCCAAAAACGAGTTCATACGTGCAGAAAATACGCTAATCTGAAACCGCCCTTAATAATCATAACTATCTAGATGTAATTGTCCTTCAAATGTAAATAGTAAATATATGAAGTGACATCTCGACAGTGGACATCATCGCCTCTTGATCTATAGATCAAGAGACGATCAAGATGTAAACGGACCTTTCACGAAGCCGTCAACCAAGCGTTCTGTACACAAATGTTTAGGAGTGAAGAATCACGAATTACTGTAAGACTCAATAGTCTCAATGTAATGTACTTAAAACCTTGAGATATTTAGAGTAAAATAATTACAATATAAATTTGTATTATTAAAAAAAAAACTTGATGGAATGGAAATTTTGAACTTCAATATCTTCGTAACAAGAAGGTTCCTGGTATGGTCCAGAACTAAAAATGATCGCTATGACGGGAAGAACAAGTTCCTCTCGGCTTCGTTAAGGGTCTTTTCATACGACTTTTTTTCACCCACTATAAGTCGTTATATTTTTTTGTTATTTGCTAAGACAAGCAGTATCTTATTGTTAGTTTGTCAAACAAGCTCGGGATAAAAGTGAAATAAATAAGAGACACGTAAATAGTACAATCTTATTATACACACATGCCAAATGTCAATGTAATATTATCATGTAAATGTGATGAAAGCAAAATAATCGAAAATTGGTAATTCGATTGCCGTTGGTTTAAGAGGGCGCATTCTGACAGTTGTAGTTGGCGTCGTCATAAATAGTGCAATACAAATCGCAGTTACAATTATTTAATCAATTCAAACTAAATGAATTTATGAAATATCACTCAGTAGTGCACTAAAATATTGGTTATGAAATGCAATAACTAATATTGTAATACAGAATATTTCACCTTATTTGGTGTTATTATTGTATTTCAGAATTCACGCTTTTAATTCAAAACATTCTTAACATTTTTGGTCCCTAGAGTCTCTACAACTGTGTATTACTATAGATGTTGATGTTAATTATATAAACTAATTTCACAACAATAGTATTATGAGCATAATAAGTAATAGAGGCTATATTTGTGCAACATTGTATGCAGGGTAATTGGTGATTGAGTGCATTCTTTGAGTTGGATTATTATATTAGAACGATACTTGAGAAGGTTGCCCGAAGTTTTCGGGGTTTTAATTATTGCAAATATTCTCAGGCATCCATTCCCAAGGAATGCTCTCAGGCCCCAATAATGACGGAGCGTGAGAGGGAGAGAACCTCGTCCCAGCCGCCGCGGGAGACGCCTCAGGCGTCGGGGGTCACGTGGTGGCTTCCGGCCACCGTAGACGCGGACCTGTGGACGGTGAGTAATGGGCTAGCTCGCCGTCCGTCCGTCTTTTGACGACAGGCCGTGTTGACGGCGCGTTCGTGTTCCACGCGCGCCTCAGAGAGATGTCAGCAAACAGGGAGGGGCCCGCAAGGGCCGATGCCTGCCAGGGCTGCGGGCTGTTCGAAAGAGATACCGCGGCCCTGTAACACAAAGGGCAAGGAAGGAACATGGATGGGTTTTAGTCAGTACAAGTCTGACACTCCCTTCCGCTCTGCCCAGAGCGGGAGAAGTCATTTGATGATTTCGCATCCGAAAAAAAAAAATGGCCCCTATAATGACCTAATCACCCTATATGAATATTCTCGGCCTATTAATTAAGTTATGATTCTTATAGTAATTGTCCACATAAAATATTGCGCAGAAAATGTAATTAAGAATGATCCGTACAACCCAAAATTGCGTATTTCGGAACCAGCAGTGCTCATAGTGAAAAAGTTCTAATAAAGAAATTGACTACAAATCATAATATACTGCACGCTTACACAGTATCTCGTCGTCGCACATCGTCTAGTCGGTCTCGACGATGTCCGCATATTTGCTTTTATAATTCCTGTTAAACGTTTCTGTATTTGTTACATACCTACTACCTGTGGTACTGTGAATGGAGTTTGCTCAATTTGTAAGTTGTGAGCGATTTTATGTTAAGTGGAAATAATGAGAAGTCATACAATGTATGGCGTGAGGGGCGCGTGCCTTGCCGAGACCGCTCGCGATGTGCCGAGTGTGACACACGGCCGACTGACACGGCCAGCGGGGTCAGGTGGTCTGAAAGGCTGCTTTAGCAAAATCATAATAGGATAATAAGATGAATCATTTTAATATTCTTAAAATGGTCACATACGCATTAATCGTATGAATTGTTACGTAATTCATATTATTATCCTATAATGATTCTGCTAAAGCGGCCAGTTCAGGCCCCCAGGACTGATTGAATGTGGATAGATGTGATGCCCTAGCGGCAATTTTGATTCCCAAATAAAAGAAATTGGTTATTAGAAAATATCTTTTTTTATCGCATATTCATTTAGTGTCAATCTGAAAAAATCACAGATGACCAGAGATGTGCCAGGATGCGTAGCGTAGGATGTTTTGTTAAGAACCAATAGCCTCGCTCAGCGCAGCTCTAGTGGAAACGGCTCAGCGGAACGAGGTTTTTGTACATACAAAACAAGGGAAAGATATGTGCTTGGGAAGGACGCGAGCGAATAATAGCAATCACTAAACGGTGAGGTTACCGGTCCGACCGGTCGCATCTGAGACGAGTCGCTGCACATCCTCGCACCGTTTCACAGCGTCGCCACGCAACCTCGCACATACATACATAAACTCACGCCTTTTTTCCCATGGGGGTAGGTAGAAACCACAGAACGCCACTTGCTACGATCCTAACATACTCCTTTTGCCTCGTCCACTTTCATACATCTGGTCATATACGCACGCTGCCGCCGCCCGCCGGTTGCGAGTACTACGCACCTCGCACATCTCTGGTGGAAACGAAGCCTAAGAATGGAACTACCAATATTATACATAATCATCTGCCTAGCCTTCCAACTACGTTAAGGTCGACTTCCAGATGAAAAAAAATAGATGCAGCTGAATACCAGTATTTTACTACTGATATACTGAACCCGTGGTAACCGTTTGTGCGTCTTTATCGTTTAGGTACAAAGATACATAGCTGAAGAAAGAATTGATGATACAACAGATCAAGAAAACGAAGAGAGACAAATAAACCTAAATGAATTGACGAGGCAGAGAAGTAAAAAAGCCTCAACATATGAACATGATGATAATGAGATCTATGAAGCATATTGTCTTCTGTCAAGTGAGAATGATCCAACAGCATACAAGGAAGCTTTAGAACAAAGTGCCGAATGGAAAACAGCAGCAGAAAAAGAGATAACATCATTAAAAGAACAAGAAACTTTGATAGAAACAGAATTACCAAAACGATGTAAAACTAAAGAAACAAAATGGATATTCAAACCAAATCATATGGAACCAGAAAAGCAAGGTTGGTTGCCCGAGGTTATCAAAGAGAAGCTGATGATTTTGTGTATGCCCCAGTGGCCAAAATGACGACAATAAGAATGGCGCTATTTCAAGCACTGAATAATAATTGGGATGTTATACAACTTGATATACCCACCGCATTTTTGAACGGGAGATCAGAGGTATTCGTCTCAGTTGCAGAGGGAGTAACATTGAATAATAAGGGAACTGTTCTGAAATTAAACAAAGCCCTCTATGGATTAAAAAAGTCACTGATGTGTTGGAATGAAGAATTTAACTTGTAGTAAAATAAGCATGCAAAGATCAAAAAATGGTATTTGTTTATACACTGGAGAAGAAATATGGTTGATATTATTTGTTGACGATATACTATTGATGGGAAATTAAAAAGAAGTTGATAATGTTGATTAAATTATTACAAAAGCAATTTAAAGCCAAAAACTTGGGAAACCTAAGTATTTTTTTGGATATGAAAATAACAAAAACTGAAAACAATTTTATCTCAGAAAAAAATTATTGAAAGCATAATTTTGGAGAAATTCAAAATGACAAACTGCAAAGTGATGAAGATGCCAATGGAGAGCTGCTAATGCCATGTACCTGAAAATGCTAAAAAATATTAGTACCTAATGTAGTAAACTATCTGGCTATAATTAGCAGACCGGATATTACCTTCGCTACTTCATATTTATCTCATTATATCATACATTTATTACTTTTTATTTACTAGACATTTATATAGACAACCTACAAGAAGCTTGTGGAACGCAGGCAAGAGTGCTTCACTATCTGAAAGCATCTCAGCACTATGAGTTGACTTACCACAAGAAGAAAGAAGAAAATAATACTAATCTTTCTATTATTTCAGCATTTACAGATGCCGATTGGGCTGGTGATAAAAATATGTTAATCAATTTTATGAGGAATTCTTTTCGATAGTTTACACAGAGTTCAATAATACATTAAAATAAATAAATCTATTTGCCCAAAGTTTATGTTCAGTGACTGGGCAACTAAGGGTACTAGAAAAAGTCAGGAATGATTGTTTGAGCTGTACGGCCTTAAGCCTTACATCAACTCGGAAACTTTAAGTAACTTTTTGTTGTAACTTACTCAAAAAAAACTAAAAGCACTTGTAAAGTAGCTAAAGCCTTATTCATTAGCAACAAGATTAAATCCGCCGATGATAAAATAAAGACGGTTTGGAAAATTATCAATAGTGAGACTAATAGAAATAAAAAATATATTAATGATATTATCTCGCTAGAGACTTCACGTGGTCTTCTAAGCTCTAAAAACGAAGTTGCTCAAGAATTTGTAGATTTCTTCACTAGTATCCCACTTAAAACTACTACCTTGCTATAAAAACCACCTTAAATTCCTCACCCTTGCTTTCTATTGATTTATTAAGAGCGAACGTTTCGGCCTATCCGGTTGAGTTTCAATTTAAGCATTTAAACCCCATAGCAGTAATTAAAGCTTTTAAGGAAATCAAATTAACCGAAGATCAATGGGGAATGTCGGTTAAAGTTTGTCAACCAATTATTGAAACTATTGCACCGTACTTAGCCTTAATATTTAATTTGTGTGTAGACCAAGGAGTCTTCCCGGACCTTATGAAATACAGGAAGGTACCACTTTTCAAATCCGGGGACAGAAAAGACACAAATAACTATAGACCCGTATCCGTGTTGCCGGTTTTCAGCAAAGTCTTTGATAAGGTTATGCTTAATCAAATGCTGAACCACTTTAACACCAATAAAATCTTACATGAAAAACAGTATGGTTTCACCAAAGGTCATTGTACGACTGACGATGTTACCTTATTAAAACATATTTACTGCGTGGGAAGAGGCACAAGATGCCATTGGAATCTTCTGTGACCTTCGTAAATCACGAAACCCTGCCCTTGAAACTTGAGCATTACGGTTTACGGAAACTTGCGCTCAGTTTAGTGAAATCGTATTTAAGCGATAGACATCAGCAGGTACAATAAATGTTGTCAATAAAATGGGTTTAAATGTAAGTAGGTATGGGTGTACCGCAAGGTTCGATATTAGGTCCTTTCCTCTTTTTAGTCTATATAAATGAGCTACCCCATTTATTTAAAAACCAACCACAAATGGTGTCGTTTGCTGATGATACCTCTTTAATATTTAAGATAAACAGACGTGCCACAAATCTTAACGACGTAAATAACGCCCTACTGCAGGTCCATAATTGGTTCACCGCGAATAATTTAGTATTAAATGAAAAAAACGAAGTATGTACATAAGATTTGCTCTACCGAATGTCAAAAGTAGTGATCATGACATAGTATTGAATCAAGAGAAACTAGAATTCGTCGAAGAGACTGTTTTCCTGGGGATCACGCTCGACTCTAGGCTACAATGGTGTCCGCATATAACATCTCTTGCAGGACGGCTGAGTTCAGCAGCATACGCTGTTAAAAAAATCCGTCAATTTACTGACGTAGATACCGCGAGGCTAGTCTATTTTAGTTATTTTCATAGTATTATGTTATACGGTATTTTACGTGGTGCAGACATGGAGGTGTCACTGACTTTGGCAGGGCCACCATCAGGGATTTTAATTTTGGACAAAAAATTTGTCGCTAATTTGTCGAAATTTGTCGCCAAATGTCAGAATTTCATTTATCTCCATAAGACGTCATAGATACTGCTCAGAAACTACATAATGTATTTTGTACTCGCTTGTACCTCTGTATGGGGAAATTGAATTCTTTAATATCTTTTTAATTACACACCGACTAAATCTGTAACTTGGCGGCAAATTGGGACTAATTGGCGACAAAATATGGGAGAAAATACATCTTCGCTAGGTGCCCTAGTTGTAGAGATATAAATGTGGCCCTGCTGGGGAGACTCTCTCCAGATCGGCCACCTATAAACCCTTATATCTTTTGAAACAGTGACCGACAAATTCTGATATTTGGCGACTGATTCCGACTAAATGGCGACTAATTTTTTGTCCAAAATTGAAATCCCTGATGGTGGCCCTTCCAAAGTCAGTGACACGACATCGAGTCTATACTTATTCTGCAGAAAAGAGCTATTAGAGCCTTATGGCTTATGGGTCATATAAATGTTCTACGTAGGCGTGATTCTCTAAGAGAACTGTTTAAAGAAATTAACATCATGACAGTACCTGGTCAATTACATCTATGCAAACATCATGTCATCTAGACATCCCGGACGTCAGCCTGTACGAGATTAGGATGGCTCTGAAACAGCTTAAAAATAACAAGGCACCGCAGGGGCGTGCCGTCCATAGAGGCAATTAGGCCTAGCCTACCCTACCAACAACACCAAATGCATCTATTATAACTATGAAATAAAATAATACAAAATATTAAAAATAAGTTAAAACGCCTGTAGAATACTTATAGCAACTTGTCACCCCCGTGTGACGTACCGCACGACGCTCCAAAGCGTGCCTAAAGGCAAGCAGGCGCACGGCCTCAGTTTCATTCATAAATTTACGCACACTGGTGCATATTTTCGTGTGTATAAACGGCACACATGTTTAAATTATGGGTGTAACTCCTTCAACAGGAGCTGTGTTGTTATTGGCTAGCTAGATTATGAATTAAGATCAGGGTTCCCAATTTGTGGAGATTTCCCAGATTTACGGGGAATTCGAGAAACACTACACTTAAACACGATAGTTTCCTTAATGACTAATACAGACAATAAAAAACAGGGTGGTATTGTCGAATTTATACCTTCCGAAAAAATGATAAATTGTAAGGAATAGCAAAAGCCCTTTAAAGAATAAAAACAACAATCATGAATTTTATTTTCCGCTTTGTTTTTTGGGGAGTTAGGAAAATAAATATTGGCAGCCCTGTGCTGTGTCTGTCACTTTTATTGACAAATTAGAAATTAAACTTTTCTCTTAGTGTTTCATGTGGCAAACAATTTATTGGTTTGAATTTTTATTTTTATATCTTACTAAGTTATAACCATCGCAATGTCTGATGTGTGTGAACAGATATTAATAATTATCTGTTGATCGCCCCGAATTGAACCGATTTCTTGTGTTATTTGTTTATTTACTTATAAATGGTGTTCTGTTGTGAGGTTTGCGCTGTTAATGTATGTTTGTTAGAAGTTAAAAGCAGTAAGTTTACGCAATTATCATTATATATCATATAAATGATAAGATAATTTAAGCAAGTTGTGTCTCAAGGTAGATGTGTACAAAATTATGAGAATTAACCTAAAAATATGTATACCAATTTTTTTTTGGGTGTCAGTATGCATGCCCTACCCGCCGTGGAGAACCACTGCACGCCACTGAGGCACCGGGTGATGACGGAATTACGGCCGACCTCCTGAAGGCGGGTGGAAAACCGGTACTTAAGGGCCTTCAGAAGCTGTTTGATTCCGTCATACTCGAGGGGAAAACGCCGCAGGCATGGTGCAGAGGTGTGGTGGTACTCTTCTTCAAAAAGGGCGACAATGCCCGGCTGAAGAACTATAGGCCCATCTCACTTCCGAGCCATGTCTACAAGTTGTTTTCAAGTGTCATCACGAATCGTCTCGCGCGCATTCCAGCCTCCCGAACAAGCCGGTTTCCGAAAAGGCTTTTGCACCGTAGACCACATTCATACGCTGCGGCAGGTTATACAGAAGACCGAAGAGTATAACCTGCCTCTCTGTTTAGCGTTTGTGGACTACGAGAAAGCCTTCGATTCGATCGAGACTTGGGCTGTACTGCAGTCTCTCCAACGGTGCCAAATCGACTATCGGTACATCGAGGTGTTGAAGTTTTTGTACAAAAACGCCACCAGACTTCAGGACCAGACCTCGGAACCTATCCTTCTGCAGCGTGGTGTGAGACAGGGAGATCTCATATCTCCGAAACTGTTCACCGCTGCACTGGAGGATGTCTTCAAGGTTCTAGACTGGAGAGGGCTAGGCATCAATGTCAATGGCGATTACATCTCTCACCTTCGGATTGCCGACAATATAGTGGTTATGGCTGAGACCATGGAGGACCTCAGTACAATGCTCGATGACCTCAGTAGAGCTTCCGAAAGAGTGGGTTTTAAAATGAACATGGACAAAACCAAGGTCATGTTGAATGCCCATGTAACACCCACTCCTATCAAGATCGGAGACTCTACAATCGAAGTTGTAGACGATTAGGTCTACCTGGGACAAACGGTCCAGTTAGGTAGGTCTAACTTCGAGAAAGAGGTCAATCGTCGAATCCGACTGGGCAGCGTTCGGGAAGTTGCGAGGTATCTTCTCGTCCAACTTACCGCAGTGTCTCAAGACGAAAGTCTATGACTAGTGTGTGTTGCCAGTGATTACATACGGGACCGAAACGTTGTCGCTCACAATGGGCCTCATCAGAAAGCTTAGTCACCCAAAGGGCAATGGAGAGGGCTATGCTCGGAGTTTCCTTGCGCGATCGAATCAGAAATGAGGACATCCGCAAGAGAACCAAAGTTACCGACGTAGCCCGAAGAATTGCCAAACTTAAGTGGCAGTAGGCAGGGCACATTGCTCGCAGAACGGATGGCCGATGGGGCCGTAGAGTTCTGGAGTGGCGACCGCGAACCGGAAGACGTTGCGTTGGAAGGCCTCCCACTAGGTGGACCGATGACCTGGTGAAGGTCGCGGGGATCCGCTGGATGCGAGTGGCACGGGACCGGTCAATTTGGCGACAAATGGGGGAGGCCTATGTCCAGCAGTGGACGTCTTTCGGCTGAAATGATGATGATGAAACATCATGTAGGTACATTAGGAAAAATCTGCATTTATTTAGTAAAAGAGGTGACAGGCACCACTAAAATACTAGAAACAGGGACCAACTAGTACAGCCAGGTTTTAGGCTAGCTAAAGTAGACTCATCTTTCATGGGGTACTGTTTAAAATGTCACAATAAAATATCTCCCTATATTCTACAATTAAATGAGATGAAATTTAAATCTTGTATAAAACGCACACTATGTAGGCAAGCATATATTATAAATTGGGGGATTACATTGATGAAAAAAATGCTTGGCTCAATGCTGGTCCTGCTCCACAACCATAGGGGCAAACTAATTGATTACCATGATAAGTATTGTGGAAGCTGCAGAAGATTGTAATAATATCTTTGCATTGTAAAGATTCAATTTCTTAGTATTATATAATTGCATAGCACGTGTGAGTACTATGTACGGTAAAGCTACCAATTACATTTTGTTATCTTTCATTGACTTGAATTTGCCCTAGTAGCTGAGAGAATGTCATGCTCACTCAAATGTCTTGCTGATGGTGGCGGGCGTGTCTGGTCATTTAGCTCCCTTCAATATGGTTGAGCTGAATGGGGCTGATCCATGCGCCATGTTCGTGAACGGGCGCTGTCAGTTACTAACTTTAACTACTTACTTTGTTTTTAAATTTTTGATTTATAATCTTTTACTCTGGACGCTCTTAACGTGCACGTATTTCTACATGTTCTCACATATATGTAAAATCTCAACATGAATGATGTAACCAAGATTTTGTAACAATATTTTGATTGCAAAGAGTGTCCATAGAGTTTCTTGCCCATTCTTCTCTATAGAGATCTACGCTTTGGAATGGGCAACTACAGTACTTTCACAAGCTATTATGCCTTGTGTCTGTGACTGTAGCTTAGACTTTTTTGTTTTTCTGACATTCAAAAGTGCCTGTATTGGTCTAATTGAAATAAATGCTTTTGAGTTTGAGTTTATTCTTACGAGTATAAACTTATTAATTTCTTTTAATTGAGTTACCTATCGAGAGACTAGCTAGATCTAAGATGGCGGAAATAAACGATGCACGTTCGTGTGACTTTAAAACTGTTTTAAATTTTTATTTAAATCACAAAGTAAAATAACACCGAAAAGAATTCCTCATAAAATTGATTAACATTTTTAATAATATGGCCCGAATGTTTAAATTAATAACTAGGTTATCACTATTCAAATTGCTGGGTTTATTTGTCTAGATTTTATCTGGATTTAATAGTGACGTATATTGGATATTGTAGTCGATGGATATTTAGTCTATGATAGATCATGTGCCAACACCACAGAATACACATACTCTAGTGAGAAGAATGTCAACTACGAACAAAAAATATATTTATAACACCACCACTAGTATCAGCCCCTTTAAAACTTTACCAAAGAAAAACTACGCGGGAAATTTAAATATAGTCCTTGAGTATTATTGTATGTTTGCGTAGATTTTATAAAGTTTTGAATGCTCATATTGGAAAATCAGTCTTGTTATTTAGTTTCATATTATGTTTAGCATTCAGTAGATCTTTGAAAATTCAACTTGCTTTATTGATACAGACAACATGCGAGTTTGAAATGTTCATTTTAAAACTGGGTCTACTTAACTTAATATCTTTATACACACTGCACTTTTCTAAATACTATACATATCTAGAAATTAAACTATCTCTAAAACATTTCAGAATTGCAGTCTAATCGTATCAGAAACAGTTTATTGATCGCTTGCGCAAATAAATAAACCATAAGAAAAATAACCGACCTCAACGGCAGACATTTATCTTGTGGTGTTACCAAAAAAATAAAACATTAGACTCCTTTATTATTTTAGAACGATAAATAAATGTATTTATTTGTACTAATTTAGGTGGTGGTGGTAATCAGGTGATGACGACATGTCTGTGTTCATTATGGCGCAGCATTTGGTCGGTGCCTATCAGTCACACTCAAATCAAATCAAATCTTTATTAAAACAAAAACACATTTTACAAAAATTGATTGCGTTCGTAAATAGCTACATTAGTTAAAACTGTGTCGCAGCTATTAACGCCCACCTCCAAGAGGGAGACGACAGCGTTCCAAATTCCAGAGGTGAACAAATATTAAAAATTAAAATATTAACAAAATAAAATAAAAATTAAAATACTATAAAGTTAAACAGAAATAAAAATAAAAACAAAAAACACTGAGAGCGATTGGACCAGGTAGGGTGGAACAAGCGTGTGATCAAATACCAGAAATGGGGGCAATCATTATCAGCTCCCAAGACGAAGCTCGTGCAGTCCGACCGTTGCCTAACGGGAAATCTCCAGGGTCGGACGGACTGCACAACTTCTGGATCAAGTGGTTCCAAAGATCGCACGCTTGCTTGGCGTCCCAGTTTCAATCAGCGTTAGAGTCAGGGTCGCTGCCCCAGTTCTTGACGACAGGAATTACCCACCTGCTCCATAAATCAGGTAGTACTGCGGACCCCAAAAATTATAGACCAATCACTTGTCTACCAACGGTCTATAAAGCTCTTACATCCATTTGAGAGCTAAAATCAACATATTGAGACTAATTCTATCATGTCTGCCTCTCAGAATGGATGTAGGAACGGGTCCCGCAGTACTAAGGAGCTGCTCCTCATTTATATGGCCAACAGGGTCGCCGCTCCCGAAAGGATCTGCCTACATGTTGGATAGATTATTAGAAGGCATATGATTCTGTACCTCATACATGGCTCATGAGGGTGCTGGAGTTGTATAAAGTATATCTAACTCTGCGTACCTTCCTGATATCATGTATCAGGAAGATACACTGCAGAACGATCCTTCGCTATCCAGGATGTCGACAGATCCAGTGGAACAGCGAACCGGTCAGGGCGATAGTTTGAGTTCATTGTGGTTTTGTCTAACCTTGAACCCTCTCAGCACACTGCTGGAGGGGGGTGCGTCCGTCATATCATATAAAGTTATTTGGTATAATTTCATTTCAATAACTGTTTTTTTTATGTTGATTTATATTTTAATATTCAAAAACGTAATAAATATGTAAATAAATAAATAAAGGAAATAATAATAAGTTAGGAAGGATAGGATAGTTAGGATTATCAACAAGTTCGTTTTAATTTTTAGTATATTTTATTTCCATAGTTTTAAATGAATAAGACGTTTTGTAATATTGACAGTTGAGAGAACTGACAGATGTCAGGTTACCATTTCCACGGTTCCACCCTATCTGACCATATCATTCGTTCGCGTCAAATTGTGCCGGCATAATAATTTAATTATATTTTCGTTGCGGACGAATAAATACGACACATTTTTTATTTTATGGTCTCGATCATAAAGGAGAAACTGTACAAGTAACAGCGGTATGTAAAGCGATACTGTATTTAATAAATGTATTATTCTAAGTTTATTCATTGTTTATTTTCTTTTGCAACGCAGAGTCGTGCGTGACTTGCAAGAAAAATGGGAAAATTGCTGCTAGTGTTCCTGGCACTCGCCGCCACTGGCGTGTCTGGCTTTCTCAGGTAATTGAATGGCCTATTTCAAAACAAAAGTACACTATACCGTTAGTAGTCCTAGGTGTTCTGATTCGTCGCGATGTTTTTTCAATGTTCATGTTCTTGGTATGATAACTAATTTTTTTTTTAAAGAAAAGGCTGTACCTTAATAGCTAAAACGTGCACAATGGGCTCTATTACTGCGTATTTTCTGCATGTTGGGTAATACTGTGTGTGGGGTCAATACCTTCAGCAACTACTTAGTATACCTAAACTTTATACAATGCAAGTTAGAGTAAATCAACTGTTTTAGAGTGCCGCTGTATCGCATGCAGACAGTGCGCAAGCACTTCCATGAGGTGGGCACAGACCTGCAGGTGCTGAGAATGAAGTATGCGGTGTCTGGGCCGGCTCCAGAGCCACTGTCCAACTACCTAGACGTAAGTAATACTTGCTGAATTACAGTAGTTGTAGTAGTCGTTTTTTTAGTAAGTCATTAGATCACTAGAGTCATACACAACAACATGATTAAGACTATTTTTTTATTTGTATGTTTGTATTTTCAAGTAACCAGTTGTGATGTGTTTGTGTGTATTTGTAATTTGATGTTTTCAGTTTGTGAGACATTTGCAAACCTGCAATTTTAATATGCTTAATAAAAACATTAGCTGGGCACCGTTAAACAAATAATATAATTAACTTCGTTAACCACTAATCCATTACCAAAAAAGTTAACTTCGTTAAACGCTAAAATGTTACATTTCGGAAAAAAAAACGCAAGTTAACGTAAATCGTTAATCCGTTAACACAAGATTTAAATTGCATTTTTTTATATCATTGCGCTAATAATCTACTTAAAAAAACTGTTTGTGGGTGTGGGTAACAAAAAAAAGACATGCATAATTGGAGTGCGTAATTTAATCATCTGGCATAATGTGGCTATTGCCCTTCATGAACATTAATATGTTGAAGTTCTCGTATGTAAGCAAGGCTCGCTTTGGCGCTAAAATATCTTTGCCCATGGGAAAAAACTTTTAACTGCAGCGCTTGAGGGTATAGCAGAATTATATTTCATGCTTAGTCTAGTAATATGAATAAAATTTCTTAACAGTTTTTTTTCTCACTCACACGCTCCGGCAATCCTTACCTAGTTTCGTTTCACTCGCGGTATGCGAACGTGTGTTTTCTAGGCAGTGACGTGACGGCCTGGCGATGGCGCGGTTCTTGGTAAATAGTAGGATTAACGGACTTTAGAAAATTTAACGGAAGTTAACGTTTCCGTTAACATATTTTAAAGTTAACTTAAAAGTTAATTGGTTAGACGAAATGTTAACTTCGTTAATTAACGATTAACAGATTAATGAGTTAATGCCCAGCTATGAATAAAAGTAATTGCGTTCTGTGTAAGTGGAAGAATTCAATTTTGTAAATCATCATTTTAGTATGGCATCATTATCTTGAGCTTTGTAAATTAAGTAGCTATGAGATTATTAATTCCAAACAAACATCGATAATTTGATAGTGTAGTGAGGGACAAAGACCTGTATGTTTTGACTGATCAATGTTGAGTGAAGGTTGCATCAACTTCACAGTCTTGTTTAGATGTCACTGCAGAACTATTGGAAGCTCTCTGTGACGCTCATGATGGGGTATCTTTACATGTTTTCGTGAATAAAAGGAGAAATGTTTGAAAGACCCTGTCGCGATAACCCCGCGGCGCCGCGCCGCCGACGGCTGCGCGAGGCTTTTATCTCGCCCCGCGTCGGCGATAAAGTGTGACCTCGTCCAACAAACATGATCTCTACGTTGCTAAATTAATGACTACTTATTTGTTTACGCTTATTTTGCTTTAGTATGTTTGAAAATCATCAATTCATCAAAAAGTTATTTATTGAAAAATAACTTTGTATTGCTCATTTTGGAGAATGATTTTGAAATTATTCATATTTGCTCAATGAAAATGAGTTTTAAATTTGAATACTTTCCAGGTATAATTAATAATCGTTGCTAGTTAGGTTGTATGTACTTGAATATTAATTATTTTAGAGTACCTACAGATGAGAGAAAAATTACAAATGACAAAATACTGGGAACTGAGGCTGTGGATGCCTACCTTTTTATTATACCTAATCATTAAGTCTAGTGCAGCCATCTGCAGTAATTGTTTACCTACTAGTATTACTCCGTTTTGTTTTAGGCATTTAATTGCATGCTGTGTAAGTGTGTATTAATGTAGGTGTGTGCACATGTGATTGGGTTGCTTGTAAATGAAATTATTTTGTGGACAATACTTAAACCATTGAAAATTGGGATTTGGGAACAATACATTATTATATCTATGGAAAAAAACCAGCTTACTTCGAATGATTATATATTTAATATTTGCAAGAATATAGGTAACATAAATTCTTTAAGTAAATGGGTTTTACTATATTCGGCATTTCAGCCGTACAAATATTTCGATTTTACATATTGGTTATCCTTCTAGCATGCAGTACACATTTAGTAATTAGCGCAATAATAACATACAATACTAATAGTAATTTCATGATTTAAATTTATTACATTGAAAAAAAAAGATAAGCTATTGTAGAATCAGGCATTATTTTGCGGAAAACCATTAAATTAAATGTTATGATGTTAGCCTAATTCAGCAATAACTTGTAAGCAATACAACAATAGTAGGTAAGTGAGGATTACTAGTTGGCATGCATAATTGTCGATGCCTACCTGCTAGCAGTGCGCTGGTGCCGTAGTGTTTTATTGGAAACTAGCTTTTGCCCGCGGCTTCGTTCGCGTTAATTTAAAATTTGACTAACAATTCGAATCGGAGCGAAAGACATGTGGTGCCATCTATTATCATAAGAACGTTATTGCTGTTTTCCTCGGGAACAGTAGTTTTTTCGGGATGAAAGGTACCACCCTATGTCCGTTTCTGGACACCTGACAACGTATGTGCAAAATTTCAGGATGATTAGTTCAGTAGTTTAGGCGTGAAAAGGTAACAAACAAACAAACTTACTTTCACATTTATAATATTAGAAGATAGGTGGATAAGATAAAAGATAGAAGAAGAAGATAGGATTGTAGCTTTTACTAACTCACTTATCGTTCGCTGAGCGCGTATTTGGGCGCGCTCTAGACGTCCAGTGTTTGAGCATTTTATATGAAGGTATTTTTGTAGCCAATGATTTATAAATGAAAAGAGGTAGATATCGCACTAGCGCGCGCAAACTGTTGCAGACAAATTCAGACAATGGGGAAGGCAACTGTAAATCGAATGGCGCTAGCATAGCTTGTACCAAGCATCGTCATTGGTTGAACATCTGTCAATGTCATTTTATATTTCAAAATAGCTTGCCCTCATTGGTCAGTTTGGGACTAAGCTATGCACACGCCATCTACGTTGAACTTTCACCTGCCTTCCCCATTGTGGTAATTTAAGTACATAATTCAAACGCAATTGCTATCTCTTTCTGTATTATGATACAGAAAGAGATAGCAATTGCGTTTCGTATTATCTATCGCAGTCGTAACACGCAACGATATTTAAACGCTGCTCAGTATGAACGTAGCGTATCTTTATAATTTCATTGTTTGTAGCCCTCCGCTAAGGTATACATTTTATTTTTACTTTATTTTAATAATTTTAAGAAAACTTACACCCAATACTAATAATTTTAAGACAGCTTACAGCTAATACATTCGAGTAGTCAGCAGTAATATGGAGAAGAAGGACAATTACTAGTTCCTACTATAAACTTAAGTATAAAATTGACAAAAGAGTACAGCGTGAGAGTTAAATATAGAAACAACTGAAGAGAATAAACAAAAATAAAATACATTATACAACAAAGTAACATTCCAAAGAAAGGTTACTTAACATTTTTTTTTTTATTTCTGGAGCATCACGCATATCAGCATAGACATTCAGTCAAAAAAGTATCGGGAATGGATGATTTGTTTATGGTTCCAAATTCAATATTTTGTTTTTTTTTTCTGTTGTTAGATTGGTACAACTGTTTTCCAATTTGGCGCGGAGTTTGACTTGCATTGCATCTGTTATTTAGATTAAATACAGTGCTGACTTAGTTAGATCATATCTAGTGTATTATGCGAATTTCATAATGGACAAAAACATTGAACAAAGAGTTTGTTTTGTTAATGCATCTCCAATGGAATTTCGTGTTCAGAGTCCCTGCAAATATTACAGAAGACTTACGGTGAATCGACTTTATCAAAAATACGTGCTTATGAGTGGTACAAAGTAATATATAAGTCAATGGGTACAAAGCATCCAAAAGCGGCCCAGATGTGATGCAAGATTTGCCTCGCTCTGGTAGGCCATCAACGTCTTCAACTGAAGTTAACATCGTAAAAGGGAAATAGTGACTGAAAATCCTCGTTCAAGTTTGAGAGAGATAGCCATTGAACTTCTGTGTCTCACGAGTCGATCCGTACCATTTTAAATAATCACTTGGGTATGAAACATGTTGCCGCTCGGCTAGTTCTGAGTTTTCTCCAAAACCAAGCTTCGGAGTTCCAACTGAACCGAAACCGAAAAAACCACGCCAAAGTCGATCAAAAGTCAGAGTCATTTTGACCGTTTTCTTTGACTATCGCGGTGCTGTGCACTCGGAATTCTTCATCATCATCTGCCTAGTCTTTTCCCAACTATGTTGGGGTCGGCTTCCAGTCTGACCGGATGCAGCTGAAATACCAGTATTTTACATGGAGCGACTGCCTATCTGACCACACTCAATCACACACCACTCGGAAATCTCGGAATTCTAGCCGGCAGGTAAAACATTAAATAAAGAATATTATTTGAGCGGGGTTTAAGAGAGCAAATTCGACGAAAAAGGCCAGATTTGTGGAAACTTGGAAAGTTCTTGAATTTAGCACCAATATAATGCGCCTTGGCACAAGGCCATCATAGTGAACGATTTTTTGACCAAAAACTCGACAAATACCATCGAGCAACCACCTTATTCACCAGATATGGCTCCAGCCGACTTCTTTCTTTATCCTAAACTCAAATTTACCGCTTCGTGGCACCCGTTTGCTTTCGGCAGAAGACATAAAGGAGAATTTGCGGCGAAACCTGAACTCAATTCCGGAAAAGGCGTTTAAAAAATGTTTTAATGATTTGAGTTTTCGTTGGCGTAACTGTATCGTTTCTGAATGAGCATACTTCGAAGGCGATGAAATAACTTTGAATGAATAACTAACATTTTGTGTATAGTCGATCGTTCCCCGGTACTTTCTTGACAGAGTAGTAGGTACATACGTTCTTGTTATTGTTACCAAGAGCTACTAATGGGCTCGGAAGTCCAGTTGATTTCGTTGTATTGTATGAAACTGAATCAATGTACTCTGCACTCTGACTCAGGTTTGTTTATTGTTGATAAAGAATACCACATTGCAGCTGCTGATAAAAAACATTATTTCATTATGACTGAGCAATGTAACAGTATTCAAACTTAAAATAATTTATTTCAATTAGACCATTACGGGCACTTTTGAATGTCAGAAAAACAAAAAAGGCTAAGCTACAGTCACAGACACAAGGCATAATAACTTGTGAAAGTACTGTAGTTGCCCATTCCAAAGCGTAGATCTCTATGGAGAAGAATGGGCAAGAAACTCCATGGACACTCTTTTCAATTAAATAATTGTTACAAAATCTTGGTTACATCATTCATGTTGTTGTATGTGAGAACGATGTAGAAATACGTGCACGTTAAGAGCGTCCAGAGCAACAATTTAAAAACAAAGTAAGTAGTTAAAATAAACCGTGGCAGCTTAGAGATGACCAGTCCCAACTGACAGCGCCTGTTCACGAACATGACGCATGTATCAGCACTATTCAACTCAACCATTTTGAAGGGAAATAAATGATCCGACACACGCGCCAGGTGAGCATGACATACTCCTAACCGCCAGGGCACATTCAAGTCAAGAAAAGACGTAGGTTACCAGTGAATGATATGTTATGTATGTACCGATGTTCTCCCCATTATTACGATCATTTTATTTCTAGACTATACCGGGGAACCTTCAAGGTGGAGATATTTTGGGTCAAAGTTCCAACATTTTCACTTTTTTTTTTAATACATGTTTTTAATGTAAGATTTTTTAATTTTAACATCTCCAAGAACCCCGTACTATTCAATCCATCCATCAACACAATGTTTTGAGTGCGTTACATTGAGTCCTACCGTAAAACGTGATTATTCACCCAAAAAAAAAACAGTCGTTCCCAGCAATAATTTTTGGGTAAAGTTACTTAGTTTGATGTACAAAATGCTTGTTTGACGGCTTCTGGAAGGTCTTGTTACACCCTATATACTTTGGAAGATGTATGCCTGCTGTTTATTTTGAATCTCAACAATCATACATTGGTTTCAAAAATGTTATAATCAGATCATATGTCGTTCAATTCGTATATCGCGATAGTCTTCAATTCAATAAAATGTAAATACACGTGCAAAAATATCAATTCCTCTGGGATATTTTGGCTTTGCCACCGTAAGATGAAAGTTGTACTGGTTGAGAGCTTTCATTTAAGGTACAATACATATGTGCAACACACTCGGGCCAGCACTTGTAAAACTGACATTCTCCGTTACCAAAGCATACAAACGTAATAGTCACACATAATATAACAAAATATTTTTGCAACGTGTTTTCATCGTAAACGAACGATAGGTTACTTTAAACCATGCAGGTAAAAACACGGTTTACAGTTAAATACTAAAATCAAATCCAAATCCTTTTAAAATCATTGAACGCAGTTCAAATTATTTTTCAAGTCTACTTTCAGTAAAACATATAACGTATATACAATATTTAAGGTAGTTCCCTTTTGTGTGGCATAGCCGTGGGACGCCCTTTTAAATATAAACCTCAACGTATGCATCTGGTGATGTGTTATGTGTTGTTTGTGTGACAGGCGCAATACTATGGGCCGATCACCATCGGCGCGCCGCCGCAGACCTTCAAGGTAGTGTTCGACACGGGCTCCTCCAACCTGTGGGTGCCTTCCAAGAAGTGCCACTTCACTAACATCGCCTGCTGTGAGTATACACCCTCACTCCTACATGCGCTATATGGATGTACTTACTTGAGTTTAGATCATTTACATTTCTGTGCCATTAAAGGTTCCCACACAAATCTGCGACATCGTGTCGTGATCGTGACGCAAGAATGCACGGCGCGCTGCAAAAATTTGCAGCATGACTCGCGTCGTGCATTTCTGCGAAATTACGTCACACTTGGTGACAACATTTTGGCGGAACAGGAATTCTTCCCTTGTACGATGTTTTTGTAGACATGGAATACTTAAAAAAATTATCTTCCTGGTTTATTCCCGGTCGTTCCCACCTCGTCGTCCCCACTGGGTACGAATGGGAAAAAAAGTTTCGTTCCTCCCCAGTGGTGACGATTGAAACTTTTTATTTCCCACTCGTTCCGCTACAGACCGAGAGTCAATTGAGACAATTCAAAATCAAAATATTTCACATAGGCCCAGATGGGCACTTATAAAACGTCGACAAAAAGGTGCACGGTTCGGTTGGTTGTTTCCTATGGAGAAGAACCGGCAAGAAACTCCATGGTTACTCTTTTCAAATCATTTGGTGTTACAATATTATCATGTTACAGCATTAGTACTTAAGTATGGGGGAACAGCTTAGGCCTGACAATAAGTCACTGCGTTTTACACAAAAAATGTAATACAAGATAAACAGTTAACAAAAGTTAACGAGCATCTGGGTCTACAGTGTTCACACATTCACAAACGATCGGTAAAAAATAATCTATACAAAGGTAAGAAAATATTGTAAAATACTAAAAATAAACAAGCGACACAAATATTGTTATTAGTGCTGTAACTATTCTGAGCAAAAGATGTACAAATGATTTGAAAACAAGTCTGATTAGAAAGAAGGGAAAATATGAGATTGAGAATAGGCCGTTTATGAGCTACCAGGGAAGCCGCATGCGCAGAAGGCACTAAAGCCAAACTTCTTTATCTTCAACGTAGTCCTTGATTTTGTAATATGCTTTTTAATAAGGACACGTTTGATGTAGTTTTTGAACTTTCCATCAGTCAGTTCTATAACTGACTTCGGCAACTTGTTATAAAAGCGTATATTGTTAATAAGAAAAGACTTGCTAGTTTTTGCTAATCTGAATTTAGGTATTGCAATTTCGTGTTTACTGCGTGTATTTATACTGTGGAAGTCGCTTCTAATTTTGAAAAGCCCTCGATTTTTGCGGACATATCAAATACATTCTAAGATATAAAGTGAAGGCAGAGTCAGTATATCGATCTCTTTAAATTTTTCTCTGAGGGACTCGCTAGGACCCATTTTATAGATCGCGCGGACGTGGGGCGGATCTTTTGTACAATGAAAATGGAGTCAACGTCTGCGGCCGATCCCCACAGCAGAATGCCATAAGACATAATACTGTGGAAATAAGCATAGTATACTAACCTAGCCGTGGCTACATCAGTCAACTGCCTTATTTTCCTTACTGCAGATGCAGCTGAGCTTAACCTACCCGAAAGAGTTCTAATGTGCGCGCCCCACTGCAGTTTTGAATCTATAGTAATCCCGAATACAGTTTTCGCTATAACCTCAAGTTTTTTGCCGTCAAGATTTAAATTTAGATCCCGTTGTGATACATTTGGTAGAGAGAACTTTAGAAATTTTGTTTTGTTCGCATTCAGTAAAAGATTGTTAGTTACGGCTGCGAACCATTCCGAGAGAACAGTTAGACTTTCATTGACATGAGTATCTTTTCTATTTATTTCAAAAATTAGCGAAGTGTCATCAGCAAATAGAATTATATCCGATAATTTGGCCATCATATAAGGTAGATCATTAATGAAAACAAGAAACAGGAAAGGACCGAGAATTGAAACTTGGGGCACGCCCATCTTAACTAGAGACCCGGAGGACGTCACCCCATTAACATTTACTTTTTGCTGCCTGTTTGATAAATGGGAAAGAACAAGATCAGCAGCTTGTCCACGAATTCCGTAATTGTGTAATTTACAGATCAGTGTGTTGTGGTCGACGCAGTCGAACGCTTTTGAGAGATCATAGAAGATGCCAATGGCATCCTGGGACTTCTCCCAGGATTCCAAAATGTGACTGATGAGTTTTACCCCCGCGTCCGTTGTCGATCTACCCTTCGTGAAACCAAACTGTTGACTATGCAGAATCCCATTTGAGTTGAAGTGATACAACATCTGGTCCAGCATGATTTTTTCATAGATCTTCAATGCTGGAAGTACAGATATAGGTCTATAATTAGAAGGATCACTCTTACAACCCGAGATCAGGAAACTTGCCGCTGTGCAAACATTGATTGAATATGCCTGTTTGGACGGAGCAATTGTGTCAATAATATCCCAAGAACCTTGACGGATATCCCCCATAAGTCTTCAGTATTTTTTATGTTGGGACTTTTAAATGCGTTTTTAATTGTAGGAATATTTATTGGTTTGAATTTAAAGATTGGTATGTCCTTAGTAAAGTTTTCTTTAAGAAGAGCTTCAGTTAATTTAGATGAAGAGGGGAGAGATTTCGTAACCTCTAACGGAATGTTGGTAAAGAAATTTTCTAGTGTCTCAGCGACTTCTAGCTTATCAAAAATGGTCTGATTATTTATTTTCAAAGACAAATCATTCTGATCACGTTGTTGTGCCTTTCCAGTTTCTCTGTTAATTAACTGCCACACAGTTTTTATTTTATTATTAGAAATACCAATTTTGTTAATTATCATTTGTGATTTTGCTTGAGCACAGACACTTTTAAATATTTTTGAATAGTTTCTAACATAAGTATGAAAAACCTGACCTGAAGTCAAAGATTTTTCGTGATATAAATTATATAAAGTATCCCTGCTTTTTCTTATTCCCGGAGTGGCCCATTCACTAAATTTGGATTTAGAATTGACTTTAACTGTTTTCAAAGGACACGTTTTATTGAATTGTTGGCAAACTGTAGAAAATTGTGTGCCGTAGTTTATATTGGGGTCTTTTGAATCAAAACTAGCGTTACAAAGGTTGCTAAGAAATTATTATTAACAGATTGTAATTTATTTTTAGTAAGAGGTCTTAATTGAATAGTTTTAGCTAAGTCTAACTTTTTGTCTAACTCAAAAGATACAAGTT
The DNA here is from genome assembly GCA_950005105.1 of Lycophotia porphyrea. Lineage (NCBI taxonomy): Eukaryota > Metazoa > Arthropoda > Insecta > Lepidoptera > Noctuidae > Lycophotia > Lycophotia porphyrea. The sequence goes on along the minus strand of OX465395.1, from coordinate 18,727,977 downwards.
GCCCAGTATGGTCTGACCTAACGCCACTAACTATGAACGAATCTTTAACGTTACAATTAGTAAATACATTATCTATGCATGAAGCTGAAGTTGCTGTTATTCTAGTCGCTTCATTAAATAAATATTTTAAATTGAATGATTTAAACAATGAGATGAGTTTACATTTTTCGGGTGAATTGACTAACAGATCAATATTTAAGTCACCACAAACGAGAACCAATTTATTATCTCTAAAAAGTTTACTTAATATTTCTTCCATTGTGATAAAGAACAATGACAAGTTTGATGCTGGGGGTCTATAGACACAAAAGAAAGTATGCTCTTCAACCTCTGCACATGCTACCTCACATAAGCGATCAACAGAGTAAGCGGTGATATTCTTCCTTCCCTTATATCTGAGACAGTTATTACAAAGTATCAGGGTACCACCACCCACTGTGGATCTGTTGTACGCGCTGGCAACTGAAAAATTATTTACATTAAACAACATCCTATCTGGTTTTAACCAAGTTTTACTAAAACATAAAATATCCATGTGGTATTTATCGACTAACATTTCCACGTCTAAAATTTTGCCGGAGAAGCGATTTATATTCTGATGATAAAGTAAGATATTACTATTAGTCTTCTCTGTTGTCGGCTCTAATAGTTTAAAGGATTAACTACAGCATTATCAGAGATACTAGATAATACTGTTTCATCACTTAACCTAGTCTCAGTTAAACTATCATTAACTACGTGTATATTAAAAGCTAACAATGTAGCTAATAAATGTTGACTTTTTTTGGGAAGAAACATATGTTCCCGAATCAAAACAAAATCTATAACAAAATTGTTAGTATCAAAAAACAATAAGCGGTCATTATGACGACATGATAAAATATGCATCAAGTTATTAAGGCTAGAAATATAATCATTTTCTTGATCAAGTAAATTGTCAGAATAAGGCAATGCACATAATATTAATTTACCTAATCTTAACTTAGTAGGGTGTCGATACCATTAACTATGTCTCTTTTGGAAATACTAAGGCCATTTCTAATTAGAATTACTACAGTAGTCTGCTCATTCAAGTATGTGTGTTGAATTTTATGAATCAGCTCAATAAAATGTAGGTTATGGTAACAATGGTTCACTACTGTATGTTTAGGTTTTACGGTTATTTAACAATGATCCAAAACCTGTTCCTAATCTATCAGAATACACTAAGTTATTACTTTGAGTGGGGTTCAAAGTTGCTAGAGTACGGTTTAAGCTGGGTGAAGTAGTAGGAGCAACATGCTGTGACATGAGAGGTGGCGGAGTGGGAGCACAACAACAGGTGAGCTCTGCGTTATACTTCACCAGGTCCACCAACTCACAGGCCTCCTGCATGCGCTCACTCAACATCTGTTGACTACATTCATATTTACAAAAGATTTCCTGAAGTGTATTTTTCCTATTGAGTAATTCCCTTTGAAGGTTCTGTATGTCAACATCATATATTTGTGTACTACTTTCAAACTTACGATTACATGTATTTAACTGGTTTTTTAAGTTTCTAAAATCTCTTCTGAGGTTAACATTATATTTGTAAACATTTTGAACTCAAAATGTTTACAAATATAATGTTACTTTTGTTGATTTTAATATATTTCTTAATTTTGTTATGGCTTCTTAGAATTGGACATTTAGATATGGTGTCATCCCCAGTTAGATCTATAGTAATGGGCTGCTCACACTCCAGTCCGGATACACCACCAACCAGCTCACTGTACAGGTGATTGGTGTTAGTAACCTCTATGCTGGCTGTCAGAGATTTGATGGAGGTAATCGTGTTGTGTGCCTTGCACAATTCCGCTTCTAGTTCTGATATACGTTTAATTGCCTGGTCATCAATTCATTTCTTACCTGTTTTTCAGTCTTTTTAAATTATTTTTAATCAAAAACGTTGTTCACTCTTGGTCAGAAAGTCGTAATTAAAACATTTTAACAATCCGTGAAATCTGTTATTGAAATCCTTATTACTGCATTTTGACTCTCGGTCTGTAGCGGAATGAGTGGGAAATAAATAGTTCCAATCGTCACCACTGGGGAGGAACGAATTTTTTTTTTCCCATTCGTACCCAGTGGGGACGACGAGGTGGGAACGACTTCCTCTGTTCTCAAAGCGTAGTAATTTCGAGTAAAATAGTTCCCATCAGGGTTCATAATCGTAATAAATGGATGAACCCAAAATATTCTTCTTTTTAACCGACTTCAAAAACGAGGACGGTCTCAATTCGATTGCTATTTTTTTTGTATGTATGTTCACCGATTACCCTGAGATTTATGATCCCATTTACGTGATTGTTTGATGCGGAATAGTTGGCATTTGGTTCTATAAAAAATTAACATAGCTTGTTCCAGTAGTTTTGATTTTATGAACATTTATTTTATTTATTTTTATTCTATATTTGTGTGTATGTTCACTGATATCTTCGCCAATTGTGAACAGATTTTGATGATTCTTGTTTTGGTTGGAAGTATGTTATTTCACGGTGTTCTTGTTTAAATTTGGGGAAAATTTGATGCTGATCTTCGGAGATAAAAAAAGAACTCTTCCCAAGGATATGCCAATAAATCGAGTTTATGACTTGATATCCAAAGATACAAAAATCCCGCATAATTTATAGAATTTTCTAACTATTCTAACACATCAATTCCTACTTTTTCAAAAATGTTTGATACTTGGATTGGCATCAATTCTGCCACATTTTTGACTATTCATCATTCTTGACAAGGCACACATGATCCTACACATCGCTCTACTTCCTTATCTGCATACTGCATAAAATATCTGGATCGAAACCTTTTCAATGTTTTCGCCAGCCCTAAGTGTCCTCCGGGCCATGCTTCATCGTGCAATTCATGCATTATATTTTGAAACATACTCTTAGGTAAGAGTAATACATCACACATTTCACCATTTCTACGCACCCTTTTATACAAGAAATCATTTCTCAACAATAATCCACCATGAGCTATATCAGGACGCTCACGTATTCGCGAAATCCACCTATAACAAAAAGGATCCTTCGTCTGCTCTCCCGCCAACGAATCTATATTTATGCTAAAAACCTATAAACCATCAAGAGATTCTTGATTAAGCTCCATCTGTTGATCTATGATCTCTACCAACGGATTTCTGCTCAAAAAATCTGCTATCACGTTATTTTTCCCTGCACAATGATCAATATCAAAATCCCATCCTTGAATAGCCAAAGCCCATCGTGCTAATCGACCATATATATCTCTCTTCGACTGCAACCAAAACAATGCTCGATGGTCTGTAACTACTTGGAAATGCAAACTAGGCCCATAAATAATGACGAAAATGTCTCAATACCCAAAATCTAACGACAAACACTCCTTCTCCGTCGTAGAATTTTTTTACTCAGCCTCATCTCATTCTCAGCCTCATTCAATCACATTACATATACCATAACCCCCTTTCAACTTTAAATCAGCTAAAACTTAATCCATCATGCGTATACAGCTTGACTCATCGCTAACCCAAATGGAACTACATTAAATTCGTATAATCCTGTAGAGATAACGAATGCAGTCTTATACCTTCCTTTTGTAATCTCTGACTGCCAGTAACCAGAATTGAGATCTAATTCTGCAAAGTATTGCGCTCCAGCTAAGTTATCAATAATATCATCTATCCGCGGAATTGGATAATTATCCCTACATATTTTCTTATTTAGCTTCCGATAATCGATACAGAAACGCCACGACTTATCGGGCTTCTTAACTAACACTCTTCTCATCGACTCTTTAATCACACTTAACCTCAACATTTCCCCCACAACCAGCTCATCTATAACTTCACGCTGAACTGGTGAAGTTCTATACGGGTGACAACGTACCGGTTCATCATCCGAAGTTTCAATATTTACCGGAACTATCGTCGACCTGCCTAATTGCTCATTTGAAAAAGCAAATCCATCTGCATATTCTTTAGTAAAATTAATAAGCCGCTCTTCAAGATGTGTACATTACACCCAGATTTCGACAGTTAGGTATGTTAAATTCCATTTTATTGAGGCTAAACCTATTCCTATGAAATTTATTATTAACAATGTCAAATAAATGCATAGTACATATTAGTATAGGATATTACAACTAAAAATGGAAAAAGAAAAAAACTTTTTTGCAAAAAATAAAACCGACTTCACAAACACAAAAAAGTCAAAAATTACTTTAGCTTCTGAAGTCGGTGACAAAAGAAATGACTCAAAAAAATAAAAGCCATTATTAAAGACATATTTTTTCTATACATATCTATTTAACAATAGCAGCAGTGTAACAATCCTTTAGCTATTCATGACACTACTTCTAAAAACACGTCCAGTACGGTTGACTACCGTCGAAGGCCACCTGAACCAAAGCGAGCCAATACTTTGTCGCACGAAATCGCTTCGTACTGCAGGTTACTGCGTCACGACACGACACGATGTCGCAGATTTGTGTGGGAGCCCTAACTCAGCTAGCTAAGTTACCAAAAGCTACTAAATAACTATGCTTGGAGAGTCTGGTCATGTTGAGAGGATGACTGAAATTAAAGGCGATTAACAAAAGGAAATTATAAGACTAGCAGTTGGCCGTTTGACTTTATGATGCACCGGGTGTCAGTACAAGCCGCTCGCCAATGTGTCAAACGCATGGGTCACCAACGTAATACGTGGGGACAAAGTACTTATGAGGGGGAGTCGACTCCCGAGCGGAATAATAATATCAGTGTTGCATGTAGGGAGACTAGTCTTAACTGTAATAATGCTGTTATAAGCATTTATAATGAATTTATTTGTATCAGGCACAACGATCCATAATTTAGGTTGAACTAGCTATGTCACACGTATTTGTTAATCCAGGTTATTAACTATGTGTGCTAAATTTCATCCAAATCTTCAGTAGTTTTTGCGTGAAAGAGTAACAAACAACCATCCATCTTCACAAACTTTCGCAATTAAAATATTAGTATTTATTAGGCTCATCAAGTACAAAATACGTCGTGGCGATACCGCTCTAAAATTCATTCAGCCCCCCCCCCCCCCATATATCTAGTTGTTGCATTTTACGTGCACGCATCAATTAATTTACAAAAAAGTAACCAGAAAAATGTGAAAAGCTTTTTTAAAAAAACTACATATATTGTTTGCAAAAGAATATTTGCGGGCAAACATGACAGTAGATTTGTGTTGCAGTGCTACACAACAAGTATGACAGCGCCAAGTCGAACACGTACCGCGCCAACGGCACTGAGTTCGCCATCCACTACGGCTCCGGCAGCTTGTCCGGATTCCTCTCGCAGGATGACGTCACCGTGAGTACACTACTACATACACCCCCACAAGTGCTCGCACGTACTGATTGATGCATCTGTTGGGTGTTGCGCAGGTGGGTGGCATCACGGTGCGCGGCCAGACGTTCGCGGAGGCCATGTCGGAGCCCGGTCTCGCCTTCGTGGCCGCCAAGTTTGACGGCATCCTTGGCATGGCGTTCAGCAGGTAAAACACTCAACGATCAGATCAATTTATCAACTGCTTAACCATTCTAACACCAATCAAATCTTACATGAGCAATAGTATGGTTACACGAAAAGACTGTACGACTGAGGCCGGTGTCACCTTATTAAAACACCTTATGGTGCCGTAGGAATCTTCCATGACCTTCCATACCCTGCTCTTGATTGAAATTGTAGTGTAGCCTAAATCAAAATCAAAGCATTTATTTCAAGTAGGCCAGTTACAGGCACTTTTGAATTGTCGACGAGATAAAAATGTAATGAAGCTACAGTCCCAGTCACAAGGCATAAAAACTGTGAAAGTACTGTAGTTGCCCATTCCCTAGCGTAGATCTCTATGGAGAAGAACGGGCAAGAAACTCCATGGACACTCTTTTAAATCAGTATATTTTTATAAAAACCTTGGTTACATCATTCATGTTGAGATGGTACATTATGAAAGTGTCCATAGTAAAAACAAAAAAATAAACAATTAAAAAATAAAATAATTAATTCAAATAAGCCGTGGCAACCAAGAGATGACCAGTCATAACTGACAGCGCCCGTTCACGAACATGACGCATGTATCAGCACCATTCAACTCAACCATTTTGAAGGGAACTAAATGGTCCGACACATGCGCCACCATCAGCGAGACCTTTGAGTGAGCATGACATACTCCTAACCGCCAGGGCATATTCAAGTCAAGAAAAGAGTAGGTTACCAGTGAACGATAGCTATCTAGTACATAGTACTCACACAATATGGGCTATGTGGCTATATAATACTAAAGAGATTGAATTTATACAATGCAAAGATAGTTGTACAATCTTCAACAGCTCCAACAATACAGTTTAATGCTATCCATTTATGCGCCCCTGTCTTTGTGGAGCAGGACCGGCATTGAGCTAAGCATTTTTATCAGCGATATAATCGTCCAACTTGTAATATGCTTGCTTACATAGTGTGCGTTTAATGCATGTTTTAAATTTCGTCTCATTCAGTTCAAGAATACTTTGTGGAATTTTATTGTAGCATCTCAAACAGTACCCCATGAAAGATGAGTCTACTTTAGCGAGTCTGAAGCCTGGCTGAACTAATTGGTCCCTATTTCTAGTACTGTAAGTACGTACATTATGTTTTCGTAGATGTATTGACAATGTACCGTCATGATGTTAATTTCCTTAAACAGTTCCCTTAGAGAATCGCGCCTACGAAGATTATATATCGACGGTTAAGAACCAATAGTGTCTATCTCAGTTTTTTACGTCTTTCACTTTTTAATGCAGGTAGATTTAAAGTTTAATTTGGCTTGGCCTACTGAGGCACTAATCTCAAAATTCACAAAATTGTTGTACGAGGTGCATTCAATAAGTACAACAATTTTGTGAATTTTGAGATTAGTGCCTCAGTAGGCCAAGCCAAATTAAACTTTAAATCTACCTGCATTAAAAAGTGAAAGACGTAAAAAACTGAGATAGACACTATTGGTTCTTAACCGTCGATATGGCTCTGATGGCTCTTTTTTGCAGAATAAATATAGAAACCTAGGTAAACTTACGGTCAGTTTACTGAAATCGTATTTAAATGACAGACCGCAGCAAATACAAATAAATGGTGTCAATTCTATGAGTTTAAAAGTAAAAATGGGATACCACAAGGTTCGATATTGAGTCCTTTGTTCTTTTTGGTATACAGTATGTTGCCGACAATACGACAATAAATTAAACTGCGTATTATACCTCATGAGATGACGTTCCCAGTCTGCATACAAAAAATCGTTCATGTATTCGAACGATTTTTAGTCAGTAGTTTAGTCACCGGACAATATGTTTTATTTTCAGTATTGTCTACATGATGTAGATTAGATTAATAAGTTATTAGCAGCGACAGGTTAACGACCCCGCATCGGTATAAACATTAACATGTTGCTGACTCGCTACTTCTAAAACCTTTGCCAAAATCTTTCTTAAAATTTTATTTCCAGACGCAAATTATACCTTAGGTTATTAAAACAATATTTATAAATGGTGTTATAGTTCGTTAATAGTTTTATGCTATAGAGTTAGTTTTTTTTTTTTAATTTTGCTGTTAGGATTTATTTGATAGTTTAAAAATATTATGAACTAGTATTACCAGTGATCTCGTTCATTGTCGTATAGTCGGCACCACCCTGTTTATTAGTGATCTCACCCAGTTATTGACGAACTAACGAGAAGAGATTACCTCATTCTAGGTACCTACAATACGAAAGTCTTTGCGTTGTTTATCATACACACCCACGTTTAAGATACCTAAATGTTATAATTTCTATGGGGACTTACCGATAGTGCAATGCAATAAATGTGAAGAATTGCTCGAAGCTTCTAAAGAGATATTAGTATTTTCGAGATTGTGGCACAATCTCGGTTATTTGTGCTAAAAATATTCTGTACTATACTGTACTACTTATACCTAACTATGTACTGATCAATACTGATGTGGCACCGAGTTGCCGTGTCTAGCATTAGGGAATGCAAAACCGACTACAATTTAAAATTTTGAAAATAAGTCTTTTAAATTGTTTGTGTAAACGATATTTTTAAACTGTGTGTTTGTAAAATTCAGGCTGAAAAATTTTATATAAGTAAGAATAAATAATTTCAATAAAATTGCGGAAAGAAGAAGGATCAAAACTCACCCACCCCACGTCCTACAACAAAGAAAAGTATCTAAAAAAAAAAAGATAAAAATGGGTATAAGGAGGTATACATCCGAACTCCATCCTTACAGTCTTAACATATAAAACAAAATGCTATGAAAATTCATTCAGGAGCAGTAATATCTACAATGGATATACATATTGAGAAATACTTGGCTGTCTTGATTTGAGTTCAATTATTGAGATCCATTATCGAACAACTGAGGTTTCTTTTCACTTGTTCGACCACTGAACATCGAACTAGTAAGAATTATAACTTGATTGTTTGATTATTAGCATTGTTAAATTGAATAGACTAAGATAGAGTAGGTTAGACTATGGTAAATTCCAACTCTACATACTGTTATTGTTTCTTTTGTTGATGATTAACATTGGTACAAAAAAAAGTTAAGTGTTCGCGAACTATCTTTAATTGTGATCAAGATCTATTGACAGTAGAAGGTATTTTTAAGAGGAACCTACTACTTAACAATCAAGCTATAATTCACACTAGTTAGATGTTCGGTGGTCGAATAGAAGGATCAACGTCATAAACTTTATTTTGCGCCCTAAACACGAGGAGCTCGCTTTTGGTTGAGTTGTACCTGAGACCATGAGTCACCGCATATTCTTCACAGATTCGGAGTAGCCTTCTTAACGCACTGATTAATGGGCTCAGCAACACCATACCATCCGCGTAACTAATATTATTGATACATTGCCCGTCAATGGAGCAACCGATCTGGGTGTTGCTGAGCTCATATCAGCCGGTTGACATAAAGGTTGAAGAGCTTGGGCGAGGTAAGCAGGGGGGCCTGCCTCACGCACTCCAACCCGTACGCACCCGACATAGCACCTGCCCATCTAACGTAGTTGGACTGGTTGCTGTACCAATACCTCAGTACAGCAATCAATCCCCCAGGAAGGTTAGTGTCATGGGTTTCCTCCAGAGGCAGTCATAGGATACTAGGTCGAATGTCTTGGAGAGGTCAAAAAAACACGCATAAACAGTTGTTTTCCTTGCTGCGTAGTAATGAACAGTATGCTTGTGACAGAGGATCGCTGTTTCAGTCGACAAATGTGACCTAAACCCAAATTGGGCGTCATGTAGGGTGATATATTCATCTAACTGCTTGTCAATCAGACCGTCCAGTACCTTCGCAACAAGAAGATAGGTCTGTAGTTGTTTTTGTCGCTCTTATCTCCAGTCTTGTTCTTTATTATAGGAACGACAATCGTTTTCATGAGGTCCTCTGGAAGATAAAATTTTTATTATAAAAGAAAATTATTAATTAATAATCAATAAAATTGAATTTAATTTTTGTATAACCGCAACCGCTGGCACAAAATTTGTTATTGAGTGACTCATACATACATTAAATAAGAGAGCCTGACACGTGGTAAGTGCTTACCTGCATAACGTAGGTGTTCTACACTCAAGCCATCATGTCCAGGTGACTTACTCCTCTTCAAATTCTTTAACACAGACCCAACCTCCCCCGCTGTGAACATGACAGGCGTACCCTCGGACCCCTCCATAGCATCCGACCCACCCATCGATGGACCCAGTGTTGACTCTGTCCTAAACGAAGCCATAAATAAATTGGCAATAGTCTTAGGTTCGTTTACGCCACCGACGCACACTGGCAGGCTCGACTTGAGATTCATGCTGTTTGTGGCTTTCCAGAAACTACTAAATTTTTTAGCTTCCTAACCCGCAATTTCGTTCATCTTTAGCTGATCTGCGTTATTTTGGCACCACTCACAGTGGAACGAATGTATGGGAGCGGTTGGACGTAGACATGTCCGAAAAAAAAGAGTAAAATTATGCCAAACTAATGATGCCATCTTATTCGATTACTTAATGCCTTCATAACTTGTGGTGATGAATTTCTTCATAACTCCCATATTTCGGGAGTAATTTGAGAAAATGTGAAATTTTACTATGAAAATGAGTGTATCGAGCTCTCTCCCTCCTGATTCCGGGCTTGTTTCAAGTAGCGGTCTCTAATATCATAATGCTAATACTAAGAGCTATATTTAATACTAAGACACATAGTGCGCCAAATGTGCACTTTCTGGGATAAAGAGTGATGTTTATTTTATAACACAATTTTTTTATTTTTTGTTTATTTTGTTGATTAAAACCGTTTTTCTAAAGGTTTACCTTATTACAATAACATTTCTGAGCAGCCAATTAGAGAAGATATAAGCTAATTAGGATATATAATTAGGGACTTAAGGTTTACATATAAAACTGATGCACTAATGATTACTGATAAGAACATTGCTATTATTTAATTACTAAATGGCTCTTAATACACTAATTTAGCATGCATCATTTACTAATTATCACAATAACTAATTACCTTGCAATATTTAACAAAGGATACCTGGGATACCTGGATTTTATATAAATAGGTCACTATTAGTAACTTTAAAATCAGTGTTGATTTACACCTCTTTGTATCCAAGCTAATCTCGCAATGTATTTTCCAAATTTTAATACAAATCTTGATATTCACGTTGCTTTATGCGCACGCGCACATAAAGATTTACGCGACTTTAACTATTTGTTCAGTGTTTTAAAAGATAACAGTTGTGTTCAGTTATGTGAAAGTGCTGAAACAAGTTTAAAAGACTGGTGTCGTCGATTTTGCTACCGCATTTATGCAAAATGGACACAGTCTGGAAGAAGCACAGATAAGTTTCGGAAGAAACATGAGATTTGGCTACAGGCTGCAATTCAATGGCCGGAATTACAGAATGAAAATATGGAACCTTCTACAGAAAATATAAGTGACGTCATCGAGCCCATAATTTCTCCTGCTAAATCTGATGCTTCAACTTGTACACATCCTAGTCCTCGTAAATCTTTTGAGGACCTTAGTAACCGGCAAAAAAGAAGACGCACTGAAGATAGTCTTTCATGCAGCAGTAGCAGCGCTGAAATTATGTTTTCGGCCGAAAGGGCGCTTCAAAAGGCAGGACAAAGCGATACAGCTTATGTTATGAAATACTTGACGGAGAATCCAGAAGAGGCCTCAAAAATCAAAGCCTTCATTGAAGGTAAATCAATTCAGGTACGGGAAATATCCCCTTTGAAGGCATTGGCTCTTTATGTATCGATGAACTTATCGAAATGGCGCTATAACACTCTTCGGGATTTCAACACTCAAGAAGGAGCTCTTCAATACCCGAGTTACTACATGTTGGTTAAAGAAAAAATTAAGTGCTATCCGGCCAAAGAAGATCTCACAGTTACAGAGAGCTCTGCAAAAATCAAATTACAAGCCTTGATGGATTTAACCTCAAGAAGACTTATTAGGTCGTTAGAAACCCCTGTTGATCCCAATCAACAGCTCGTATTGACCAGCAAATGGGGTTTTGACGGATCATCTAGCCAAAGCATTTATCATCAAAGGACGAGTGAAGATGAGCAAATCGATCTTGCTAGTAATTTTATGATTAGTCTTGTACCACTGCGGCTCGTCTCAAAAGGTGTAACAATTTGGGAAAACGAGCGACCATCTTCCACTTCATTTTGCCGGCCAATATTGTTTAAGTTTATAAAGGAAACCAAAGAAAATGTGCAGAGAGAGATGGCTGGAATCGAAGCAGAGATTGAAGCCTTAACTCCATCCACCATCACTGATGGAATTAGTGTCAAACACCAACTGCTGTTGACAATGATTGATGGTAAAATTCATTCCATTATATCCGATACAGCAGCTTCAGTGTGTGACATATGCAAGGCTTGTCCTAAAGAAATGAATAATTTAGAGTTAATCAAAGATAAACACGCAAACGAGGACATGTATAAATATAGCTTAAGCACCCTTCACGCTTGGATTCGCTCAATGGAATGCTTATTACACATTTCCTACAAATTAGACATAAAATCATGGCAAGTAAGGGGTGATATAGCAAAAAGGCAAGTTGATGACAGGAAGAAAAGAGTTCAAGAGGCTGTAAGAAGAGAAACGGGCTTACTTCTCGATGTTGTGAAACAAGGCAGTGGATCCACCAACAATGGCAACTCGGCAAGGAGATTTTTTGAAAACTACACTAAATCTGCTGAACTGACCGGAATAGATGCTATGCTTTTAAGAAAAATCTGTGTGATCTTGCAGTGTATTTCATCAGGAGAGAAGATCAACGTAACTAAATTCCGAGAGTTCTGCTGTGATACTGCTAAGCTTTACGTGGAGTTATACCCATGGTATTATATGCCTTCTTCACTTCATAAAATTTTAATGCATGGGCCAGACATAGTTCAGAACATGTCAATTGTGCCCATTGGTTTTCTATCCGAAGAGGCATCTGAGGCTAGAAATAAAGATTTTAGAAAATATAGAGAGGGGCATTCTCGAAAGCATAGCAGTATCTCATGCAATGAAGATATTATGCACAATCTTTTACTGTCTTCTGATCCACTTGTTACAAGTATCCGTCCAAAAGGAAATAAGTTTGTAAAAAAATCTTCTTTTAAGGAATTTTATGAGCTTACGGATTCTGAGAAAAGTGATATCGAATTTGTTAACATAAATGATTTAGCGGACATCGATTCTGAATTTGAATTAATTGATGATGATGATGATGACGAAGATAATTAAATGATGTTATTGTTTTAAAATGTGTAACTTAGTAAATTAGAGCTTACATCTTAATTATTTATTGTACTTTTAATGAAACTAGGTAATTTATTATCAACTTACTTAAAAGTCATACTCTCATCAGTTCTTGTGAATATTTTTGTTAATATATATTTCTGTATATATATAATATATTTATAGACCTCTTAATAAGTCTGTCTGCGGTTTAAAGTAAATACAAATGGGGAAAAAACGTTTTTTTTTTTTAAATTTTCATTTCCTTTTATCCCAGAAAGTGCACATTTGGCGCACTATGTGTCTTAGTATTAAATATAGCTCTTAGTAATAGCATTACGATATTAGAGACCGGTACTTGAAACAAGCCCGGAATCAGGAGGGAGAGAGCTCGATACACTCATTTTCATAGTAAAATTTCACATTTTCTCAAATTACTCCCGAAATATGGGAGTTATGAAGAAATTCATCACCACAATTTATGAAGGCATTAAGTAATCGAATAAGATGGCATCATTAGTTTGTCATAATTTTACTCTTATTTTTCGGACATGTCTACGTCCAACCGCTCCCATACATTCGTTCCACTGTGCCACTTTAGCTTACTCTTAATTTTTTTTCTACTTGCCACCATTTTTTCATATAGCGACCCCGTTCTAGGCTTACCACCTGCCACCCAGCCCAAAAAATGAAACCGAGCCTGCCCGTGCGCATCTTCATCGTGTTTATTCCAACCCGTTATATTTTCTCCCGTCATATTATATTTTCTGCGCTGCGCTTGGTTTTGTATAGATTTCCTATACAATGAGAGATCCACACAAGCTGGTTTTTTGTAGCTTGACAGTCCGTCGCACGTAACTTGCCGACAAGTTGTTTTTTTTCGCTTACGGGTTTTAGTTTTTTATTTATTTTATACCAATATTATATTTTATTCTATAACCATTCTCAGCCAAGTCAAAGCTCAATAAGATGAAAGTGTAAAGTATACATGAAATAGGACTTACGTGTACCTACACTCGTACTACACTGGTTCATCATCATCATCAACCTATATTACCCCACTGCTGGATATTAGTCTCGTCCTTCGATTGCACGCTACTGAATACACAGGTTGATTTTGAAATAATCCATATTAAATAATTAATCGATTAGATTAATCCGTAATCGATTAGATGGAAATCGATCGAGCGATTAAAAATATGAATTGAAATTAAATTGAACATATAATAAGTTAAATTACTTATTTATTTGATATTACTGTCTTATTATATGTATAGATGATCACGGCGTGTTATTTAGAGATAGAACTTAAACAGATTATTCCTATTTTAAAAACTTATTTTTTTTGACTATTTTTCAAAATGTGTCTGAGGTTTGGGGAATGTCTTTTGCGTATCTGTATTATTATTGTATTTGTTCATCGCGTAGTACTAGTGTGATAAACTCATACAAATTGGATAACCCTAAATGTTACAGACAGGGGGTTAAAATTCGTTCGTTTTTAGGGTGGGATAGGTAACCGACTATACGTTTTATTTTGCGTGGTGGTGTCGGGGGCACTACCCCCGACGAGCTCATGCGTGTTTAGCGTGGCGTTTAGAAGCTGAACAATGAGTAAATGGTGTTGATGCGGTGTGTGTTGCAGCATCTCTGTGGACGGCGTGACGCCCGTGTTCGATAATATGGTGGCGCAGGACCTCGTGCAACCCGTCTTCTCCTTCTACCTCAACAGGTAACCACAACATTGTAACACAAGTACACTAGGATGTGTCGCTACACAGAACCTACACAGTTCATATTGGGATTTGTTCATACACACTGTATGAAGTTAAGAGATGTTTCATTCTCAAAAAATATATATAGTTAAGCAGATGTTGTATGATAATCATCTTTACTAATTAATCTACGGGAGCTGTGAGCGAGCTTTACCCCGGCGCTTATCTGGTGGTCGGCGCTGTTGGTCCGGGCTTTCAGGAGTAGCAGCGGTTAGGTATACAGGGTGTAAACAGACTCTTCACGAAGCCGTTAACCAAGCCTTATGTACATCAAACTAAGTAACTTTACGCAAAAAATATTACTGGGAAACGACTTCTTTTTTTGGGGTGAAATATAACGTTTTACGGTTGGACTCAATGTAACGCATTCAAAACATTGTGCTGATGGATGGATTGAATAGTACCGGGGTCGTGAAGGTGTCTTAAGTGAAAAAAATAAGTTAAAAACATGTATTTAAAAAAAAAACGAAAGAGATGGATTTTTGACCCCCAATATCTCCGTAATTACAAGATTCCCAGGTATAGTCTAGAACAAAAAAATTATCGCAATGACGTGACGGGGAGAACAAGTGCCTTTGGTTTCGTTAAGAGTCTTTTTACACTCTTTAGAGCAGGGATGCACAGACTTATTGAGACCATGGGCCACTTGGGCAAATGATGAACTAATGAAAGGCCACCACAAATAAAAAAAATATATATACTAATTTGAAGCGTGACACTGCATTGTGCTTACAATCTTTTTAACATTTGGCTCAAATGTACTTATAGCTACACGTAAAATTGCTTCCAAACTTTGTTTGCAAGGTGTTTTCGATTTTTGTTTTAATAATATTCAATACCGAAAAAGTTTGTTCACATATACAACGTGTTACGGAAAGGGTATAGTAAGCCGAAAAGGGGTCACACAACTCGTCATTCTGAACAACATTTGTTCTACGACTTTGGAAAATTCGTGAAGTTTTATTGAATGTTTCAGCCATTTTCTTGTAATTTGGAAAACTACTATAATTAGACGAACATTTCCGACAGTAGGTACGTCTCGTGCACCGCACAGCGAGCGCACTTAGTAACGCGCGCGATTCACATTTATATTATTTGTAAACCTCAGCGATATTTTTCCTTCAAATGTACGAGGGAATATTTTTGGTGGCGGGCTACTGGCATATTACCGGGGGGCCGCATTAGGTGTGTGCATCCCTGGTATAGAGTGATGCGCATGACCACTGGCATATTACCGGGGGGCCGCATTAGGTGTGTGCATCCCTGGTATAGAGTGATGCGCATGACCACTGGCATATTACCGGGGGGCCGCATTAGGTGTGTGCATCCCTGGTATAGAGTGATGCGCATGACCACTGGCATATTACCGGGGGGCCGCATTAGGTGTGTGCATCCCTGGAATAGAGTGATGCGCATGACCACTGGCATATTACCGAGCGGACGCATTAGGTAGGTGTGTGCATCCCTGGTATAGAGCGATGCGCATGACTCAATTAAAAAAGGATGTGTATCAATCCGGAATTTTAAGTTGAGTTTATGTATATCCCCCTACTGCGTAATTGTGTAATTAGAAATTCACGAAAAAAGATGATCTGGTGAATTTGTCAAGTGACATTCTGATAACGACACATTGTACCTGATGTGTTGAGTTGTTGTGTGCAGGGACGCTAGCGCAGCGCAGGGCGGCGAGATCATCCTGGGCGGCTCGGACCCGGCGCACTACAGCGGCAACTTCACGTACGTGCCCGTGCACCGCGCCACCTACTGGCAGTTCAGCATGGACGCCGTGCACGTCGCCGACCACACCTTCTGCGCCAAGGTCAGTCATATACATCCCTTGCGTTTGTTTGCTCTAAACGTCGTACGTACAAAGTGTGAGAGTGCAATAACACATTTTGCCATAATACTGGCGTGCAAATATTCGTAAACAAGAAGCTAATTTCAATAAATAATTCTACCTTAAAATGAACACAACTCAAATATTATATTAGGTACCGTAAACGCGGGTTATTCTAGCTCTGGGGGGAACTTTGGCTCAAAACGGAAAAAAGTTTGAATTTCCCGCCTGTCGGTAAAATGACAGCAAACGTTCTAGTTCGAGTCACAAATACTAGATGGCAATAGAGGTAACTGTTTCTGATTTGTCGAGCAAACTTCAAGCAAGTTTCAACCTGTCAGTTGAATTCGGAACTACCTGCTTAAAACATATTTTACGGCTCCAAACTTACCGAAACTCACGATAACACTACAAGTGTTACCGTGAGTTTCGGAAAGTTTCCTTTATTATATGAAATTGTTTATGTCAGAAATGTGTTTACAAGTAAAGTCACTGTATAAATTATACTTTTTTTTACGAGCCAAACTACCAAAATCTTAAAAATAAAGTGTGTCTCATACTTTTGGATAACTTTGGCTCATGAGCCAAAGTAAATTTTCTGACGGTGGCCAGTTATTAAGGACGAACAACTCTAGGTATAGTTGGAAGGATATTATATGCAAGAAAATATTCCCAAATATGAAAAGAAAGGATGTTTTTCTGTTCCTGAATTAGATGGCTAAGTTCCAAAAAAAAACAAGATGTCTTCATTCTGGTCTAAGAAAGTTCCTATCGTTAGCTGGAAGTACAATTTGTATAATGTTAGGTACTCTTATGTTTTATTATTACACCCCACTCACCTGTGCAGGTGAAGGGGATGTGCATGAAAGTCAGCGTTTAAGATTCGTGCCGCTCACTGTACGTTTATTTAAAATATAATAATTACTTTCTATTTTTTGTAGTAAAATAAGAAAACAATGATTCTCAATTTTAAGACTGTTATGATTAGTTTCAGACTGTTGATTATCCTACGTTATTTCTTAATACTATACTGAAGCATTTTTAATTTTTGTTAACATTTTGTTTTATTTCATAAAAAAAAATTATAACTTTTTTTTTTCTGATAATTAAAGTCAGATTTTTTGGTACAAAATTGGTATTTCTATTATCTATCATTATATAGGGCTTAGATTGGCTCAATGCTGTCATAAATATCGTTTTTGGGTCAATAAAATCTGTAGGACAAACTAATCCTCTTCAAAGAACAAAATTAGCTCAAAATTAAAAAATATATATTTACATATTTATTTTGGGGAAAATAACATTGTTACTTATTAGCTACTATCCACACCTATGAATCAAATCCATTAAAATGCTTAAGAAATCCACCATAATCCCTACTATCAAATAATTTCTAAACTAAGATGAAAAAAGTAGCTAAAGTAACCCGCGATAAAGCGTTTACGGTACCTATTTAAAGTATGTTTTTTTTACACTAAACATTCTTGATCTGTTGAGCACAATATTTATGTAAAAAGTTTTTAACAAACAAAATATATTTAACCTTTCAAACACCAGAGTAAACGTATCGGCGTCCCCTCCCACGTCAAGCCACAAATTCAGCGCAAGTACCTACATCAAAAATATTACAACATCTTATCGATAACCAATTAATCATTGCCTATCGTCTATCGTCTAACCTGACACTGACTTGCAAATTGCAAAAAGCGTAAGAAACTTAATTTCAGGGGCAACCCTGGCGCTTCCACTTTAAGCCGCGTTGATACGATCAGAGTATGCTTGGACTCGGACGCAACTCGTATTGTGGCAACCCATACCAACCCGTGGGTCGCCACAATAAGAATTGCATTCGAGTAGGTATCCGAATCCACTCGGTCAGGACATACTCGGATCGTGTGAGTGAACGCAGCTTTCATATTATTTTAGAAATGGTTTCTCAGATGTGATAAATCACGCTTGTCATGAATTTTCGACCATATGGAATAGGACCTAATCCAAGAACGTGACTCCCACGAGATCTTGATCACGACATCTCACGCGGTCGAGAATGCATTCCCTGCTCAGACTCCACATGTATTCTCACTGAGGAGTATATAAAAGGAAGTCTGAAAGTGGCCCCGTTGAGGGTGGCTTGTGTTGTAATGGTGTGGACATATGATGAGGAGGAATGAAGAAAATGTCGTGAGGAAAGTTTTTTTGAGTATGCATGTGACTGATTAAAATAGTAGAGGAAGACCAAAGAAACAATGGACTGTGTGAAAGATGATACGGGTAGAAAAGGGAGATTCATGAGATGACGATTAATATGGAAATACCTCTCGTATGGATGAAGAAAATATGTTGTGCCGTCCCCAAATATATTGGTATAAGGACAGGAGAACGATGCAGACATAGTCACACACACGTTCCGCAGGGTTGCGAGGCCATCGCGGACACGGGCACGTCGCTGATCGCGGGCCCCAGCGCCGAGGTGGAGGCACTGAACAAGGCGCTAGGCGCCACGCCCATGGCGTTTGGCCAGTACATGGTGGACTGCTCGCTCATCGCGAAGCTGCCGCCCGTCTCTTTCACCATCGCCGGCACCAAGTTCACGCTCGAAGGCACCGACTACGTGCTGCGCGTGAGTACACCACACAATAACCATAAGTACATGTACTGTTACATACTGATTATACACTCTTTTACGAAGAGTCGTATGGACACTCTCGCCTCTCGACCAGCTGGTCGAGGCGAAAATATCCATGCGAGGTATAAAATCATTATGGATAGAGCTTGAATAAGGGTCAACTCACACCGAAAGAGCGGCGAAGGGCAGCGAAGCGGAGCGCAGTTTCAGTGTCATATGAATTTTAACTTTATTTTCATTACTATAATACTTATTATCGCATGAGAAACTCGAACGAGTCGCGCGGATGCCCGGGAATTCCATAAACGCAGACGTGCGACTGCGCGAGAAGTCGCGGGTAGTCCCGAGAATGCTCGAGCAGTCGCGAGCGGCCGCTGGCAATATCCCGCCCATCGCGCCCACTCCTCGCGCGCGTCTGTTGCGCGCGAGCATTCGCATTCATTCCTTGCAGTGCAACGAATACAGAAGTGATGGAAATGGATGAAGAAAAGCTTATTATACCCATTTTCACTGCTTAAACACAAGTTTCCTCGAGTTTTGTTGAAAGTGAACTGCGCAAAGGAGAGCGACCCGTGAATACATCGCGGGCGGGCTCGAGAAGGCGCGCGGATTCCCGCGACTGCTCGAGAAGTCGCCGGAATGCGCAGTTCTCTTTCAACAAAACTCGAGGAAACGTGCGTGTGGATTGAGAGATCTTTTCGAAAAACTCTTCCAATCCCAACCTAATTGTAAGAGGATTTATGAAATAATTGTGAAAACTTCATGGAAAAACTACACAATGTTAGCATGAATAGGGTAGTCGAAAAAAAATCGGACAAAATAAAAAAGTATGTCTACCCTACTCAACGTTTCCCTCGAGGATTGTAAAAAATGATTAATCTTTTTAAGTATAACACTTACAGGGACGACTGATTCGTCAAATTTTAGTACAACATTTTTCACAAATTCTGATGTATCTTCCTTCTACCTATAAGTTTTGGTTTATTAAATATAGTTCAAAATAATGATCTCTCAGTTGGGACGATCGACAAAAAACAAGATGTTCATTTTCTCTTGAACCAGTAAGATTTCAATCACGATTTTTGTTTCACAAATTTTCCCAGGAGCATAATTTGCAATAAACATGATAATTATTCATACTTTTTCAGTATTAGGTCATGTTTTACAAGATCACTCAATTGAAAATTGTCCACTCTGAGTGATCCATATAAACCGTTATAAATCTTAAACGTGGCTTTGAAACGAATCGAAATTTTGTTTAGCAGCTTTCACAAATCCTTCACAACAATTAAAATGCAAATTATATACATATAGGCAGTATATTCTTGAATACGCGTTATGGCTTTTTCTTCAGTTGTCCAGATTGAGAGATCCAGTAAATGAGTTCTAACTTTCTTTGTTTAGGTTTCACAAATTTTATACCTTACCATGTAGTTTTCACAATTATTTCCTAAATCCTCTTATAATTTGGTTGGGATTGGAAGAGTTTTTCGAAAAGATCTCTCAATCCACACGCACATGAGGAAACTTGTGTTTAAGCTTAAGCAGTGAAAATGGGTATTTTGGATTTAATTATTATTGCACATATAATTGAAGAAGAAGAGGAAGAGATAAGGAGGGAAAGATTGCAAGGAATGAATGCGAATGCTCGCGCGCAACAGACGCGCCCGGGGTGCGGGCACGAGGGGCGGGATATTGCCAGCGGCCGCTCGCGACTGCTCGAGCATTCTCGGGACTTCACGCGACTTCTCGCGCAGTCGCATGGCTCCGTTTATGGAATTCGCCGGAATTCCCGCGGCGCCGCGGGCATTCATCCACGCGACTCGTTCGATTTTCTCATGCGATAATAAGTAATGAAAATAAAGTTAAAATTCATATGACACTGAAACTGCGCTCCGCTTCGCTGCCTTTCGCCGCTCTTTCGGTGTGAGTTGACGCTTAAACTGTTTTTGGCTCACGTCGTGAAGTGCGGCTGTACTACACGTGGCACGTGACAGACGACGCTCTACACAATCGAACTTAAATAAATTCCGACCCATTGTTAATTAAAATAGAGTGACAACTAGCTAGCTTAACTTTAGTTTTACCGTGCCTTTTTCAAAGTTTAGCATAACTTGACTCTGGGTTGATTAATAAAGGGTAAGGTGGCTGGCTTATTAAGGCTCGGTTTCCACCAAAGCGAAGTTGAGCGGTGCGGAGACGTGTGGTAATTCAATCCATTAAATTGGTTGAAGTCCACATCGCGTCTCTCGTTTCCCCTGTAATTGGTCGAATCTTGCACCGCTCCGCTCCATCTCCGCTATGGTGGAAACGGCGCTGCTGTTAGTGGCAGCGTGGCAGCGCGGAGAGTGAGTGGTGAGGCTGCGTGCGCAGGTGTCGCAGTTCGGCAAGACGGTGTGCCTGTCGGGCTTCATGGGCCTGGACATCCCGCCGCCCAACGGGCCGCTGTGGATCCTGGGCGACGTGTTCATCGGCAAGTACTACACCGAGTTCGACGTGGCCGGCAAGCGCATCGGCTTCGCGCCCGCCGTGTGAGCCGGCCGGGCGTCCTCTAGCGACACTTTCACGACGTAATCGACTAATATTATATTTGAGTAGTGTTGTCATTGTCACCTCCTTGCGCCACAATCGATCCCAGCTTTCTATTATCGATTTGTTATTGATGCAGTGTTGCTCCATCATCAACTAAAGTTATCGCCATGATACAACATTTGACAGAATAACATGACAATGCTGTCCTATAAGTTTTTTTTATGTTTGTATTTTAGAAATAAAACGTTGTGAAAATAAATCTTTCTTTTATTTTACATTTGTATTATATAACATTATTTGAACAACTCGTACATCTTGGAATCTGAATACAAAAAATATGAAACACTTTCCATAATATAATGATGTTCATTTGTGACTCGTGCCCGAGGCAACCCTTGGTCGAGGGCGCCGCACGCAGGCACGCGCCGCTATGCGTCTATCAGCTAGCGACGTATTAGCTAGACTACACTACAACAAACATAACTGCTCCTGTTACAAATAAAACCAGTTGACGTAACGTTATGCTAGTTTTAATATTTAATTTACTATGAAATTAGAGAATTATGTACACTCGCAGACGTTGACCAAAGCTAATCCGAACAGAAGCATTCATAATGTTCGCTCAATCCGAGACTAACGCACAGCCCACACCAACAGTTAGCGAGCGAGCATAGATTCTTTTCAAACTTAGGTTCATAACGCGAACTACCGAAAGTGTCGAACCGAATTAGTGTGGCCTGCGCTTTATAGCTAGGTACATAGTATTGCCTGACATGTACTACACACCATTCACGTTAGTGCGTAGTAACGTGAATGGTCTGTAGTCCTATCACGTCGCCGTCCGTGGCACAGAACAGGATAAGGCAGTTTGACTGTTATTAACAACGTTGACAATGCTGTTTTAGTAACTTTCAATATGTTACAAAATTCTTCTAATCTTATCTAGACTCAGATTTCAAGAATCTCGTCAGATCTAAAACATGTCCAAATACGAGCTCGGCCACACTGACTATAAAGTCAATAATCGCCTGAGATAGCGTGACATGACACATGATACCAAAGCTAAACCTTATGATCTAGTTGCACTTCTATTAGTCTACATACAAATCTATGATCGCCTTGTACTCTCCGCGAGATTGTCAGCAACTTCAACGCGTTGCTGGCCTTTCTCGGGGAGTTGGGGTGAATCGAATGAATTTTCCCACCCGCACGCAAAATACGCGCTAAGACTTGGAGTTGCGGACACCAGCCCGTTATGCAATAAACGATCGCCTGAGCGTTGGCGTTTCAACACACATAAAAGAAAGGACAGACTGTTTTTAATATACCCGACTTTTCATGAGAAGTACCTCGGTAAGTGCTGTAAAGCGTACAACGTTATGATAGTGGCAATTAGCGCGCAAGTTTAAAGTGAGGCGAAAGGCCAGCGGGCTCCGGGCTCGCTATGAGTGCAGTGCACAGGCCGCGGGCGCGCGACGAGTGTACCGTAACAAATTTCCTTACAACTTGTTCGCGGGGAGCTCTTGCGCGCCCTTACATACGTAGTCCATACAATACAAGTATAATGCCCCGCTAATAGCAAATGCAGTATTTGCAAAATGTCGATTTCGACAAAAGCTTTTGCATTTTTCTTTATTATTTGACCTCTTGGCTCTTCTGATCTCATCTTTGGCAAAAACAGAAATTCGTAAAATGAAATGTCGACTGCATTTGCTACTACTAGGGCAGCATGTTGGAGGATCTCATGCGGTGCGGCGCCGTCCGTCTCCTGCCGCCGACTGTCCACGCACCACTTCTACGAGATTGCTTGGAAGATGGTGGCTCCGACCGACATTATTGTTATGGATGTATGTTTCCGGTTTAATGGTTCAACAACAATGTGGAATGTTATGGTAGACGACATACAATGGGCAAATGGAGATTCATTAGAAAAATCTGGCTAGCTGGTAGTTTCACTAGCGGATGTCGGACTATACATACTGAAAAAAGGAATAAATTTATAAATAAATTAACAACATGAATCCCTCATACAGTGAAGCCGTAAAGATGCTTAAAAAAAAAAAAAAACGTAAATGGCGTTTCTGATGTGTTGCGGTCCTTGGCTCTCATTCTGTTACAAAAATATTGTAATCCTCTATTGATCCACATGGGAAATAAGGAGAGGTGTTTGGTATGAACTGGTTATCTAGTGTCTTTTTTGGAGTTAATATGAATAAATTCCGTTTTTTTTATGATTTCAGCATTGCCAGGTTTGATTAACAAAGAGTTGGACAACAGGATATTCTAATCGTTTTGTTTAATTTTGAGATGAATAAATAATTTGATCATACGTTTAGACCGTGAGAGCAGTGAGAGCCACACGCACTACACGACTCACATTTTACTGTATGGATAGTAATTACATGCTATTAAATTAATACTTGCAATGTCGTTTCACATAAATTGATTATCTTAATAATAACGCATTCATGACTCAACGGAGATCAAACCAAAACAAACAATATCATATTAATTTCATAATTAAATACTATTTATTTAAATAAAAGTTTAAGTAAAATAGATCGTCCATACATAAATTATAATTACAATATTCTGATAAAACATCTGAGCGGGCGCGGTCGCGGGCTCGGCTATGCTACACTATGTATACAACTATTACTAGCGGCACTATAGTCCCAGTTTATGCTTTTTCCTGAACTTTTTCACGTAAGCCTCCACGAGCGCTTGGATCTTGGCCGGGTTGATCTCGCCCGTCTTGTTGTGACAGATCTGAAACAACGCAACTCATTAGTATACTTATTATTTACCGTTAATAACGAACTAACTGGTGTGTGACGTCGTCGCCAAGCTGAGATCAACGCGTTCTGCAAATAAACAGATTTTTACGACTTTTATTGTTGGTATAAAAACTGTCGCGCCAGGGAAGGGGCAACAGTATGGAGGTGCGGGGGAGCGGGGTGGGTACCTTGGGCACGGCGCGGCGCAGGATGTCCTTGTACTCGTCCTTGGTGACGTGCTTCTTGTTGTAGTGTGGCTTCAGCACCAGCTTCACCTCCTCCACCACGCGCTCCTGCCGGTTCAGCTTTTTCAGGAACTGCAACATGTCGCCAGCTGTAGTCTCACATCACGCGATCGAACAACATCAAACAAAACGAGCTCTATCAAGCGAATCATGCAAACGCGGGAGCACTACGTACTAAATAATGATAATTTCGATCACACACATAAACAGCGTGATTGCTCACTTTGCTCTTCACTTGCATCTCGACGGCGGAGCTGGGCAGGTCGTCCAGGATCTTCAGGTTGTCCTCGTCGATCTTGACGCCCACCTGCGTTTTACCTGTCGACACAAACACGTCGTCAGTACTGTCCGCTGAGCTCGGGTTCCGTCCCGGGCGGACACAGTACGACCGTACCTCTCTTGCGGCTGAGCTTGACGGGCACCTTGGCGGCCGCGCCGCGCTTGTGTCGCCGCGCGGGCCGCTCCAGCAGCGCGTCGAAGGGCCCGCGCGTGCCCCCCGGCGGCGAGAACAGGTCCCCGAAGTCGCTGGAGCCCGGCGAGTACGGCGAGTCGTCCGCGTCCGACTCGTCGCGCCGCCGCGCCGCCACGGTGGCCTGCAGCGGCTTGATGGGGTCCGACTTGATCGGGGACGGCTTGGCCAGGAACAGCTTGGGCGGCTGCGAGCGCGTGGGCGACGGCAGCACGATGCGCACGGGCGGCGCGGGCGCCGGGGCCGGGGCGGGCGGCGCCAGGGCGGCGGGCGCGGCCGGGGCGGGCGGCGCCAGGGCGGGCGCGGCCGGGGAGCCGGGCTCGGGCGCCGACGACGCCGCGTCGCCCGGCGGGGGCTCCGGAGACACGTCACGCGTGGACTGGAGCAATGCCATTACCTGTGAACGTCATTTTAGTTCTATTAGTACATAATACTACAACACAACCAGTGGCGGATTGATCATACAACCCGAAAAGCTCGGCTTGCCTTACATTCAACTCAAAAAAAAAAAAAAAAATACATTCTTACAAAAATAAAAATGTATGTCAAACAATAATAATATCAAAATCTGCGCCAAACGCAACGTGATGCGATGCGACGTTGCCAGGTTTCCACACAACTTTATCAATCCAGAAATTATTTTAAATTCGCGCGCATCAAACGCGACATTGTCAAAATTTTCTGATATCTCCGATACCGGCCGACTCTGGCTCGCTCTAACACTATACAAAAGAAGAGTTGTGCCTATGGCCAGTGACCCAGTGCTAGCGCTTTCTCTTTCACACCCATTGGCTTGTAGTTTGGCTTCTCTGACATTTCATTTCCTCTACCAAAATGTTTCTGTTTTTGATAACAATAATAGGCACGAAATTTGAATTTTGTATTGAATTAAAAGCAGGGCTTTTTTATGAATGTGTGAGTGTAAGTCAGTGTAAGTTTGAGAGAGAATTGTGTGTTCACGCCAAGAATGCGCGGAAAGCTGCGCATCGTGCGAATTTTGATAGAAACAAACAAACGATTTCAAATTATTTCATATTTGTTTTGAGCGGTTACTGGTGCATTTCTTTTTTGTGTTTAAGTTTATTTAATTTCTTGTGATTTAAAGTTTCTTGTGATTTGACAGCACGGTTGGCGCAGTGGCTGAGCGATTGACTGCTGCGCTGCGTGTCGCGGGTTCGATCCCCGCACGGAACAAATATTTGTATGACCAGACCAGACAGATAGTTGTTCCGGGTCTGGCTGTTTGTGTATGTGAGTTTAAATGTTTGTAAATGCACCCACGATACAGGAGAAATTCCTAGTGTAGTTTTTTTAACACTAAAATGAATTCTAAAACGGCTGCAAGTTCCTTGTGAAGGATTAAAGTGTGTGAAATCGGTGCTGGGCAAGGTAAATGCTTTGAGTTTTTTTAATTGGCCTTGCCTCCATTTCATTGCGGGCACGCCACTGAACACAACGATCGGGTTTAAATTGCAAAATATTTAGTGGTAATTCCGCGAAAAAGATTCAGAATTGTATACTAGGTTCAGCACCACCCTAGTCCTATAGGTACAGTGAATGTTGTTAATACTTATGAATATGAGTATGTATAACCTACCACCTAGTATATATTTCCATAAGTATCGCAATATAAAGTACCTTTTCTATGGGTGAGAGCGGACGTCGGTCGATGACCTCGTCGGCGGACATGTTGGTCTTCTGCGCCGCCTCCAGCGTCATGCAAGTGCGCGGCGGACTGGCCTGCGCCGAGCCGGGCGAGCCGGACGCCGAGCGCGTGGGCTCGTACGGGTCGTACGCGTCCGGCGAGTCCGGCGGCTCCGGCGGCGTCAGCGGGCCCCGCGCCTCCTCCGCCGCCGCGTCCGGCGCCGGCGGCGGCGTCTTGGGGCCCACGGCGTGCGCCGGCTCGGGCGCGGGGGCCGGGCCCGCCGCCGGCGGCCGCTCCGGCTCCTTCTCGCCGGGCTCGCTGTCACTCAGAACGATGACGTTGCGCGGCGACGGCGTGAGCTCGCGGAAGGGCGAGCGCTCCAGGTCGATGATGGCGACGGGGCGCGGCGCGGGCTCCTCGGGCCCCGGGGGCGCAGCCCGGCGGCGGCGACGCCTGCGCTCGCGACGCCGCTCTCGCCGCTCGTCGCCCTCGGCGCGCTCTTGTTCCTTGAAGCTGACGCTGACGAGGATGTTGTCGCCGGACGTGAACACCTCCTTGGAAGGGCCGGCGGCGTCCCGTAGGCGCCGGTGGCGGGCGGGGTCCCGACGACGTCGCTCGCGCCGCTCCTCGGGCGCCGCCGGCGGGGACGGCTCGGGCGGCGGCGTGCGCGGCGACAGCAGGCGCGAGTCCACGGAGCCCGGCCCGGCCTCCGCCGCGCCCGGGGACGGCACCGGGGACGGCTCCGGCGTGCGGCTGGCGCGACGTGCGCGGCGTCGGCGCGGGCTGCGCCTGCGCGGTGAGCGGCGTCGCGAGGCGGACCGCTCGGAGCGGACGCGCTTCTTTCTCTTCGTGGGCTTGGGGCGAGGGCTCTTGGAGCCGGAGCCGGAGCGGCGGCGCTTCCTCGTGCGCTCGGGCTCGCGGCGCCGGCGGGGCGAGGGCCGCTTGTCGCGCTCGGCAGAGCGGCGGCGCCGGCGCGGGCCGGGCGAGGCAGAGCGCGGGGAGGGCGTGGGGCGGCGCGGGGAGGACGAGGCGCGGCGGGCACGAGGCGCGGGCGAGGTGCGCGGACGCGGGGAGGACGAGGCGCGGCGAGCGCGAGGTGCGGGAGAGGCGCGAGGGCGCGGGGAGGACGAGGCGCGACGGGCGCGAGGCGCGGGCGAGGCGCGAGGGCGCGAGGCGGAGCGGCGCGGCGTGAGGCGCGGCGGGGAGCGGCTGAGCGAGGGCGAGGCGCGCGGCGAGACGTCGCGCCCGAAGGCGTCCTTGGGGCGGCGGCGTCGCTCGGTCACCAGCGTGCGCACGTCGTACCGCTCCAGGTCCTTGCGCCTCTCCTTGCGGCGCAGCTTGCGCTCGCGCGAGCCGGAGCTAGAGTCGCGGCGCTCGCGCTTCTTGTCTTTGTCGCGATAGTTGCGTTCCTTGCCGCTCTTGCTGAGCTTCTTGAAGGCCACCTCGGACTTCTTTCCCTTTCCCTTGCTCTTGTCCTTGCTCTCCTTCTTAGAGTCCTTCTTCTTCTTCTTCTTAGTTTCATCGGCGCGCGGCTCCTTCTTCTTGTCCACGATCTCGCCCTCCTCGTCCGGGGGCGGAGGCGCGGGCGCGGGCGAGGCGCGCGAGGGCTCGGAGGGCGCGCGCTCGTTGTCGGAGAACAAGCCGTTGCCCTCGTCTTCGGATATCATCTCGGTGTCGAGCCCCTCGATGCCCTTATCCTTGTCGGTCTCCAGGGACGTGTCCTTGGACTTGTTCTCGTCGAGGCAGGGCGTGTAACTCCTCTCGTCTTCGGTCTCGCTGATGGATTCAGTCATTTTCTCAATGAGGTCATCATTTCTGTCGACAGAGCCATTCGTATGGTCGTGGTCGAGCGCGGGCAGCTCGGCGTCGTCGCCGGACAGCTCGTCGGAGGAGGAGGAGGCCCGAGGACGCGGCGGCGGCGTGGCGGCTCGCTCCGCACTCTCCATGCTGTCGTCGTCGTCCTCTAGCTTGTCGTCGGTTACGGACGCTGCTTTCTCAGTGGGCGTGGTCGGTTCCTCCTCGATGTCAGGTGTGGTAGCATCTTTCTCTGTTTCACTTGTTCCCTTTGTGACTTCCTCCTCTATTTTATCTGTTTCCTCGTGGATGACACTAGCCGACTCGATGGCTTCGGTCTCTAGCGCGAGATTAGAACGCTCTTCTTCCTCATCAGGTGAGGCTGTGCGTGCGGCTGGTACGTCGGGCTCCGGCGCCGTCTTGTTGTGCGGTAGCTCGTCGCCGGGCTCCGCAGTGGGCGCACTCTCGCTGTCCTCAGGAACTTCTTCCTCCTCGTCCTCCATTTCTTCGTCGTACAGGCTAACTTGCCTTTTAATCAAAGAGGGAGTGTTAAGTTTAATCTTAATGGGATTACGCGGATTAGTCGTGATGGGACACCTTTTAGAGACTTTCTCTTTCAATTCTTCTTCAGTTTTATTCCTGACGGTGTGGTCGGGCGCGGGGCGCGGCGGCGGGTCGGGCGCGCGGGGCGGCTCGGGCGCGTCGTCGTCCTCCTGCACCAGGTCCTCCAGGCCCTCGAGCGACGCGGGCGGCGCGAGGGGCGCGGGCGGGGGCAGCTCGGCCGAGGTGTTCGCGATGTGCACGCTGGTGGCGGAGTAGATGGAGAAGTTGGGGCAGTCGCCCTCGGAGTCGTCGTCGCTGGCGGCGCGCGGGGCGGGCGCGGGCGCCAGCAGCGCGCGGTGCTCGTGCAGCACGGCGCGCACGCAGCTGTCCAGCACCGTGCGCGGCACGGCCTCCAGCCCCGCCAGCCCCGGCACGAGGGGCGGCGAGGGGGCGGGCGCGGGTGCGGGGGCGGCGGAGGGCGGGGCGGGCTGCGGCTCCGCGTCGGCCGGCGCGGCGTGGTCGTCGTCGTCGCCGCTGTCGTCGTCGTTGGTGGGCTCGGTGGGGTCGTACTTTTCAGTATCTATGACTAAGCTAGAATCGCTCTTCTCGTCCTCTGACTTGTCGAGTTCGGGCGTTTTGTCGAATTTGAACATCGGCGGCTCCGGCAGCGGACGGTAGGGCTGCGCCTGAGGCTTCGGCGCTTGCTGTGCTTGTGGCGGGACCGACGGCTCGGGGTTACTGTTTGTTGAGTTCTGTCGCCGAATTGGAGCCATTCTCATGTCGAGAGGGTTCTCGAACCCCCCAAAAGAGTGCCTGTGTTGCACAGGAGGCGGGTCGTTCCTGGGCGGCACGGGCGGCGGCACGTAGGGCTGCCAGGCCGGCGCCAGGCTGTAGCGGCCCTGCTCGCTGCGCGGGTGCGGCGGCTGGTTGTTCTGGCCGCGGTTCTGCTCGGGAGGTTGTCTCCTGTTGCGCTCGAAATGAAGGTCATCTCCCTGCGGATACTGGTGCGGTCTCCTAGAGTAGTTGTTATACGTGTCCATATCGTCACGGCGCGCGTTGTTGTTCTGGTTGAACGCGTTCCCCTGGCGGTTCTGGTAGCCGCCACTGTTGTAGTTGTTGTCGTAGTTGCCGCCCCTGCTGTTGAGACTGTTGGTGCCCTGCTCGCGGTGGTAGTTCCCGGTGTAGCCGCCGCCCCAGCCGCGCCCGCCGCGCGACTGTCCGGGGTACGACGGCACTTTCTTCGCGGCGTCTTCTCCCTGCGAGAGATCTATCTTGTCCTGTTTCTTCAGCTCGTCGGATTGTTTCTTCGGAACCTTAGACTGTTCGCGAGTTTCTAATTTAATATTGACACTGCCGTCTACAGATATGGACACCACAGACTTTTTCGAATGAAGTAATGTTTGACTTTCTAGTATAGAGGAGAGGACGTCCGGTGCCGACGACGCGTGCGTCGGAGACGGGATGGAGACCATCTTTCTTCTTGCCTAGGAATAAACAAAGACACAAGTAATTATTAGATAAAATAGTAAATTAGTCAAAAATAATATAGTGAAAATGCTGCAGTGCAATAACCTGTCTGTAAGCACTGAGTAAGGTGCGGGAGGGGCGCGCGGCCACGGCCGTGCTGGCGCTCTCCGACCCGCCGAGCTCGTCCTCCTCCGAGAAGTAGTCCAGCTGGTGCGCGTCGCCGAACAGGCTCAGCGCCGGGATGCCGGCCCGCTGGCGCCGCGCCGACAGCTCCTGCACGCCGGGCGCCAGCCCTGCCCCCCCTGCCGCCCCAGCCCCCCCTGCCGCCCCTGCCGCCCCTGCACCCCCTGCCGCCGCCAGCGCCGCGCGCACGCTGGCCAGCACGTGCGAGCGCCGCGCTGCCGTGCGCGGCTTCCGACGTGACGTCTGCACACAGATAACCGAATCAAATGCCGAAGTCAAGTAAGTAAGTTATCCAACAACATTCAAATGACATGCCCTTACCTTCCTTTTCTTCAGTTTCCTTTTAACTCGTTTTGTGACAGGAAATTTACCATTTTCTTGAACTTCATACTCAATAATGACAGTTTTAGTTCTTCTTCTCTTTGGCCTTCTGCGGTTTGTGTGTGCAGTAGTTTTACGCCTGCTCGTGGTAGCTCTTGAGCTACTGCCCAGTGCTGAGCGCGTACCTCTCGATGTTGTCGGTACATCATGAGAGTTTACACGACTGCGACTGCCTTCTCTGTGGCTAGAGGATGTTGATGGTTCATCTGCACTGTGAGACCGTGATGATCTAACTGCACTTCTAGATGAAATTGGTATGTCCATATCCGTGATATCAGAAAATAATAAATCCACATCTGATAGCAGATTGTCACAATTAGGACACAACCACTGATCAATAGGAACCTGCAATACAAGGATACATAAAAACATTGTGCATCTATCACTCAATTGTCTTGTCTCCCTCACTTCGGCAAGCCAACGGGTGCTGTGCTCGAAATGACGAAGAAAAATGCACAACATTTACGGAACACATAAAACGTATTTCAGCCTCACTCCTACGAATGGCCCCCAGAGCATAAAGAAGAAGTACAGCGACAAGTTTAGCTGGATTGTGATTCGTCCACTAGCCCCATCGGGAACTCATTAGAGCGATAAAAAACGTAAAACCTAAAAAAGACCCTGGTTACGATTTGATGATTTTGCAGCAACTTCCAGATTCTGGCCTGACCTTCCTGTTGTCAATCTACAATGCTATGTCAAGACTATTATTTTTTCCCCCTCAATGGGAATAGCTAAGATCCTTATGGTTCCTAAACCAGGGAAACCACTTGAAGACCCGAAGTCAAACCGACCAATAAGCCTGCTTCCAATAGCGTCTAAAGTCTATGAATCGCTCCTGTTACCACACACCTATAATTAAAGAAAGACATTTAATACCCGACCATCTCATTTAGGTAACGACAAACTCAAACTCAGAAGCATTTATTTCAATTAGATTATTTACTGATTACTTTTAAATGTCAGAAAAACAAAAAAAGGCGAACCTACAGTAACAGTTATTATGCCCTGCATCATAATAACTTGTGAAAGTACTGTAGTTGCCCATTCCAAAGCGTAGATTTATGAAAATAGTTGGCAAGAAACTCCATGGACACTCTTTTCAATCAAAATATTGTTAACATTTTGAATTTATGCGACCTGTGTTTCACCTACAACCTCCTTATACTTTATTTACTACACTCTATCTACCCTACCCTACCTACCTACCTCGTTTGGATAAACAACACCTTGAATTTATGATGACCTAGTCGCCAATAAGACGGATTTTAGTTAAAATTCAGGAAAAATATTTTGTAGTTATTTGATCATCCCACGGGAACATTGCATTTTTCCGGGATCAAAAGTATCCTTTGTGTTAATCCAGCATATAAGCTATCTTGATACCAAATTTCATCCCGATCCATTTAGCCGTTCTGGCGTGATTGAGTAACAAACATTAATTCAAACTTTCGCATTTATAATAGTAGATATATATGTGATGTGAGAACGATTTAGAAATACGTGCACGTTAAGAACATCCAGAGTAAACGATTATATCAATCATTTAAAAACAAAGTAAGTATTTAAATAAACCGTGACAGCTTAGAGATGACCAGTCCCAACTGACAGCGCCCGTTCATGAACATGACGCATGGATCAGCCCCATTCAGCTCAACCATATTGAAGGGAGCTAAATGACCCGACACACCCGCCACCATCAGCGAGAAATTTGAGTGTGCATGACATTCTCTCAACTGCCAGGGCACATTCAAGTCAATGAAAGATAGCTGAATGTAAATGGTAGCTTAACAGTACATGTACACACTCAGACATGTGCTATGCAATTATATAATACTAAGAGTCTATACAATGCAAAGATATTATTACAATTTTCTGCAGCTTCCACAATAACTTCACATGGTAAATAATTAGTTACCCCTAATGGTTGTGGAGCAGGACCAGCCTTGAGCCAAGCATTTTTATCATCAATGTAATCCCCCAACTTATAATATGCTTGCCTACATAGTGTGCGTTTTACACAAGATTTAAATTTCGTCTCATTCAGTTGTAGAATGTGGGGAGGTATTTTATTGTAACATTTTAAACAGTACCCCATGAAAGATGAGTCTACTTTGGCTAGCGTAAAACCTGGCTGTACTAGTTGGTCCCTGTTTCTAGTACTATAGTGGTGCCTGTCACCTCTTTTACTAAATAAATGCAGATTTTTCCTAACGTACATGATGTTTTCATAGATGTATTGACAAGGTACTGTCATGATGTTACGTAGATCCTATAAGGCTCTTATAGCTCCCTTCTGCAGAATAAATATATACTCGATGTCTGCACCCCATAGTAAGATACCGTATGGCATAATACTATGAAGATAACAAAAATAGACTAGCGACGCGGTATCACATTAGAATAGAACAGAATAATATTTATTTCTGAGTATATGGTACATAAAGATCTTAATACTAAACAGTTTCACATACACTACCGTTCCCGGTGTAGAAAATTGACATTAATAAATTGACGGATTTTTCAGATGAGCTCAGCCGTCCAGCAAGGGATGTTATATGCGGACCCCAATGTAGCTTTGAGTCGAGAGTGATACCCAGGATAACAGTATTTTCGACGAATTCTAGTTCCTCTTGATTCAATACTATGTCACTATCACTACTTTTGACATTCGGTAGACATATCTTATGCGTTTTTTTCCCATTTAATGTTAAATTATTCGCGGTGAACCAATTATGGACCTGCAGTAGGGCGTTATTTACGTCGTCAAGATTTGTGGCACGTCTGTTTATCTTAAATATTAAAGAGGTATCGTCAGCAAACAATACCATTTGGGGGGATGATTTTTAACTAAATGGGGTAGATCATATATATAGACTAAAAAGAGGAAAGGACCTACTATCGAACCTTGCAGTACACCTATACTTATTTTTAAATCCATTGAATTCACTCACACAATTCCATTCACAACTAATTCCACACCACAAATTAAATATTAAGGCTAAGTACGGTGCAATAGTCTCTAATACCGATTGACAAACTTTAACCAACATTGCACATAGATATCCGGTTAATTTGATTTTCTTAAAACCTTTAATGACTGCTATGGGGATTATATGCTTAAATTGAAACTCAACCGGACAGGCCGAAACGCTCGCTCTTAATAAATCAATAGATAGCGAGGGTGAGGAGTTTAAAGGAGGAGGAGGTTAGGAGTTTAGTTTGTTTTGGAGTGGGCTGGAGTCGGTTGTTCAGTGGATGGTGTTTTTTTTTGTTTCAATTTAAAGTTTCAGTAGTTTTAAGTAGGATAATAGTGAAGAAATCTACAAATTCTTGAGCAAATTTTTTAGAGCTTAGAAGACCACGTGAAGTCTCTAGTGTGATATCATTAAAATATTTTTTATTTCTATTAGTCTCACTATTGATAATTTTCCAAACCGTCTTTATATATAACCGATTAAATCTTGTTGCTAATGAATATGGCTTTAGCTACCTTACAAGCATTTTTAAACATTTTTGAGTAAGTTGCAACATATTTATTAAAAGTTTCCGAGTTGATGAAAGGTTAAAGGCTGTACAGCTCAAACATTCGCTCCCTACTTTTCCTAATACCCTTAGTCGCCCAGTGACTGAACATAAACTTTGGGCAAATAGATTTATTTTTAATGTATTAATGAACTCTGTGATCAGAAGGCAGGTAATTTACGAAGGATTTATCTAAGTAATCGCAGCAACAAAAACTTATCAATACATGTAGCAGTATTTGTAGTAACTCGAGTTCGTTCCGAAAACACGTTTAACAAATTAAATGATTGAAAAAGATGTAAAAATCTACTACTATCTGAATTTTTGTCTAACATAGTAACATTAAAATCACCACAGATAACTAGTGATTTGTTACCAGTTGCAACTTTTGCTAAAGCATTTTCCATTACTGACTCAAATATAGAGTAGTTTTGATAACTTGGGGGTTTGTAAATACATAATATTACATGCTTATCCAGCTCAACACAAGACAGCTCAATATTATGAACCGATAGATCAACAATATCATTTCCGAGTCTCAATTTTAATACAATTTTTAACTAAGATTAATGAACCCCCACGAATCTTAGCTTTCCGGTTAAAGCAACTGCCCACACTGTAATTCATCATCATCATCTTGATGTCGTACTTGAGAGACAGATACTTCCTTGTGCAGAGTGGAGATGCATTATCAAAGCTATACTGTGCTCGGACCGATTTTGTACATGATTCATACTGCATACCTCCCAATATCAAATTTAGTGAGTACAGGAACCTTCACGGATGACACAGCTGTGTTGGCAACCCATTCTAACCATAAAGAAGCATCAGCTATGCTGCAGACCTATTTGGACGACATAGCCCTCTGGCTCAAAAAGTGGAGTATAAAAACAAATGAGACCAAGTCGGTAAATGTCATTTTCTAGGAGAAAGATACATGCCCACCAGTACATTTAAATAGAATGCAAGTGCCTCAAGCTGAACATGTTAAATACCTTGGTTTATACCTTGACAGACGCCTCACTTGGAAAAAATACATCTTCACCAAACCGAAGCAACTTGGACTGTCACTAAAAAAGTTCTACTGGTTAATTGGTTGAACAATTACACCTGGAAAATAAAATCCATTTATACAAAGCTATAATCAAGCCTATATGGACCTATGGCATCCAGCTATGGGGAACAGCATTACACTCTAACAGAGATCATACAGCGTTTTCAGGACAAGCTCCTGAGAACAATCACAAATGCCCTATGGTTTGTTCCAAATGAAGCTCTACACCACAATCTGAAGATACTTCCATTCAAAGAATAAATAAAAAGCCCTATCAAGTCATACAAAGAAAGAATAACTCATCACTCAAACATGTTGGCAAGCCATCTCATGGATCCACAGTATAAAATAAAATTTCACAAAAGGTTGTGTCATAGGACGCATACCAGGCAAGCCGTCTAACACGCTATAGAAATAACTTAATGTCCTAATGAATAGTGACAGATTGTAAGCGAAAAGAGAGAAAAAAATAAAAATACTCAATTGTAGTCTGTCATCTGTCAAGTAGCATGAAATGCATGTGACTAAAAGAGTGATTGATATGAATGTTGTTGGAAGGAGAGGGAGAGAACGACTAAGAAAAAATGGATGGATTGCATGAGGAATTATATGAAAGAGAAAAAAGTAAATGATGACAGGGAGGAGAATGGAAGAAGTAAACAAGTTTACACCAACCCCAAGTAGAATGGGTCGTGACCAAGAAGATGATGAGTCTGTCAAATAGCTTGATGTATTGTGAAGATTACCTCAGACAGTGGTGGGGTGAGGCACTGCATGTGATATCCAAGGTCACATCCATCACACAGAAGCATGGTTTCCTCATTGTCTGTGCGGCCACACACCTATAATACAAAATTATGTAGTGCACTTATTCATTTGCAA
Organism: Lycophotia porphyrea; assembly: GCA_950005105.1. Taxonomy (NCBI): domain Eukaryota; kingdom Metazoa; phylum Arthropoda; class Insecta; order Lepidoptera; family Noctuidae; genus Lycophotia; species Lycophotia porphyrea. Next base: position 18,691,422 of record OX465395.1, on the reverse strand, counting down.
TTCAGTTTATCACACAGAACACAGACTGACTTGTTCAATTGATTACAAATGCCAACATATTTTGTGGAGTAATACAATAATGAATTTTCAATGTTAACACCTTGAACCAGTTACCATATTAGTGTAAGTACTCACAATGCTGCTGCATCATCATATTTACCTCACAGACAGTAGGGTCCTCGATTACAAGCAGCTCAACTGAAGGCCTGCGCTCCACCACCTTCACAGGTTCAGTGCGTAGCACACGACCGCCTGCACATGCTCGCACTACTATGAAATCAAATGTCATTCTGTCTACTGGGCAGGTGTTGACATTTTTTGACCATTCCGTGATACAATCCAAGCAAAAGATATGTTCACAGCTCTGTGGTGTCCCCACTTCTTGATTACTGAAACGCAAAAGGCAAATGGAGCACTTGTCCGAGTTGCCTTCTGAGCTGTCTGAAGCAAAACCAGAAGCAGGTTTAGCGGTTGAAGCTGCAGGCTTGGGCGCATCCGAGTGGTCTGTGGCCCACCCTGACGTGTCGCTGTCGTCCTCCGAGTCGCGCAGCTTGGGCAGGGCGCGCTTGCGGCGGGCTCCCGCGCACACCACAGAGCTGCCGCTGCTGTCGCTGCCGTCATCACTCAGCACCTGAAACACACTTATTGTAGTAATCCGTAGACTCCAGCGCTAATACAACGTGTTGAAGATTGCTCAGTCACCCTCAATCTCTTTCTCCGTGTCCCCGCTACGGTGACGCTATCGTCGCTGTCCGAACTCGAGTCTGACGAGAGCACCATCACTTTCTTGATCTTGCGCTTGGGCCGTGGAGGCGAATCCTCGCTGCCTTCCTCACTCATTCTCACAAGTAAACAGTGTCGATTGGAATTTACTGGGCACGACACGAAGCCAGTTGCAAAGGTGTAAATGACCTCCGCCAAGTAATATTCGAGTCAACTAAGGTAAAATATGAGAAATTCATTCGGTATGTTAAATAATAACATGCATCAAGATTGTTTCCACACAAGTTATTGCGTACGCGTTGTACTAAAATGATTCCACTATTTTGACAGCAAGCCGCTATCAATGGTCAAGCGGCCATTTTCCTTTCAATTCTTTTTTTTATTTTTCTTAGTGATGTACGAACCATAAACCTTCATAAAATAATAAAATAAGTTATGCAAAAAAGTTATTGTTAAAATCTTTTGTAATGTGATAATCACAGTGAATTCTGAGAATTAAATGAAGCAAAGTTTTAGGTTATCTAAGATTTTTATAATTACAAAAGAATAATTAAATCTCGTTACAAGTTACATATTTTTACACAAACATTATTTACTTATTGCCTACCCCCATGGGAAAAAGGCGTGAGTTTATATATGTAAAATAATAATAAAAATATGTATGATATGTATCAAAAGCAGAAGAGAAGGACCTGATTCAAAATCTAACAAAACGCCGTTCGATGAACAACCGACAGTGAAGAAATGAAGTCGAGTGAAGGAAGCGTTTGTCACATCAGTCACATCACTATTAGCTCATGCACGGCAACGCCGTGAATGTGATTTTTGCTTTGTGGTTGCATTTTAGTTTATTTTCGTAGTTTTTAATAGAAATTGAATAAGAAATGACCGCAGAAAACGAACGTGAAATATATCATAAATTAGAAGCTATGAAAGAGATCAGGTACGTCGATTTATAATTGATAAATACTTCAAAATGCCTTTTTAAATCGCACCTGTGGACTCGATCAATAAACACTTGACATCGTTTGAAAAAATTATTTTTTTTTCTTTTCTCTGTGCGCGATGAACTTAAAGTAAAAGTAACTAAATTTAAACACTAGGAATATAATAGCATAACGGATTCAAATGTAAGACGGACCTTAGACCGATTATTTAGTTTTTTATACTAGTTTTTATGTGAATGAAATTAAAAAAGGCTCGGAGTGATATATCTTAGCAGTGGGTTATAAATTAATAAGTGTTATTTATTATTGGATAGGTTACAAGTGTAGAAAAATAAAATGTGTTTTTATTTTTGCACAAAATATGTACTAACTGAGTTTTTTCATCTTATTTGACCAAGTTAATAGCTGTATGCATTAAATATTTCCAGAAATAAAACAATTACTCTGGAGCGTATGAAGCGCAGTATCCTGAACGAGGTACGCAGCGGAGACCAAGAGGGCCGCTGCCTGGCGCAGTACAAGCGTGAGATGGAGCTACTGCAGCAGGAGAAGATGAGTCATGTGGAGGAGCTGCGCCAGATACATGCCGATATCAACGCTGTATGATGGTTTACTAGTCAAAGATGGAACATTCAATGTCTTCTTCAGCTCTACATCTCAATGTTCAAATGTGGTTGATGTGTTCATGTTCTCTTTGAAAAAGATCTCAAATGATAAATGTGTTTTTTTCACATTAGTTGAATATTGCACATAATAATGAAAGGGGGTGGATCAAGGGCCTGACTCAAAAGGCAGTACTCTTCGATTCAGCCTGCATTCTGAGGAGGCTCCATTCTCTAGTGCCCTAGTCACCGGTAGCTTGGATCTTGGTCCCGACAGCAGTAGACCACTATTTTTTATACTTGCAAAGGTTTTTGTACATGGTTCTTTTAAAGAAATATTTAAAATTAATGAATGTGTTTGAAAGATGAATAAAGGTATAATAATTAATATCCTTGGTATGACATTAATTTACAAAAGTTTATTCAAAACATATTGGAATGTTTGAAAGTATAGGAATCACAATGCACAGAGTAGGAGGTGAGCTATTAATACACCAGCACGATGGCGCAAGTGTTTGTTTACTTAGGCGCGTGCTATTGTTGGCCCACAATTGTAACATCTTAAACTGTTTATTTTCTCAGTCAGTTGGTGATGGCCAGCTATGAATACTTGAATTCTGTTCTACATGCTTCAAATTCCAAGTCATTTCGGCATTCTTGTCATACTTGGTTTTATACCTTGCTGATTACGAAAATTAAATTGCTCTATTTTTTTTGTGTATTTTTTTTATATTACAGTTCACACAGCACAGCATCAAACAATAATTTGTGTGTGATCAGATGGAGACGGTGATAAAGCAGACGGAAGAGAGCATGACGCGCAAGCTGTCGGCGGCGTCGCGCCTGCACGAGGACTACCGCCCGCTCAAGGCCGAGGTGGACCTCCTGCGGCGCCAGTGCCTCGGCCTGGAGCGCCTGCCCGACCTGCACGAGGAGGAGGGAAGCCCCATCACGCCTGAGTATGTGCCACTCTGCCAGGACTCCATACAGAGCAATATACTGGGTGTAACAACACCCATAACCTAGCCGACAACTATTGTGTACAACAAACACACTGAGCAATAAGTATTGCTGGGAAACGACTTTGGTTTAAAATCGCAGTTTAGGGTAGCATGTGATGTCACCACTCAGAAAACACACTAGTTTTTGGGTGAAGCAACAGTACCGGGGTCAAGCAGGGGTATTAAAACATTAAAATTTATTATTCATAAAAAAGTCAGCAAGTATGTCACAAACGAATATATTTAGATCATATAGTTCGGCAGGGTCGTGCTCTAAGTAAGATGTTCGTGTTTGCAGCCGTTTCCCCGCGCTCCCGGGCGGGGGCTCCGGGCCGAGCCCGGGCTCCGCCCCGCGCGCGCTGGCGTCGTTCCTGCCGCCCGCAGCACCGCGCAAGCCTCCACCGCCTCCGCCCGCGTTCAGGTCTGCCCTCGACCAAGATTTCATTACGGTCTCGCTGAGGTTCGATTATGTTTTATTTCTCTTTTTTGTTCTCTTCCTCACTTCCCTCCGGCCGTCCTTACCTGCCCTGATCTCTGCACCTATTCTATTAACTGTTCATTTATTCGATTACAATTTATTTGATCCAATGTTATGATTTTAATTTTGGTTTGAAACATTTTTTTATCTGTACGCTATTTTTATCTGTACGCTATTTTTATCTGTACGCTATTTTTTCAAATAATGGAATCAGACGTCACTTGTAACATGTATTTCACAGCACCATTGCATTCCCTGTTGAATGCGTATTGCGTGGTGCGCTTTGGTCGCATGAGTGTGTGTTGTGTGCAGACAGCAGCCGCCGCCCATGAAGTCGTGCCTGTCGTGCCACCAGCAGATCCACCGCAACGCGCCCATCTGTCCGCTGTGCAAGGCCAAGAGCCGCTCGCGCAACCCTAAGAAACCCAAGAAGAAATAGTCCCGCACACCCGCGCGGCGGCCGGCGGATCGATCTCAATGTTCTAGTTTATTGTAACTCACTAAGTTATTCATGCTCTCATTTAGCCAGTTGTTACTTTGCTGGCTTGTAAGAATATGGTGTACGTTACCCCAGCAAGAAAGTGGCTCCTAGAGTGATATGAGAGGAACGAATGGTTAGTGTATAACTTCCTGTGGATGTGCACCACATAAAAAAAATTGTGCGCTTTCTCGTTTTGGAAAAAACTGAAAAAACGGTTCTTGCTCGAGTAACGTTTTCTAGCAGGAACATTCTAAATGAATGATCGGAGAGAGAAATTTTGTGCATGGCCAGAGAGCTTATATTTATGTATAAAAGTGCACCAAAAATAACTTTAGTGCGCCTTCAGGTTTTTGAGATATTACATGGAAATGCAATATCTCAAAAACCTGAAGGTACCAAATACAGTTTTCAGCGAGCTTATACGTTTTCTCATTTAGGCGTTACAATATTTTTTCGGGTTTTCAAAAACCACGATTACTTGAAAATTATAAATATTTTCTTAAATTTAATTCTGTCACAAATACGCAGAAACAAAGAGCTACTCGTGTATGTTTATTCTACAGGCGCACATGCTATGGTTTTAGCGGTACACAATTCTGCAAAACGTTACTCCAGCAGGAAATGCAATATCCCAAAAACCTGAAGGCGCACTAAAGTATTTTCGGTGCACTTTTATACATAAATATAAGCTCTCTGGCCATGCACAAAATTTCTCTCTTCGATCATTCGTTTAGAATTTTCCTGCTAGAAAAACGTTACTCCAGCAAGAACAGTTTTTTTCCAAAACGACAAAGCGCACAATTTTTTGATGTGGTGCACATCCACAGGAGGTTATAACTAACCATTCGTTCCACTCATATCACTCTAGGAGCTACTTTCCTGCTGGGGTAACGTACACAAGAATATGTTTTACTGAATACAGTGAGTGGACTTTAAAAGGCACCATATTTTTATTAATTTTTTTTTTATAAACAAAATCACTACTAGCCACTTGCATTTTGGTTTAGGTACTTTTGTCTAAAATGTATTGGACTCCCTTAGATTCATTTGATGCTCTTTTGCAGCTAGCATTATCTCGGTTACCACAAAAGCTCCACATATTTGAAACAATGGACAATGTAAATAAGAATGGCATGCCTGTAGAATGTCTGTATACTTTTGTATATAGCTTAGTGTTAAGTAAGTGTGGACTCGACTTGTACTACTTCAATTAAGAAACGAATGGTAATTAACGGGTTACTAACAAGATATGTGCCAAATAGTTTGCTGTACAAAATAATCTAGCAGGGCTAGCACTTAGTTTCTGAGCAGCTACACCATATTACTTGCTAACAGACTGCCTAACTGCTGTGATCAACTAACTGAAATCATAGCAGTCAAACAAATCGCGTCCCATGATTGGTTGTCGTGCTTTGCCTGTCAGAAACGCTCCAATCAATAGCGAAGCGATCGTCGCGTATAAATAAATAGACGACCGACGCGGTTATTTAGTTCCCACCAAGACAAACGCGTCTGCGACAGAGGGCGCCTTCCGGGTTTCCGAACAAATGAGCGACACACGTGTGACCTAACCACAATGACACGGAGTGGGAGTAGTTCTTCCGCCACGGGTTCAACTCGTCTTCCAGAATGATTACCTATTGAGGCAATGATTCCAATCCCATTATATAAAAATCTCGTGTCACTATATTAGTACACGCTAAAATCCGGAACCACCCAACCGATTTCAATGGTATGGGGATGTGTATTTTTTTTTTCTTTTTTTAAGAACGTTGCCCCACTAAGAATTTCTCCTGTATCGTGGGTACGTTTACAAACTTTTAAACTCACATGCACAAACAGCCAGATCCGGAACAACTACTTGTAGGCCATAAAAATATTTGTTCCGTGCGGGAATCGAACCCGCGACACGCAGCGCAGCAGTCGATCACTCAGCCACTGCGCCAATCGCGTCGTCAGTATGGTTTGTTCCAACTTGAACGATTGGATAGTTTTTGAGAAGATAGGTGGCGAAGTGCGCAGCAGAGGCGAGTCGCTATTTGTTATAAATGTGCGGGAGCCGAAGTCTTACCAACTGTATTATACTGAACTATCTAGTTCTATCTGAACTGTCTAGTTGCCCAAAACCATTTAATATTTATGTCTCTATGTGCCAAAACGAACAATGTAATACCCGATATCTGTATAGAGTGATACTTATGATCTTGTAACCACTCACAAGAACAAATTGTATGTAATTACTTGATGGTACCCAGCTAACCCGGCACATCAAGCTGCTACAATCTGTCTTTGTTTAATAGATTTTAAACTTTATCGCTAATGCATTGGTTCAAGGTTGATTGGGGAAGACAGGGCAGCTTGATGTGCTGGCGTCTGTACACGTGTACACCTAACTGTGTTAACGTATTATTTGTATGAAGCTTGGTACAGATGATAGGAGAGCTGATCGTAAATAAATTAATCGTGGTTACTCCTATTGGCTGTACCTAAGTGGAGCCGAATTCTGTTCAGCCACTAATTACGCAACATTAATATAGGATAGTGTGTTCCACATATCCACAACGCATTGTATAGTGAACTTTATCACTAGGGTTCAGTATGAATTTGGAACAATGTTAGTGAGAGGTGGCGGAGGTCGCGTTTTGCTCTATTTCCGACGACAAAGTTTCATTAATCACTTATAATTATGTAATAACAAAGTGATCGTGTGTCACCGGCCACCGGAAGCATTCCTTGACCCTTCAGTTCGGCTACATAGTTGATTCAGATGCCACGAACTCGTTACCGTAAACAATACCTGTTTCATTACGATAGGCACCAGTTACGCGATTATTGTAGATACATACTTGCGGATCCGACGTTAATGAAGCCATTGTTGTTTTTAAATATTATTATATTGAAATACCAAACATTGTGTTTGTTGTTAGTAAATAATTGTGAAATACCCAGTAATCCATGAAATGCCAATTAAGAGTAATAATATTGAAATTAGTGTAAATATTAATGTGTTCGAAGTATAACGTAATCAGTATTATTTATTTGTTGTACGAAACTATTATAGTGGGTAGCAGTAAGCGTATCTCTCTGCGCCTCCCTACAAGAGTGCACGACGGCCGCGGCGCGCTCGTTTGTAAGAATGATGATGACCGTTGAACTGATACGATTGCTACGAACGAGGGACCTCGACCTCGGCCCTAGCTGACATCTGTACATAACGTGTGCACACACGGTGCGATAGTTTTGTTTTATAATATAAAGCGTTCTATCAATGTCTATGCATCTTTTATTCTTTCGCTTATCCTTTATTTGTTACATTGTCCTTTGTGTCCGGAGATAGGATACAAAATCATGTCTACGTATACATAACCCAGGATTTTTAGGAAAAAGCTGAAAGTTGGTACATAATTATAATTTATATGTGGTACTGAATCGCTAACAAAAGTCCCCAACTCTCGCACGCTTGCGTGTTGAGATTACAAGGAGTAGGCCAGGATTTATAGCTAAAATTGTTAAAGATGGGAAACGTCATAATAACAAACTGTTTGGTACATAATCTATATGTCCGCCGCGGGAGTGATATGAAAATTCGAATGACATTATTGCGGCGCACGCTATTTCGAAAAACTACGAGTGGTACGGCATTTCGAAAACTCTAAGTCGAAAACTGCTTTTCGAAATAAAGTGCGTCGCAATAATGTCATTCATGTGTTATTTTCATATCACTCCCGTCCGCTGCTGCGCCGCTTGCGTCCTGAAATATACAGGGTTATAGGTTATAAATCCAGGATTTTTAGACAAAAAAAAGCCAAAGATCAACAAATCTATAATGAGCTGCCAGTGTCATCGTTGCTATGGAATAATGACAATGAGTGCACAAACACGGTTTACATGTGCTGCTGGATTTCGATTCACCCTCAGGGAGTCAGGGCTAAGTAAGCTGGCCATACTCGCGCCATCATTAGTAGTCTCTTCTGCAGTAGCTGCTCGAGATGTTGACAACACACAGACCATGAAACTTAGCGTAGGCATAATGGTGGTATGGGAACACTAAGCTATTAAAGTTACCCCTATGAAAATCGCGCCACAGTAGGTAGGTACCCCTCATATCTATCCACTCTAGGTATATAGGGTGTAAACAGACTCTTCACGAAGCCGTCAACCAAGCATTATGTACATACATCAAACTATGTAACTTTACGCAAAAATTAGTGCTGGGAAATGACTTTTTTTTTTGGGCTGAAAAATCACGTTTTACAGTAGGACTCAATGTAACGCACTTAAAACATTGTGCTGATGGATGGATTGAATAGTACGGGGGTCGTGAAGGTGTTTAAAGTAAAAATCATAAAAACATGTATTTAAAAAAAAAGTTGTGTAAAAGTTGGAACTTTAACCCCCAATATCTCCGTACCTACGAAGGTTCCCAGCTATGATCTAGAACAAAAAAATGATAGCAATGACGAGGAGAACAAGTGCCTTTCGGCTTCGTTAAGAGTCTGTTTACACCCTTTATTATGTTCTCGCAACGGGTATGCAATGCCACCAGGAGGCGTATCATTTGCAAACGGACAGACATAATATATGTATAAGCTGTAATGTAAATGTGATACAGTTTGTTTTGTAAGGGCGCAGTCATGTGACCGCGACACCTCCCAGCCGCCTGACCGGCGCGCGGCGGGCGAGGGGCGTACGGCCATACGCCCGCTTTTAGTTACTGTAATTGGTTATGTATAAAACCGTTGTAATTATATAAATAAATACGCACTTAACCATAATTAATTTAGATCATAACATACTAGCTTTTGCCCGCAGCTTCACTCGCGCTCATTTAGTATTTGACAATCAATTCGGGTTGTACAACTCGGTCACATTAACTAGACGCTTGGCGTGATGACGTGATTTTGATTTTTGGTAAGGTAGGTACCAAATAAAAATATAATTAGAACAACTACAGAAAACTAGCCAAATTATCGACGCGCGTATCGGTAACAAAGACAAAGGTAACACTTGCCGGGCGAGCTGATGATGACAGATGCGTCAAGTTAATATCAAAGACTACTATATATATAAGGAGAGTTAATATGACCGCACTGTACTCTGCTTGTAATTCAATTCTTATTAGAAAGACACGTGGCGCCATCTATGATCATTATATCGTTATTGTTGTTTTCCTCGGGAACAGTACTTTTTTCTGACAATGTGTATATGCAAAATATCAGGATGACCGGTTCAGCGGTTTAGGCGTGAAAAGGTAACAAACAAACAAACTTTCGCATTTATAATAATATGTAACGAATGAATCTAATATAATCTCTAATTGCAGCTTATTATCGTAATGAGTGCATCGCCGGCGCGCGTCTTGCGGATGTACGATTAAAGTTCATGTTTTGATTTACTAATCTTATCATAGTCTAGGTACCTACTATAACCTATTCTAGTTGCCGACCTAAATTATATTAATAATGTAACTACTCTCATCATCATCATCATAAGCCTATAATGTTCCCACTGCTGGGACACAGCCCTCCTCTCTATGTACCTGCTCTACCTAACTAATATTGATAATGTTAAGAATGCATGAGGTGTTGGGTTCAGTCGGCAAGCGGCTGCCCCTAAATACTACAAGTAGGATGTATGCAGCTATTGCTAGTCGCCACATGCCACAAAAGATCTTTATTCTACTTGCCATTGCATTGTTTATCCACAACCGAACACACACGCGCGCACAAACACACAGTTATACAATTAATCGTATTTTCATTTTTCTTTTTCTCTCTTTTTGTTATTTAACTATTTGTAAGTTTATAATGTAAGGGAAGAGCGGAGCCTTTAACTACCTACAGGTATGGTCGGACGAAGTCGCGGGTAACAGCTAGTTTGTTAATAAGAACATTTTGTTGTGTTCCTAATTTTAATAGAAGGTTATAGGTACCACAGCCGAGGTATACCAAAATACAGGCGTTATATTTTTGCATAGGTAGTATGTAGGTACCTACCTACTTCAATGACATTTCGGTTACCGGGTAAAACGGGTAATTAAATAGAGACGCAGCAGCAGCAGGGCTGAGCAGGGGCGAGTCGAGACAACACTGAAAGATTCGGTATATTTCCCGCTACTAATTATAATTATGTAGGTATTTATGTTTCCAGCGAAATAGGCACCCAGCTACCCGCTTAGACGAAACAATCAGATAAGTTTTCTGTTGTCATGTTCAGAGTTCAATACGCGAACGATTTGCGACGCAGTTGTAGATGTGCAACCAGTGTGAACCACTGCGCGTAGAGCAAGCGGCGCGGCGGTGGCGACCACTCGGCCAGTGACCCCGCGACCCCTCTGCCACGTGCTCTCAATTCTCATACGACTTGATACAAACAACTATCTCCCATGATGTTGCTTTTAGCAGAAATTCGGTTCATCTGACGGTAAATTACACAGAAACAACTCTGCAAAGTATTGACAGGCTCAAACATAATTTTCCTGTAAACAGACAACGCTAACCTAACTGTTACTGTTTTATCAATGTTCATTTTGTCAATATAATATTTGGATGACGTAATGCAGATTGCTTGTGACTCATAAATTGTTTGCGGGGCAGTGTGCAGACCGGTAGGTCAGAACAGGCAACAAAAAAGTAGTCGGTTAAGTAGGTATTGCGTAGGCGAAGTTTTCTGAGAAACCTGATTGTGTTGGTTCCTAGTTATATGGTACCTAGGGAACGGACATAAGTAACCTACACTGAAGGATGATAAAAACAAAATCGAGCTGAAAACCTTGTTTAAATTGACATGGCAATGACATGGTCACTAACAGTATCATTAACACAGTGAAAACGGGATATTTACTACCTACGTATTTACTATTTGTTGTGAGCTCCTGATATATCGGCGCTGTTGCAAGCATCATGATCACAGATAAAGACGTTATCGAGAACTCACCACAAATAGCAAACAATATGGTAAATATCCCGTTTTGAGTGTTAGTGATAAGTTGATAACCTTCTTTATAATATTTGCTATGATCGGGATCGCAGCAGCCATCACGTACCGGTACCTACCTACCTGGTATTAAATCCATTGACTACACGTATCTACTATCTAGTTAGAGTCATCGCCATCTGTCCCGCTTTTCCCAAGTGTGTTGGGGTCGGTTTCCAGTCTGAGTTCCAGTAGGTATTTTAAAATAGGGCGACTGCCTTTCTGACGCTGACCTCCACAACTCGGTTACTGATACAATACTTCTTGGAAGGAAAGACTAGTTCAAATGTTCAGGCAGTTGACTACCCGAAACGGCGGACAAAGATCTACACAATATGACTGCCAGGCGGCAAGTGCTAGGTTTGGCAAAATAAAAATCTGTAAAAATGTAAGTAACTGCGTCGTTGGCGTAGTGGTCGCAAGCGCAATTGCTGATCTTGAGGTCCTGGGTTTGATTCTAGGTTAGGCAGTGTTATTGAGTTTTTCACTCAGTAATTTCACAGTAGCGGTCATGGAATCTGGATTTGTTCCTGGTTGATGGCAATAGGCTCATCCCCTATTACATGAGACTTAAATATAACTGGCGGGTGTACTAATTATGCGGGTGTGCTAATTAGGTACACCTCTGCCTAACCGTTCAGGGATTAAAGGCGTGATGTTGTATATGGATGTTAAACTGCGTAACTATTCTAGTACAGAGCATGACCTGTACTAGGAATCGACAGCCTAGTAAAATTTAAGTTGCGACGTGAAATAGCATAGTGTGGTCAGTCTATGAATGTTCCTACTGTTGGGACACACCGACACAGGCCTCTTGTTCGTGGAAGCCTGGTCTTTAGTCGTCGAAGGCAGCAAGGTTGTGTTTACGCACCGCATATTTTGCAGTTTTTCTTATTGTATAATAATCTTTTCACGTATCTATATTGAATACCTACGTGAGATACTTCATAACCACGTACTTACCTACTACAATGAACGATACTACAGCTGCTTGTATGTGGTCAAGGTGAACTTTAAGTTGCGCCCGTCATCAAGTGTTTTTAGAAGGTAGTTAGGAAAATGTGTAGAATAAGGTCTCTACTCTCTTTACGGCTCATGATTTCGAGAAGATGGTATTGTGTTTCCTTTGCCGACATTGGGATGTGTGCGGGAATTAGCCATTTCACGTATTTTACTTATCGTAGATATCTATTTACAGGAATGCATATAAGGTAGACGTTGCATAATAAAACCAGGTGTTTTTATAAAATATGTTTTTATTCAGCTCAACAACGCTAGCCGCTACATGACGCGAGTAGATAACTATAATATCACAAGTGCTTTACACTAAGTTCGCGCTAACTTACTAACCTACCAATATGTTCATAAACTTTACACTTAATATGCTATACTTAACTCTAAACGACACCTTTCACAAGCTCGGAATGTTACGAGACTTTATTTACAGTGATCTAGCAATGTTCACACTTCAGTTTCATGCCGTTGATCGTGGCAAAGTTACTAGTTAGTTATCATTAATTTAGTCGTTGGTAGTTCTTAAATTGTAATTTTAATTCAAATTGAACACACATTTTTAGACATTGTTGTAAACTTGCATCAAAAATGTTGAATTTGGACTCAAAAATCTGGAGTTGCAAGTTTCGAAAATTGAATCGTTAATTTCTTTAGGTATTTTTCAGGATGGCAATTCGAATGAAACAAAGTAGTTGTGCCGTCACTAGACGAGCGGGTAGGAGGCGCTGGAGGCGATGCCGCAGTGGTTGTTCTTGTTGCGCGCCATCTTGATGTAGCCCAGGTCTCCCCACGTGCGGCTCCACGAGTTCTTCACGAGCCAGTAGTCTCCGCCCTTCTCGTCCGTGCCGTAGCCGACCACCATCACCTGAACATGAACACTCACGTTAGTGGCTATTTATTTAAAACGGTCAACGCAAACTTAAGAACCACTGAAGTACAGTGATCACAACGTGCTACGTTATGGTTTACCAAACTTAGGCAGGAGTTCAATCTATTTGAGTACCTATTTTTAAGTACCTTGTTAATAAAGTAGGCCAATAATATCACCCTTCCGATTGTTAATAACAAGTGTTATCGGTTTTTTTCTTATCGAAGCACAAGGAAAGGTCAACAGTTATGTTTATCGTAAATCAGCGGTTATGTGACGATCACAGTGTGCACACTTCACCTACCCACAATTAATCGAAAAGCAACAGACCGTAAGACCGTAACTGTCGTTTAATTTTCTATTTACGCACACTTCAGCACTACTGATAAAGTTTTTGAAACAACAGATTGGCCTTGTCGGACAAAAATAAAGGGGTAGATAATAGAACACGAAGTTTAGATAGGGCTGCATGATTTTACGGCGCTTGAATGACATTTTCAGGACGTCATTCTGAAATTGTATTACAAAAACAAGATGGCGGCGTGAGTTCCAACCATGGCCGCGTGCCAAGAGAACCACGACGCACTCCAGCTATGTGAGGCTGGAACAGATTGGCAGCAATACAAGTGTAAGCTAATATACGTACTCCATGGTCGAGCTCGGTGGAGGAGCAGTTCTCGTCGTAGTAGACGCCCTCGGAGTAGAACTGGAAGCTCTCCTGAGACGCGTCGATGGCCACAGCAATGGGGCCCACGGTGGCCACCGCCTGCATCAGCTTCTCCTCGTCGCCGTTGGGGATGTCCACGAAGCCGGTGTCATCGGCGCCCGAGTTCTTGGGGTTGTACCTGCGAGATTGAGCTTCGTATACATAAGGGAGCTAGACAGGCGGGATATACTATCATCGTCTTTATAGTAAACAAATGGGGAGAACCAAAACATATGTTTGTTGTTGAAGAGTTTATTCCGTCACTTCATTCAGGCAACAATACTAGGAAGTAGTGAAGGGCTTGCGTCGGGAACTGTTTTCTTTCATTTTTAACGTTCAATAAATGCCGATTCCGGAATAACCCGACCATCCATTTTCCCAGAGACGGTGGGACGAGCCGCTCTGCAGAGTAGTTCAGAGCAATCTGCTGAACACATCTGCTACTACTGCTGAGCGTGCGCGCCTGCGGGCTGTGGGTGAGTGGGAGTCGGGTCTTTGGCTTCACGCACTACCGTCGTCGAGCATAGGCACATTGTTCGACGACACAACTTTCCGCCTCGCTGTTTCTTTACGCCTTGGTGCCGCTTGCTGTTCTCCTCATCGCTGTCACTGCGGTGAAACTGTCAACAACCTCGGTCACCACGGCCTGTCATGCAGCCGAAGTGCGGGCCGTTTTGCACGGCACGCAAATATAAACGACATTATCCGACGAGCTCTTGTCACCGTCGGCGTCCCAGCTGTTTTAGAACCCCTTGGCACGCGACGATGGCAAGAGACCGGACGGCATGTCTTTGTTTCCTTGGAAGATGGGTAGGCCTTTAGTGTGGGACGCAACATGCGTCGATACTCTTGCGCCATCCCATCTTCCAAGCTCATCGTGCTGTGCTGGTGCTGCCGCTGCGGCTGCAGAGAACCTCAAGCGGCGTAAATATAGAAACCTGTGTGGTAACTATATTTTCGAGCCGTTTGGGGTTGAAACTCTAGGGCCGTGGGGTCCGAGTGCTCATAGCCTATTTAAGGAAATTTCGAAACGCCTAGTTGACGCTTCCCGTGACCCAAGGGCTGGCTTTTACTTTGGCCAGAGGCTAAGTGTTGCCATACAACGTGGCAACGCCGCCAGTCTCTTGGGCACATTACCATCTGACAGCGTTGAGGAGGAGTTTTTCGATGCCCTTTTATAGTTTGTTGTTAGTTTATCTATTTTAGTTTAATAGTTTTTAATTATCAATGTATGTAGTTAGCTAATTATATTTATAAATATTCCGGAATTAATAAAATAAAAATATCTTGTGGATATAGCTTGGCTGCCACGTGAACGAGGAGATTGGCACAAGCAAGGAGCTGACAATAGAATAGAATTTTCTTTGATCAAGTATCCATGACTCAAAACTGTTAGTATAACTACGGACGGACGGACGCACGGACTATACCCAGCAGCTGGGTATAGTCCGTGACGGGCGACGGCCTCTCGACCGACGCCTCACCTGCACTTGTCATCGACGGCCTCATAGGGGTAAGTCTTCTCGGTGTCGATGCCGCCGTTGTCCTTGATGTACTTGAAGGCGTTGTCCATGAGGCCACCGTTGCAGCCGTTGTTGCCGTACGCGGCCGAGCAGTCCACCAAGTTTTGTTCTGACAGGGACACTAGGAAGCCGGTCTTGCGGAAGTGCTGGCCCTCGAGCGCGCCCGTCTGTGGGGACAAGGTGTATGGTATATTTATGATGGGATACCGGTCCGAAATCAGTATGTACAGACGCCAGTACAACAAGCTACTAAAATCTGTCAATTTTCTTCAATAGATTTTCAACTTTATGGCTGAAGCAATTGGTTGAAGGTTGATTATAAAAATTTGACAGTTTCGGGTAGCTTGATGTGCTGGCGTCTGTACTATTCACATAGCCACTGGAAGAACTTGTTGCATTAGCGCCTTACAAACAACATAATAACAACAACCACCCGCAATAACTTCAGCGTTAATGGATATTGTTCAGAGTTTTCAATTGAAAGTATTTTTTCAAGAATTATCGAAAAAAGACATATCTGGATTTTTGTTAGGACTTGACAAATTTCGAATAATAGTAACCCTAGCCAAAGGTGGTTTTTAAAATATCTAACTAAATCGTAGGTAACTGAAAAAGTTTCTACACGCTGTAATTTGCTTGCTATATTATATTTACCTAGGTAAGTAGGTATTCAGGTACCTACTTCATTATTGTAACATGGATTGCTAGGCACATGCACTGCACAACATTTCCGTCAGCAGCGAGGGTAAATACTCATTAAATAAGAGTGTTCATGATCACATTATTTTGGTTGCGCAAAGTTACTTATAGGAATAGGCAGCTACATAAGTAGGTTGTGCCTAGTTTGGTACAACTAGAAGTTCCAGTAATTTCGTGGCTAAAAGGTAGAGCGACTGTCTGTCGTACTCCTAAATATTAAGCAAATATCTTTGCCTTGATTCTTATTTCAAAATCACCACGTAGTATCGACCACTTATAAATACATTAAACCTCTAGTTTACGGCTTGACAGCGTGGCATGTTACCGTAATTAACGATGAAGCGTCCTTTCTTCCTTTGAATTGTAAAATACTATTGAGGAACGCATAAATTCTTTATGTAAAGGGATGAGGCACTAGGGATGAAAGCTAAGTGACAGGTTTTTTTTTTTACGGATGGGAAATCATCAAATGACTTCACCCGCTCTGTGCAGAGCGGAAGGGAGTGTCAGACTTGTACTGACTAAAACCCATCCATGTTCCTTCCTTGCCCTTTGTATTCCAGGGCCGCGGTATCTCTTTCGAAAAGTCCGCAGCTAAGTGACAGGTCAATGTAATATTACAAAGAATTCTTTAGAAACGATAAAAATAACCGATTTCTAAAGTGCATTTCTGAATATTAGCGCACATCTGGATCTAATAAACCCCGGGTCATAAGCACCCAACGAAACCCTTAAAACAATTGAGACGTTTTCACAAAAACGACAATAAACCAATCCTAAGAAAAGTATGGGATAGAGTCAAACGTGGTGTTTTTAACCGACTTTCTTCAAAAAGGAGGAGGTTCTCAATTCGGTTGTATGTTTTTTTTTTTTTGTTTGTTACCTCATATCGCCGTCGTTTCTTAACCGATTTCAAAAATTCTTCTTTTATGTGAAAGCATATACTTCCCGATTGGTCCCATAGAAATTTCATCAAAATCGGTTCAGTAATTTGGTATGTTTTCACGTTAATTGCTATATCTCGCGACGACGCCTGAAGTCTTGCATGTTTAATTTGACACACTTCCGGATTTCTGATTGAATTAAAAATTTGCACGCTTATGTATATCGCGTGATAGTACAATATATCGATGACATGGAGCTGATCTGATGATGGAGCTGGACGGCGGCCTTAGGAGCTCCGTTATGAAACGACATAACCCCATCGAGTTTGGGCTCGTATGATTCGTCTTGACGAGTACTTTGTCTCTAGATGTTATCCAGGGTCTGATGATGAAGCTGGAAGGTGGCCATAGGATCTCCATGATAAAACGACGTAACCGCATCAAGTTTGGGCTCGTTTGATTCGTCTTATTAATGAGTAGTTTGTCTTTAGATAGTATCCAGGGTCTGATGATGGAGCTGTAAGGAGGCCATAGGATCTGCGTGATAAAACGACATAAACGCATCGAGTTAGGGCTCATTTGATTCGTCTAAATAAGTTGTTTGTCTTTAGATAGTATCCAGGGTCTGATGATGGAGCTTGAAGGTGGCCATAGGATCTCCGTGATAAAACGACGTAACCGCATCGAGTTTGGGCTCGTTTGATTCGTCTAATTAATGAGTTGTTTGTCTTTAGATAGTATCCAGGGTCTGGTGATGGAGCTGTAAGGTCGCCTTAAGAACTCCGCTATAAAACGACAACCCCATCGAGTTTGGACTCGTTTGATTCGTCTTGACGATTACTTCCTTAAAGTTCTGGTTCCAAAAAAACATTACAAAAAACACAAAAAAAACTAAAATAACTTTTTTTTAAATTACTTTCGGAAGTCGGTGACAAAAAAATTACAATGAAACAAACAAAGTCACCGACTTCCGAAAGTAATTTAGTTTAGTAATTTTTCGCAGAAAGTTTTTTAGGGATCCGTACCTCAAAAGGTAAAAAAAGGAACCCTTATAAGATCACTCTCTTGTCTGTCTGACTATCTGTTCGTGTGTCACCATTGATTTTCTCAGGAACGGGTGGACCTAGCAAGTTGAAATTTATACCAGATACTGATGTCTATAGTCCCTATTAGGTGTATAGGTCCTGAGTCAACACGATAAGATGGGCGAAAACTTGTAAGTAAGTAGGTACCAAATTGTTTTTTTTTTCTTTTTTTTTCAATGCTTATATATATATATAAATAATATATTTTTATATATATATATATATACATTATTTCATTTGATATGTAACATATTATAGTTTACAAAACTTTTATTTTTCACTCCCCCATGTTTAAAATTCATTAATTTACGTTACACGTCCGAATTAGGGTCACTGACTTACATATGTGTGTGTACCAAATTTCAACTCAATCGGTCCAGTAGTTTTAGAGTAAACTGACTGTGAAAGACGGACAGACAGACAGACACGCGAGTGATCTTATAAGGGTTCCGGAATCCTAAAAACGAGACACTATAGTCTGCAGCCCAATTCCCTCTAATAATGGTTATGGTTCCTACTATTCAGCCCCACCAGAAGGAATAAATTGGTGTCAATGTGTAACTTGAACTTGAATTTTATGTATAGGAATAAACTTGTACCAACCTACCTAGGTTCTAATATTCATCGATAGACAAAGATGAACTTCCGCAGAACGGAAATAATTAAGCATCGATACTGAATCATCACGCCATTGTCAGTGAGTAACGCGGTAACGATGACGCTGAACAAAACATTTGAAACTGACGCGTGACGCGTGACGCCAGTGAGTCGACCTGAACAACATGCGATTATTACACACACTACTGTATCAGCTTTGTTTTAAAATGGAGACATTTTATTTAACAGCTATTCATAACTGGCATTCAGCTGCATCCGGTTAGACAGGAAGCCGACCCAACGTAGTTGTGAAAAGAAAAATTATGATATTATTAAAAAGATGTCTCTTCATTCGAATAGTTAACCTTTGGTAGGGTAAACCGGGCCAGTCTAAGGAATGGGGGGTAAACCGGTCACTCGCGAATTTTGTTAGCTTTCGAAATGAAAACATAGTTTTTTGAGTTCAAAACTATCCAAAATAATTTACGTCAATAATTAAACTATGTTCTGAAATTGTTTGACGGCAAAAGTGCCGCCAAGAGTCATTCATTATTTAGTTTCTTATAGGTACTTATTCTTATTCATAGAAATATAAAAGCAGTTCTGTGCTGCTTATATTTCTATGATGCTGTGGATTATTACCGAGCCTGCAATTATCACGTTACAATTTCAGTACCCCGAGCTGTTCTTGTATTTAAACTACCTACCTACGTATAGTAAAGACTCGATAGCCGCCCATTACACTTTCAAATATTATACGAAATACTAATCAAATCAGACGTTTGCGAACCGACACAGATATCAGTCACATGACCGGCGAACAATAACATTCGATAACAACAATCAACAAATGCCGTACTAATTATCTGGACTGTCTGAATTGTAATGTTTATTCAGTCTAATTGTTTGCCTTGCCTACACTTTGTGTGGGCTGTCTTTTGTGCGAGTCCAGTAAAACTATGACCACGAACAGCGGGCGCGACTTATAAATAAACGATCAAGTCCCTGCTGTATTTATTTATTTATTAAAACGTTATAATTAATAAATAAAATAACCTATAAGTATTTCTACAGGTCTACCTTGGGGTGATGCGGAGCTATATTGCCTTACTACATACATACACACTTCAGCAGTGTTGGAGTTAATAACTTTAACTGTTTCATTGTGTTTGACGAATCAATCACATTCAATTGCTTTTATTTTTTGAGAAAATCATACGTAAAGTACAATATCGATTGTAGTTGAGTAATGGTACTAACGGATGTAGATTGTAGGTACTGGTGCTATACGTGCTATATGCGTGTAGTATGGATTCAAATTCTGTTTCCGTCAAGGATAATTAAATTGATGATTCATGTAGATGCCAGCAGGTCAAGCTACCCGAAACTGTCAGATTTCCCCAACCGACCAAACCTAATTGTTTAGAGATAAAGTTGAAAATCCATTAATTTGACAGCAGCGGCGGCCTTAGGGGGTAGCGAACCGGGCAATCGCCCGGGGCCTCGTTCTTGCAGGGGCCTCGCGCAACAACCAAAGCAAATTTTAAGAAATGTAGATTTTTTAACTATATTTTTTTATTTCAAACTTTTGATATTGATCCTTAATAATTATTTATTAAGGTTATACTAAAATTTTTAAAACATATTTGAGGAATTCAATGACACAAGATAGGCTTTCAGCCCTTGCTATTTTTTCAATCAAAAATGACGTAGCTCAATCAATAGATAAAAAAAAAAACGAAAGAAAGAAAAACAAAAAAAGATGAAAGTTTCACAAAATTAACAAATACAGAGATTTTTTTAATGAAAGCACAAATTGTGCTTTAATTTAAAAAAAATGTCTTAGGAAAAGCTGCAATCATCAATTTTAAAATTTATCATCTCTGTATTTGTTAATTTTGTAAAACTTTCATCTTTTTTCTTTCTTTCGTATTTTGTAATCTTTCTTTCTTTCTTTTATCTTTATTTATTTTAAAACTCAAATTTTATTTATTTCTATAACTTTAGCATTTATATGACAAATACCAAAACCAAACAACTAGACCTAAATTCGCATCACATACTTTTCACGAAGGGCGAAGGGCCTCGCAAAGGGTAAGGCCGCCGCTGTTTGACAGTTTGTAGTAGCTTGATGTGTTGGCGTCTGTACTTATTACTAAGCAATACATACAGTAATTACAGTTTTTTTACAAGTTACAGCTTTTTTTAAAAAGTCGTTCGGCTTTTTTCGTGATGAAAGGTATATACCCTATGTCCGTTTCTGTACACCTGACAACGTATAATTATGATTTCAGGATGATCGGTTCAGTGGTTTAGGCGTGAAAAGGTAACAAACAAACAAACCTAGTTTCGCATTTATAATATTACTAGCTGACCCGACAGACGTCCTGTCAACTATAAATATTGAATTCGAATTGACCTACTAATAAAATAAAAATATTTTTTTTCGATATGTGCACATTACTCATCCTGTATTGTTCAGCAGTGATAAGTGGCTATAGTAGTACCTAAATGCTAATACCACTTTCCTTGTGTTCAACAAAAAAAAATCGAATCCGATTTTTTTTATTTTAATGATTATGTACAATTTTGAGCTATTTATTAAAATTTACACATTAATTTCGAGTAATTACAATCTCAAGGAAAATAGCAAAGATTCGTTTCAACTGGAACACAATCAAACGAATCTGTTTTATAAAATAATAGTGTGACGTTTTATTTTGAACTTTGATTAGATTGCGCATTAAAACTGCGCTTAAGTAGGACGTAACACAAAGTTATAGTGATATAGGTAGGTAGAGCATTAACATGTTTCCGTTTTCCTCTTGAACACAAGGAAAGTGGTATTAGCATTTAGGTACTTCTATAGCCACTTATCACTGCTGAACAATACAGGATGAGTAATGTGCACATATCGAAAAAAAATATTTTTATTTTATTAGTAGGTAGTAGGTCAATTCGAATTCAATATTTATAGTTGACACTTTGACAGGACGTCTGTCGGGTCAGCTAGTAATATTATAAATGCGAAACTAGGTTTGTTTGTTTGTTACCTTTTCACGCCTAAACCACTGAACCGATCATCCTGAAATCATAATTATACGTTGTCAGGTGTACAGAAACAGACATAGGGTATATACCTTTCATCCCGAAAAAAGTTCTGTTCCCGAGGAAAACACGTTCTTATCATAATAGATGGCGCCACGTGTCTTTCGAATTATGATTGAATTATAACCAGCAGAGTACAATCCGAAGTGTACCTACAGCGATAAAGGCGTACACTTTCGCGTGGACCCGAGACCATTCCGCCAGTGGGTTGTCACCGCTCGCGCGCAGACCTCACACACATTTTTGCGTTGTAACTATTTTAGACCTACCTATTGAATTAGAGCCAGTTTGAAATAAATTTAATGTTTGATAAGGTAGTTTTTAAAAGACGCGTTCGGCGCGTTCCATACATGCTGGATAATTGGGACAGCCACTTGAAAATATGATTTTTTGTTTGTTGAGACGATGATAGGGACTAACCCTTTACGTCGAGCCGAGAACCTTGTCTCGCTTCTAGTACTCCTACGTCGAGTCTACGATTTCTATCCCGTTTCTAGTCCCTTAACGTCGAGTTTTTTTACCCCGCTTCTATATATCTTAACGATTTTGTTGTCAAATGAAAGGTCTAGGTCTAAAACCATTTTATCTGTTTGAATCATGTAAATCGGTGCACGCGTTTAGGAGATAATTAAGAATTATTATAGGTAGTGAAAATGTAAACATCCAGAATTTTTGGTGTTTCTGTTCTACGAACTTTTTAAATAATGCAAAATGTGAAAATATTAATATTTTAAATAAAGGGGAATCTAGGTAGCCTAAAGATTAAAGGTTTTCATTTGTTAATTACAAATGACGGACTTGAATATTCATTGTATAACTACCTAATTGACCGTGTAATCACACGCATCAAACATAAGATAAATTACGTGGTCAAGTAGGTAGATAGACGACAGCGGCAAGTCGACAACCCTAGCGCCGCAGTGAGTGCGTCACTCCGCGCCAGTTTAGGTGAATATGACGGTAGGCAATGAGCGCTTATGCGAGCTGAATTGCTCTTTGTTGCTAAGTAGCAATATTTTTTTATTAATTGTTGGGCGAAATGCCGCTTCTATACCTTTCTATTCCGTGGCCGCGGGCAAATGCTAGTACCTAATATGAACAAAAATGCCGCTGCCGTCACGGTAACCCTTTCTTAATCCTCATGCGTGTAACCCTTTCATTCCCATTCATTAATTCCCACTGGCAAACAGCCTTACTTCCGTTGTTCTTATTTAATAACAATAAACAAGGGCCAGTTTCAATTATTTTTGCTCATATGGAATTTTAAAACCAGCTTGATCGGCGGCAAATTGCCGATCAACTGGGCATTTTCGAAAAAGCACTGTAGGGGAAAATTTGCATTTTCTTTAATGATCAGTAGGTAATACTCACGGTAGAGAATGCCCAGCAGGAGCCGCACTTGCCCTGGTCCTTGACCTCGGTGACGGCGCCGTTCTTACGCCAGTCCACCTGGTCGGGGTACGTCACGTGCGCCGGCGCGATGAACGTGGACGCGCGCCCGTCGCGGCCCTTGCCGTACTGTACCTTGGCGTGCCTACGCAAAAAGAAAAAGTCATAGTTAGGTCGTATTGACATTCCCCAATAACAGTTAAGTTTCTGGAATCCTGCTAGGTTAAGTTTATGGCAACCGCCTCGCCTCGCCTTGTAACGCACATACATGATGATACATGATGTTATACTTTCATTCTAGATTTCTTGTAGAGTTTAAAAGGATACAGAATAGCAGTTATTTTAAACACTTTATGGTAATCAAGCTAGAACGTGTGGGCCAATCAAACGACCAGCCTTCCTCACCCGCAAACATACTTTTAACAAACTTGAAATGAAGTAGGTAAACTAGACTTGGTAGTCACAGAAAGCCTCCTCTACGCTAAGATCATTAGAAAAGAAAGAATTATTTTCTTCGTTTTTTCTGAATAATTTTAGACTCTGGTATCCTGCTACAGAGGGCGGGCTGCACCCTGATTTTTTGTAATAAAATCCCATGCGCTGCGGCCCGATGCGGCTGTACGGTGTACGGTCTACCTAACTGTAATGTGCGTTTCTACTATTTTGATAAATATTACCATGATGCAATAACCACGCCAGCAAAATAGCAAAGATTAAACAGAGAATTGTGGAACGTATATAATACGTATATGTAGAAAAAAGCAGCTACGCTTAACTCATGACATTGACACGCTTGACCTCTAGAGCGCGATACCGCGAGCATACGCAGAGTTTGTTTATCTGATCTATCAATATGATCTTTATAGGAAACGAGTAAAAACAACGCAATCAGCTGTAATAAGAGACATTAAACAAAACAATGGAACGGCTTTGCACATAAGTGCGTAATAAATAGTTATAGGTACCTAAATAATAATATAATAAGTTGCTGTGATAAACGAACGATTCTTTAGAATAGGTACTAACTAAAAGTGTTTCGTCATGGTCTACGTAAAGCGAAACTAAACAACAAACGATGAAGTCACAGGTCTTTTTGTTAGTTTTCCTTCAACGATCCGTGGGGCCAATAAGCCTGGGGCAGACCTTATAGTATTACATATCTAAAATACTTGGCTTTTCTACTGCATTGGCCATCATAAGTCCTTGATTCTGCAGCAAAACAGTTTGTTTGGCAACACGAGGCACTAGGCAGTCAAGTGTTGCAGGGATTAAGATAACAGCACCAAATCCATGATGATAAGATAAAAAAAAATGCAATAGAAGTGGCATACTCACTTGCTGGTCTTGTTGAACCCGTTCATGGTTTGCACGAACTCGTGGTGCAGCATGTCGGCGTACTTATTAGGGTGTAGCTTGTACGACACGTGGCCCTGCTCGAAGCGCTGGTTGTGCTTGGCGATGCGATGTTTGTTCTCCATGTAGATCTTCATGCGGAACTTGTCCTCAACCTCGCTGTCGTACTGCAGGCTGTGCTCCAACTACAACGGAATGGTGCTTTAGGTGCTGGACATTAAATTGTAGGACCGGGACCTTGTCATTAAACATAACGTTAAAGCGTTTACGTATATTTACGCATTCAGCTTTTTAACCAAAAACGTTCAGTAAGTCACCAGACGCGATTGTTTCGTTCCTCAGCCTAAGTCGATAATTATAAAAAATATGAAGCCAACATTTACCTATTTGTATCCTTTCAGTTTAAATTCTTAGCCGATTCTCTTGGAAAAGCGTCTTAAAAGTATTAAAGTCTTCACTAGTTCAATCTATCAGCATAGTCAAACTAACAAGGCTGCCTAGTCAACATACCTTGAAGGCGCTCCACTCCTCCCTGACGAGGTCGATCAAGGAGACGGCGCTAGCGGCCGCCACCAGGCACAGCAACACTGCTATACTCTTCATGGTGAAGCGATTGCTGTACAAGATTAACTAATGTTAGGTGCTGCCATTCAGAGGATTCAAGTGTAGGGTAAATAGGGTTAACCAGTTCGCCGGTCGTCTGAAGGGGCAGATAAGGGATAAACAGTAAATATAAGAGGTAAATAATTCGAAACTGTATGTGCATTTCCATTCCCTGAGTGATTATCATTTCCGATTAAGCCAGCATATAATAAAATTGGCCTGGTTAACGCTATACCGTCATTATGACGATGAGAGAACATCACACTGTCAGCACTTTGTGATGAGTTCAAAAGAGGATATTAACCATTAGATACAAATATGTATTATACAATAAACGACCGCAATTTCAAAATTACCCACATGGTAAAAAAAAAAACAAAGGAAAATGACTGAGTGATTTAATAACTCAAACTATACGGAACGAATCTTATCAAACTAATTGAAGAAGTTAGGGTTGAACCTCATCTGGCAGCACGGAATCGATTTTTCCATGCGCCTATCCTTATCTGTCGCTCAGAAACGTCACTTGATCGAGCGAGAAACACCCCCTGCCCAATTTACCCTTATCATAACATTATTTTGGTAAAATAATATTTGTTTTATTCAGGAATCCTATGGCTGTGTTAAACACTTCAGCAGCTCGCGACGGCAAGCTGAAGCGGAAGTGGACTTCTTAGTCGCCCTCTTATACGTTGACGGAATATCAATGTTGGCGGCAAGGACTTGGATCTTGGGTCGCGTGAATGTTTGATACACAACAACAGCCACTACGGCGTACAATAATGAGGAAGTAACGACACTGATATTGCGACCGATATTTTTACAGGGAAAAAATAAAACCCCGCTGGCGGATTATTTATTCGACTGATAAGTTTATTTATAGATATAAATACGTATCTAATTATTGATTAGGTAATTAACACGGAACGGCAATAAGCGGAAAAATGGAAGGCTTTGCAGAAATAACTAATTAAGTTACGCCCATAATCGGGTTTGGTACTTTTCAAATGATAGCAAAATAGTTTACAAAAGTTTCTAATTTATGTGCTAAAACAAAAAAGTGACAACCCTCTGCTATACGCCCCTTACATTTCAGCAACGCACCTCGTAAACCTTATAATTTTTTTTCTAATTCTGGGCTCACAAGAACAATAGTTTAAGAAATTATGAGTAAATCTACTATCTACTGGATTCGGGAAATAAAATTGTTTACGCAACTAAGAAAGCAAACAACAACACGCGATACAAACTACGTTTGACTTGCTGTGGACCGTGGGATGATTCAACACAAAGGAGGTTCTCTTAGACCCTTGTGTTACAATCACTGCCCACTTAACACCATTAATTAATTATTTTTTATAGTCAAGGAAAAATAACGAAACAAAACTTACCAATTTTCTATTTATTTAAATGATACAGCAAATAAATTAAAATTGTTAAAATTACGAGTTCAAAATGTTTTTGTATACAAGTGTACTAACACGACCGCTTTCCAATTGTTTATGCGCGTTCTCCGGATTTGCTGCGTAATGTCGATATTTAACTGCGACTAGGCACGTGCTTCTTTTGAGCATTGTTATCGATAGACACATTCATAATTATAGTAACCTATAGGAATAAGGAATTAATAGAAAGTTGTTTGCCCGAGTTATTATTTGAGTACTTTTAACTTCATATTTATTACTAAAAACAAAAATACAAATCAATCTGTAAAGAGAAAAATATAATGGAGAAATATACGGTTTTTAGCCAGAGATCCACATCATTAGGTGGTGAGGGTTTGACACTACGACAAAATAATGTCAAATCAACAGTCAACTGTCACAAATTACAATGTGGACACATTGTAATCATGCTTTACATTGCATCTTGAAATTTTGTAAAAATTGAGGTATTTATGAATAAAATACAATGAAACAGGATGGAAAAGAGCAGAAAAAGCAAAACAGGAGTGGCAAAAAGTTACAGCTATACAAACCCAGGAAGAAAAAGAGCATTGAGGAAGATGCTGCAATACAATATTTACAGGCTCAGTATGACAAGGTACTGAATTATATTTGTATTTCGTATCACTTATTAATTGTATTTCATCCTAAAAGCTTCTGGATTTCATTCAAATATTGGTGAATTTGTGCAAAATGCTAAAAACATATTTTGGCAAGTCAAATGTGAACCTCAAAATAGCCATGTGGGCTGACCAGAAATATATGGGGTCAAATAAGTGTAAGTTGTATATAAAATGGCCACTGTTGCCAATTGATTACATTTAAGCACTTATTTAAGTACTTTTTTTTAGGGTTCAAGCAAGCATAAAAAAAAGTTTCATTATTATTTACAGATAAATCCGGCTGAAATTAAAACTTTTAAAGACTTCCCTCTGTCACAGAAGACACTTAAAGGGTTGAGAGAAAATAACTATGTTACTCCTACTGAGATACAGAAACAAGCTATTGGTTATGCATTACAAGGAAAAGATATCTTAGGTGCTGCTAAAACTGGATCAGGCAAGACATTGGCCTTCTTGATACCTATACTGGAAAATTTATTTTGTAAGAAATGGACTAGATTGGATGGAGTCGGAGCTCTAGTCATATCACCTACCAGAGAGCTAGCCTATCAGATATATGAGGCTCTGAGGAAAGTTGGACATCTTCATGACTTCTCAGCAGGCCTCATCATTGGTGGACAGAATTTGAAATTTGAGAGGAAGAGGATGGATCAAATAAATATATTAATTTGTACACCAGGTCGCCTCCTCCAACATATGGATGAGAATCCGTTATTTGACTGCAGCCACCTCCAGATTCTTGTGTTAGATGAAGCTGACAGATGTCTAGACATGGGCTTTGAGACAACAATGAATGCAATCATTGAGAACTTGCCATCTGAAAGGCAAACTCTCCTATTCTCTGCCACACAAACTAAATCAGTGAAAGACCTAGCTCGCCTGAGCTTGTCGTTCCCAACATACATCGCTCCACACGAACAGGCAAAGACTGTGACACCTGAGCTGCTGCAGCAAAGCTACATCATTTGTGAGATTGATGAGAAGATTGGGATCCTTTGGTCTTTCATTAAAAACCACTTGAAGCAAAAAGTGATAGTGTTCATGGCTACTTGCAAACAGGTCAAGTACACATATGAGTTGTTCTGCAAACTGAGGCCTGGCATCAGTTTGCTAGCTCTGTATGGAACTCTACATCAAGAGAAAAGGGAAAGAATTTACAATGAATTTTGTAGGAAATCAAATGTTGTGCTCTTTGCTACAGATTTAGCTTCTCGAGGGCTGGACTTTCCCCGTGTTAACTGGGTGATCCAAATGGATTGTCCTGAAGATGTGGACACATATATTCATAGAGCTGGTCGCACGGCAAGAGGATTTACTGGTAAAGGTGAAGGACTATTAATGCTCTTACCACATGAGGAGAAATTAGTTGAAGATTTACTAAAAAGTAAAATTCCCATTAATAAAATACAGGTAGACCCAGCTAAAGTGGTTGCACCACAGAGGAAAATAGAAAGTCTCCTCTCTGACAGCACAGAACTCAAACAAAGTGCACAGAGGGCTTTTGTCAGCTATCTGAAATCAGTATTCTTAATGAAAAACAAAGAGATATTCAATGTCCAACTGCTAGATACAGACGCATATGCAAGGTCCCTGGGGTTGATAGTACCTCCTTATATCAAATTTTTGAAGAAATATCAATATGCACAGAAAAGGCAAGCTGAAGAAAATGAAAACAATGATGCCATTGAGAAGTTGAAAGCTAAAACTGGATCTGATGAAGAAACTGATCAGAGTGAAGAACAGGAACCAAAAGAACTAGAAAAGGTGCTTAAAAAACAGAAAAAGAAGGAATCCCTCATTAAATTCGATTTTCATAATGATGAAGACACTGATGAGGAAGACTTTCTGCAAGTTAAGAGAGTGGATGTCGACCCTGGCGACGCACCTGTTGAAGAAGTACAAACGACGTCGAAAAAGAAAGCAAAGCCTTTAACAAAGGCAGCTGTCGCCAAGAAACTCCTGAAGAAAAAGATCAAAGTTAACACAACAGTGAAGTTCACAGAAGAGGGAGAAGTAATAGAAGATGAAAAGAGAGATGTCAAGTCAGAGCTAGCGAAACAATTCTTGAATGAGAATGTAGGAGGCATTGATATAGAAAAGGCAAAGGAGGTGTTACAAGAAGAAGACAAATTTGACAAAATCAGATTTAGAGAAAAGGTTAAAGCTATGCATAAGGAACAGAAACGAAAACTTAAGAATAAAAAGAAGGAAGAAGAAGGGGAGAAGGATGACTTTGGATCACAATCAGAATCTGATGGACCTGATCTATCATGGCTACCTGACCCTGATAAAGTGTATGGTAAGAAAGACAGCAGTGATGAGAGTGGAGGCTCCGATGAAGGCAGCGGTTCTGAAGCCTCAGGTCGCTATGACGATGAATCTGGCGAGTCAGTTAGCGAATCAGAATTAGACCAAAAGTTCCACAGGTGAGGATTAACTTAATAAGTAGTATCTATAAATGTAAACTTTGCCTTTGGCAAGCTCATAAAAGTTCACTTTGTTCCAATTGTCAGGAAAGGTTATCAGTTATTTTGACACTGTTTATTTTTAACTAGGTCAGGTCAGTAGTGTAAGTCTTGATAGATTATTAATGTAATAACGTTGTTGCAGGCCTACAAAGCGGAAACTCGTGGAGAGCCGCGGCATCCCGCAGGCGAGCGTGACGCCTCGCAAGCTGAAGAAGGTACAGGACGTGGCCGCCTCGCTCTCCGTCAGCGAGGCGGAGGCGCTCGCCATGCAGTTGCTGCAAGCCAAGCGATGACCGGTGTTATTTATTCTGTTGTATTAATAAATATGTTTATAATCCATGAGCAAAATACTTTTTTAAGAACGAAACCCATATCATTTCTATTTGGAATTAAACCCTGACTTTTATGTGAACTGCTCCACATAAAAGTCCTCAGAGGAGCGTATTAGTTCCTATGCTTCATCGTTTTATTCAACGGCGTTATAATCTTCTATCTTCTATAATATAAAAATGAATCGCAAAATGTGTTGGTAAGCGCATAACTCAACAACGCCTGGACCAATTGGGCCAATTCTTTTATTTCAATGTTCGTTGAAGTTCAAAGATGGTTTTTACGGCAAGAAAAATTCGAATAATTGCCGGAAAAACCCTAAAACCAGCCCTTTTCTTTTTCCCATACAAACGTTTTCTAACTAAAACGAGCTTTATTGCTATTGTATAAAGTTCATATTGAATTACAAGCACTCACTGTTTTTCACTGGTAGGTAGTAGGTAGGTAGTAATTCGAAACCAATATTCATAGTTGACAGGACAACGTCTGTCGGGTCAGCTAGTGAAGAAATAAAAATCATACGTTCGATACATAAGATAACACTACCACCTCATCATCCTGTTACACTGCACTATGATGAGTACAGAACCATATACCCATAAGTTGAGTAAAATCTATGAAAATACCAAATATCATGCTGGACCATCTGGTCCAGCATGATATATATATAGTGAGACATCTGTCTCACTTCACCTCAAATGGGATTCTACATAGTCAACAGTTTAGTTTCACGCAGTGTAGGTCGACAACGGACGCGGGGGTAAAACTCATCAGTCACATTTTGGAATCCTGGGAGAAGTCTCAGGATGCCATTGGCATCTGTGATCTCTCAAAAGCGTTCGATTGCGTCGACCACAACACACTGATCTATAAATTACACTTCTACGGAATTCGTGGACGTAGCTGCTGATTTTGTTCTTTCCTGATCTATAAACTACTAGCTGATCCCGCGGCTTCGCCCGCATGGATGTCGGTTATCGCGACCAAGAGTAATCATGAAATTTTGATCCTGTTCCCGCAACAAAAACTTGACAAATTATAGTATGCTAAAACCTTCCTCGAAAACCATTATCCATCGGTGAAAACAGCATAAAAATCGGTGCAGTAGTTTTTGACTTTATCGCGAATTATTATTATTATAATATGTAGTGATAGTGATAGATAAGTTACCCGTACTCTGTCTGTAGTGGCATCACGAATGGGAGGTGATTACCGCAAGTCCATTTAGTCGCGTTAGACGAGGCCGATTGATGTCCGCGTCGATATTCATACAATTTTTTACTTTATACAATGGTTATATGGTCCTATTTTCATTGCGCAAGTGTTTTTTCGTTCTGTCTGAACTGATCCTTATTTATTGAATCACTAATAAATAAAATTCTACTCGGAACTTGGCAACTAATTGAAATCTTCGAACCGCGCGAAGCCAGAAAAAAGTGAAATCTTAAAAGAAATAAGATTTTACGTTGTTGCAGTTAGATGGCTTTGAAATGCTTTTTCCCCTATATGCTGGCCCCTGACATAGTAGTAATAAGTAGTTTATGTAGACCACTACATCTAGACACGCAGCGTACAGTCCTGAGCAAAAGTTACTGAAGAAAAGTTATTAAAGTTATTGTATTCAGCGACTGGTATTAACTAAACTTTTCGCATAACGTTTTTGAAGTTCTAACAGCACGTAAGTAAAGTTTTGGCGGTTTTAACATTTTGATGCGGTTTCGTAAAATAACGGAAGACGCGTTGTCTCACCCCGCTAATTGGAAACGAGCAACGTATCTTAGAATGAAGAAAACACAAATAAAAAAATGGTTTTGTATTGTGACTGTAATTATGCAGGTTTTCACTCTCATGTAAAGTTGCTATTTTTGACTTAGGTGGTGTAAGAACTTCAGTGATGAAAAAGTATTTTCATACTATTTACTAGACTGACCCAATGCGTTTTGTGCCTATCATAGGTTGTTTGAATTTGTAATTTGGACAGCGTTCTTGGCAACACCGACAACACAACTGTCAAAAAGAAAACGGATCGTTGTACTCTCGGGAACGCTTAAATACTTATAATAATAAGTTTTCTATGGATTTAGAATAATTCACACGTCTTGTACTTATTAATTTTAACTATGTTTTGGAGCGGAAACTATATTGTAGTTAGGGAGTTAAATTTTCTTCTCAAAGAGGAGGTGCGTATTTTGTTGAAAAATTGATGGTTATGAGAGATTGAAACGATGAATTTTCATATTATTTCGTGTTGTTGACGCCTTTTGTGATGAGAGACAACGATATAGGCGGACAATGATGTCATGTGCACGCGTAGAGAGGCGTATCGATGTTGTGGAGTGTGGTATGTTGTGGATGTGTGCAGTAAGCTTATTGTTTCAGAATGTAACGTTGTCGCAAGTGCTGGAGGCGGACGACATCCTGCAGGAATGCAAGGCGGACAACAAAGCACTCGCACAGTTGTGAGTATCCGCACAAACTGTAGATCTGATTGGGGTTAACCCTGATTCTGTTGTTATCTAGAGTTCAGTGGCTGACTAGTGTAGACCAAACAATACAATTAGGCCCTAGGCTTAAATATTTCACGCCTCTTGTGCTTGAGAGTGTGCAGATGCATTAGTTATTCATGACTACTCTGTGTAGTGTAATTACTTTGTTAACAAAGCATGAAATGTATTCATCAGTAAGACTTATCAGCTGAATTTTGCTTAGTCACAACATAATGATCTGAATGACAATGAGTTCTTTATTAATCAACTGATGGTCTCTTCTTAGAATAGATATTTACATTAAATAGGTACTTCTTAAAATTAAAATATAACATTTTCCTTGTATGAAGCACAGAGTGCCAAGTTGAAAACTTCGCCAACTCTTACTTAAAATTTTGAACTTCCAAGGAATCCATTACGGTGAAATCACCATTGTCATCATCAATCTGCATTTTTACTATGAAAAATGACTATTAGTTTAGTGACCTTAAGTAGGCATACAATAGAAGCTACCATTATTATGATAGAATCCCATTGAAGCTGAAACCATTAGACAATAGATTATAGCATATGATAGAATGTCATTGAAGCTGAAAGCATGCATCTATTGACCTACTGTGTATAAGTGTGATCAAACACCAACTAGCCGGGCTTTGCATGCTCTAAACCTTTGTGGGATGAGTACCATTATTAGTTCAGTATCTGGGTGTTTAATTTATCTATAATATGTGTGTATTTAGAAATATATAAGTATGTTTATCAGTTGTCTGGTTGCCATAGTACAGGCTCTGCCTAGTTTGGGATCAGATGGCGGTGTGTTGGTTGTCCCAAGATATTATTATATTATTATATATCATAACTCTTAAAGTACCCATACTGCTGAACAGTGTTGTACAAGATGATGGAATTGCATATTTCTATTAAACCACATAATTTAATCTGTATAAGTTTTACTAATATCTAAGCTAAGAGGGCATCACCTTAAGCTTTGTTCCAACTTCACGATCAGTAACCCTCACTATCACTTTTAAACAACCAATCAGTTGTCAGTTAAACGTGATAAACTTATGTTCAATATTATTATCTCAAGATTCTGAAAGAAGGCCACTTTAACTTGTCAGATTGAATAGCTTAAACCTGTATACATTGTGCCAGTGTTTCATCCTTTAATCAGAATGTTCAAAATAATATGAAAGTTAATACTGAAATGAAAAAATTGACACTATTAGTCAGTAAATGTAAATGATAGTGTGACAGTGTCAGGGTACTATGATAGAAAAACATGTGATGCACCAACTGCAACCCTAAGTAATATCAGACAAGGGCAAGATACTCACGAGTGACGAAGCATGGGTTTTTTTTTTTATTTTTACCTGCTATCCTTTCCATTCTTCTCTATTAGTCATTATCTCTTTAGTCATTTTAGTCTTATCAAGGAAGAGTTATCATTCCACAGTTCCCACACCAGCAATTATATAAAACTGTGTTAAATTCCAGCCTGACAAAGCCAGAGGTGCTGGCGGAGCTGATCACGTTGATAACAGAGGAACCTCCCAAGAACCTGGAGCTGGCGTCGCAGTATCGGCACGCTAACATCGCGTGTGAGGTGCTGACCAGCCACCTGTGCATGCTCAGCGACCGGCTGTCGCTCGACGCCACGCAGATGAACCGCCTGTGCGACTTCATCAACAAGGATCCTCCGCTGAACCCACTACTGGCCTCGTACTTTAGTAAAACTGTTGAAATGCTACTGGAGAGAAGCCCGAAACAGGTAAATCTATGTTTGTTGTATGATATAGCACACCTCTATTAATTGTAGTAATAAGCGACTACTAACGGATATCACAACTAGATCACGACTATTAAAGGTACAAAAGATGTGAATCGTGAAAATCGAAAGACATCATCTTCATACATTGAAGAAAATTGTTGTATGTATGCCACGTGTGGCATGTGCGCCCCCTTTTTTGGCTAGGTTTATAAACTAGGGTATTTTTGTAATGCAAGTGTTTCATAAATAGAAATATAGGTATGTCAAGCTGCACAATTTTTATCTTACATTAAGTCCCACTCCAGCGGGTCAGATAATTAAATCCGTACAAGTTCCTTACTAATATTAACTCTTTACGCCTTATGTAGAGAAACCGCGCTAAATCTGAGATGAGGCAGAGAAACAATGGCGTCCGTACTTGAAATGGCTCCTGGCAAAACATATAGGAACCGTTTAGAGCATTGACCTCAACTAATAACTTAAAGTTTCAAATTAGGCAGTGACCACACTTATTGCCGGAAATCGGCTTCAGCCGATCGGATAGACCAAAAGCAAAAAAGCGTCATTCTGTGCTTATACCTATTATACGCTCGGATAACTCTAATATTGCGATATTGGATATGCTACTTTAGTTCATATAAGGCGGTACAGATGTCGCCACGTACTCATGTTCCACCTGTATTCCGCAGGACTGCTACCTGTACCACATAGTGTGCCTGCGCGTGCTAGACTTCTTCAAGTCCAGGCGTGACTTCTTGCCCAACTTGCTGCGTCACATGTCCACGTCGGCCATCGCAGACACCTTCAAGTACTTTATTCGCCTCGACGACCTGTTCAAGAAGACTGTCATGGAGGTAGGTCAGGTGATTCTATTTTATATTTTTTATGTAATTAGTTATATTTACAAAAGCCTAGAAGCTTGTAGTTGAACCGGCTGACGAGTCTCATGGGAGATGTTGTCACTGGTTAGATACTTTAAATTATCTATCTTAAAAAAAGATTACTTGAAAATGGTATTTAAAACAAGAGGTAAGTGTATTTGCTGTAATATAAAGTAGAAACTCATTTTTACTGTAGTAACTATTCTAGTGGCTATTTAATTTAGATTGCCAACAACAAGCATAAAAGACAAATGAAATCTTATGACTATCTGATGGATAAATTCCAATATAATTTTTAGCTAGGCCTAATAGGGCCCTGTATCAAAATTGTTTCGGGGCCCTTTGTAAACGAGAACGGCGAACACAAAAAAACAAAGCAAATAGTATCCTGACTTGCATGGCTTAAGCTGTCATTGATTTTATTAAGATAATGTAAAAGCAATTAGTAACCATTTAGTAAAAAAAAATTTAGTAACCATGATCATGGCTTTCACAGGTAAAGGCATTTATCGAAAATCGAAAAAAGCGAGCTCGAAAAATTCTAACTTTCTGGACCGCGACGTGTCGTCTTCATTTAAGAGCGAGCCAAGCGTGCTCGAAATTTTGAAGCCTTCTAGACTGCCATTAGTGAAATATTCATTATTTAATCATAACCGACCTCTTATCAATAACAATTGGAGGTTATTGGAATTTTTGAGATTTTTTTCCTCTTCACGTCGGGGCCCGGTATCATTGATACGGCTAATACGGCGGTAGCTACGCCCCTGACATAGGTGCACATGTTTTTCAACAGGTTGGTTTGTATGCAAACTATTTTGCCATACAATTCTTGTTTTGCCAGTTCGTAAGCAGCATTTCTACTTGCTTCAGTCCTTAACATACGTGTTTAGGACGCTTTACAATTCATTTGTTTGTTTCAACATTAAATGGTCATAAAACAATCACGCATCAAGCCCATCATTGCATAAAGGCTATCGGAACACAATACCGGAAGAATCGTGAAGCATATTGTGGACTGTGGTGGTATCAATGGCTGCTTATCTCGTTTATATGATCTGCTCGCATGACGCTCACGTTGTGTTGTGTTGGCTTGCTGGCCTTTGTGCGATGTGGCCAACACATGCCGGGACACAGTGCAGCATATGGCGCCTTCTCTTTATTACGATGAGCAGAGATAATCGCGGTGGACGTGTTTATCGAAGGCGGCACGTGTAACGAACTAACGAGTAGTATGACGTACGAAGTGGATACGGCGGTGTGTCACGTTGTCAGCAACGCCGATTGTACCACCACATTTATCTTACAAAAAAGACAAATTCTGCTTTCATGTGTATACGCACGTTTTACCGGTTATGGTGTCCCTCGACTCCCTCGTCGTAAGTGCAAGTCACAGAACACTAATAAATAAACTAGCGGAAGAATACAATGACAACTTCATACAAAAAAAAACAGAATTGGACTGTGCTGCCATCTATGTGTGTCCCATAAAACTTTTCAAAGCGCGAAGATTTGAAAGCGGTTTCTGATTAGACCTACAGAATGAATTTTAATTGGAAACTAGAAACGAATCTGCAATAATACTAAGAAAAAGTAGCGCATGTTACTTTTCCGTAGTAGTATTGCAAAAATAACCATAACCAAATAAAATAAACCTCCATATTTAAGTATGGGGAGAGTAAATGGGTTATAAAAATAACACTAAGGATAGTGGAATTATTTCTATTTATTGATATTATTTCACAATTATTTTACAAAATCTGATTCTTGATTCTCTACAGAAATACTGAACAACTTATCAGACTAATGAAATATTATCATAAAATCAACAAGATTGGAAGACACAATAAATTTTTCACCCATGCTCTAATTTCTAATTATTTTTTTGTAGTACGTTTTTAATGCAATAATAATTGATAATGAAACACTAAAAAGCCGATTCTTCGTTACTATACAACGTGACGGAAAGGGTATAGTAAGCCGGGGTCACACAGCTTGTCATTCCGAACAACTTTTGTTCTGCTTTTGCAACGAAAGCGTGTTTATTTTAGTTTTTTTTTAACTATTATTATTTTTTTGGGGTAACACTCGACCGGGCCTGGTGCAAGTCCATTCCGAAGAACCAGCCACAAATACAAACTCTGAGTTGATCATCATAAGAAGCTGTCTGTTTGCAGATAATGTATAATTTTGTTTAATATCGTGCAATGACTTAATTTAAATTATATAGTAAATGGGAAAATGCAAAAACGTTCCCGAAGTGATACCCTAAAAAAATAGTGGCCATTGACTAAAGTGGATGAAGAACGATTGTTTCTCAATGTACTATTGATACTTTGGAAGAGAACACGGTTTTAAAAAAAAATGAATTTCTTGTCGAAAATGTGGTACTTAAATAAAAAAAAGATCATTACTTTGTAGTATTTATTTCCATTTTATGTTACATATTTCGTAAATTTTAATTTGTATAAAATCCGGTCTCTAATCTTCGTCCGCCTCCAACAGTCCACTGCTGCACAGTGCACACAGGCCTCTCCAACCGCACACCACTTAGCTCATTCAGGTCACATCCTGGTACCAGCCACCCTGCGGAGATCGACGCTTCACCTAGCCTGAGTTGTTCAGTCATTCTAAATAGATAAACCCAATAGCACTCAAATCAAACTTTGATTAGTTCAGTCAGTATGTAAGTGTAAATATCAGCTGGTTCGCCGAATCTACATGTCTTGTAACGCGCAGCATTCGCACTCAAGTCGAAAGTCAAGTAAGAACCAACGACACAACATGGTAGGCATAAAGATGATTGATTTCAACTTCGTCTATTTCCTGTATCTTTTTTCGATTAATTCTTTTGTGAGTAATCAAGTCTTTGTCTGAAAATAATAATATGATTCACTTAACAAACCGTGAAATCGGACTACATTTGCTCAGTGACTCAGCCTGATGTGCGAATTAAGTACATAATAATTATGTATACTAGGAATGTGTTAAGCATACATTGTGTTGTTGATGGTTTTCGTGACAAAGTGGGCAAACACGCACCATGTGCTGCCAGAGTATTGTGTTTGTTTAGCAGCGGCAGCACAGGTGCGACCTGCACTCCCCGAGTTAGTCATGTGGGTTCTGTAACGGTTCGCAACATCTGTTTTATATCTGAAGGTGCATTGTACTCTAATTAGATTTTTGTGTAACTCTTGTGATACGAGGAAGTAAATCCTTGATTAATTTTATTGTGGTCAGGTGTACAGTGTCTAACCAAAATATTGTCATCTTCCAGTGGCTAGAAGAGCATCAGTTCCTGGAGTGCCTGATCCAGATCGTGTGCGGCACGTACGTGGCGGAGGAGCTGGCGGCGCCCGACGCGCCCGACGCGGCGGAGCGCGAGCCCTCGGAGAAGGCCGACGCCAACCACAGGGACGACACCGGCGGCAGCGACGCTGATGCTGACAAAGGTGAGCCTTTGACTGTAACATTTACATTTCATATATTAATAACTGAAGTATGTGCTGGATGACTTGTCAAAACATCGAAATGGGGTGCTCTATCAATATTAAATATAAGTGTACTGTACACATGGTGAAAATAGTAATAGTGTGTATTAGAGATGCAACGGATATCCGGTTGCTATCCGGTATCCGGCCTATCCGGCCATTATTTTACTATCCGGCCGAATACCGGATAGTTGCGCACTATCCGGCCGGATACCGAATAGTGATCGTCCTTTTCTATTTCAAAATAGTTCCACAACGGAGATCGTTTATTTGCCATTATTTTAGACAAATAAAATAAACACATAATTAAGTACGAGTTCAAAATTACGTATACACTACTGTACACATTAAACAGAAAAAAAACTTATCTATTCAGCAAAATAGGCGGGCGCACGTGTACTGCATATGAAATAGTTCCGTACACTGACCTAATAAAATTCGTTTCTTGCCTAGAAAACGCTCCGCGCGAACCTACAATACGTAACAGGTTGAAACCTGCACGACGCGCCCGCCGCCAAACTAAAATGTAGGTATCGTTTGGCCAGCCGAATATTCGGCGGCCGGATACCGGATATTCGGCCAGTGATCAGGCCGAATATCCGGTATCCGGTATCCGGCCAAACAACTATCCGTTGCATCTCTAGTGTGTATTATACACGGGC
The DNA here is from genome assembly GCA_950005105.1 of Lycophotia porphyrea. Lineage (NCBI taxonomy): Eukaryota > Metazoa > Arthropoda > Insecta > Lepidoptera > Noctuidae > Lycophotia > Lycophotia porphyrea. Next base: position 18,652,232 of record OX465395.1, on the reverse strand, counting down.
ATCACAAGAACAGAAACTATTGACAAACCAACTTGGCAACAGAGACTTGAAAACGATATAGAAAACCTTAGAGCAGACTGGTAGGCTAACCCAATATATTAACAATAATACATCGAAAAAAGTAGTATAGAGAGATGAAGCAGTATTTAAGAACGTGGCTTAAAAATATCACACCAGATATGAGATCAACCCAGCTAGCAAAAAATAATCTTACAAATATCCCAAGACCATATTTTTTTCAGTCTTATATCACACTTATAAACAGTTATAAGTATGGATTTGGGCGCACTTTATAAGTATATTCATCCTTGCAATTGCCTTGTAATGGTCTTGCGAAGTGTATTTTCAAACTTACAAGTGACTTAAAATAGCGCGCTGTAAGGGTAAATTACCTTAAAGTCCTCTTACTAATGCTATTTTAAGTGTAATATGGCTAGTAGTCCTCTTAGTGATCTCCTATTAAAAGTGTCATCACAAACCATCGTGAGCTTGGGAAGTACTTGGAACTTTTGTGAAAATAATAAAAAGTCGCATAAAACCGTTAGTATTATATTTCGTTCTACATATTTTCTAATTTCTTACTCATGTATTTGTTACGTAATATGCGATTATTTGGTTGCGAAGTAGTTTTTCTCGATTACTTTGACATTTTAACAACAATATTTTCACGGGCCTTTTCAAAAATGTGTCTTTTATTATAAATTATTTTTAATTATTTGTAAAATAATATCAAAATGTCGCCATTACGACCAATCACGACTCCTAAGTGCTTCATCAGAGCAATATAAGTCCAGTACTCTAGTGTAAGGTTTATATCGCACTCGTAAAAGTCAAATTAAACCTAAAATCTGTCTACACGGCCATGTTGCCCATGATTTTAGGGTTCCTTAATAAGTAAAAGCAAGCAAAACGACGAAGTCATTATTCAAATTCAAATTCAAATTCAAATATTTTATTTCAGATAAACATCCATATAATGTTAGTAGTAGTAAAAACTTAGCCTAATGTTAGTATTCAATTAAAATAATGTATAACAACAATCACACAGTTCAATGGCTCATTATTGTTGGTAATGAACATTGAACTGTTTGTTCCATGTTAAACGATTTTAACTGGATAAGTGTGTCTGAACACTTACCCACCTTCGTAAGAGGGGAGAGTCCCACCGGTCTGAAAACACATTCAGGATGCCATTGGAGGAGGAGCGCAAGCGCGCCATCATGGAAGCGCATCGCTTCCGCATAATTGCGGCGAACCCATCGACGCATACTTCCGCGAACATCCCTGACGCGCTACATCGCCATGGCAACCCCAAAAGCACCCTGAATGCGTTATTGTACTGCACGCGCAGGTCGCTGTATGCCCGCTGGGTGTACTTGGTCCACAGGCTGCACGTGTAAAACGACTGGCAGAAGGCCTTAAAAAGCGTTATCTTGACTGAATCAGTACAACGTCGTATTATAGGTATAAATAATTAATACACAATGTAATTCAATGTAAACACGATTATGTTATGTTTTAGGACAAATATACATACAGTATGGTTGCAGTTATGGATGTCGACTGTTTCGTAACTAAAAAAATGATCTAAATGCTTAAAAATGAAAAATGGCCATGGAACATCACGTACTTTGTATTGTGTGAAAAATGTATCGCGTGTGGATATCCTACTTTAAAGTTTCTGCCCCAACATTTCACAATGGCCCAAAATGCCATTCAGCACATCAACCTGCTCAAATAATTTTCGCAGTTGTTTTATTAGGCCATTATGCCAATAATGCCCAGTACCCAATGCAATAATACGTATTTCTTGAACGGTTGTTTGGAATAGTGCATAGCTACTTCATTATAAACCAAGTGTGATATAATATAATTAAAGCCCATTTTTTAATATCTCCTCGTAACTGCATTTTTTTTTCATAATCCAGAACTTCTACTTCATTATCTCTACTTCGGTTACTACAATCTCTATTACTACTTCGTTCAATAACACCACAAAAGTCTACGTTATTTTGTACGGAACCATCAAAAATATTGTTTGTGTCAGTTGCTCGATATGCTCGGAGAGACGGTTTTTGAAGTATATATTTTTAAGTACTTTCTACGTATATTTTGACTATGAAACTGAATCTAGCCGTAAAAGCTCTCCGATTGAGAAGATACAAGGAAGCTGAAGAACGTAACAGTGGTAACTCGATAAGGACACGAGTCACAGAGCACGAACTAGCTGCAGAACTGTGTCACATAACCGTAACATTTGGACTAGTCCTTCATTAGTAAGGAAGTGGTGCCTCGGCAGGTGCGGGGCGGCGGGCGGGCGTGGCGTCCGCCAACGCGGCTGCGCTGCTGTGCGACCTCATCGTCAGCGGGTGCGCCGGGGAGGGCTGCTCCACCAGGTCACATCTCACTTTCTGCCTAACTATCTCACCGCATACATTGTCCAAAAATATGTAACGTAAAATGTGAAGCTCCTGCATATTTTTGTTTTAGTTTAATTATCCAATATTGACTACTACGTATTCTATCAGGCTTCCTTCACTCAGCCTTACGTACATCGATAAATGCCTACATTTTCGCGTGGCGCCGTCGCCACTCCGCCAGTCGGTTGTCACAGCTCGCGCGCATTCTTTTTTTTATTTCAATGAGTCATGTCACACACATTTTTGCGTTGTACCTATTTTAGACCTACCCACCTACTTAAGTAATTTAGATTATCGTGCTGTTCACAAATTAAATTTGATTTCTTTTGTATTGAATTAGACCCAGTCTAAAACAAGCTTAGCCTAGCGACTATTTCGAAGAGAAAATTTGAGGCGCCGTATTGTGCGTATATTTAAATTAGTTTTTTTTTTTTTAGTTTTACCATACATGTTGATCAGCTGATCGCGTCAGTTCCTATACAAAATCCATTTTTTTTTTGCGATTTTCAATAACTCGTAGAACAAAAGTTGATCAGTTTCTTGGTCCGAGAGAGCACACGGGAGATTTTGCATTTATTATGTTAGACCTTGTATAATGGTGGTTGCGCCGAAGTATACTCTGCAGCGCAACCTTATTAAAGTTTACGTCGAAACTTGAGATATAATTTTTTTTTAAAGGACTAGAATTTTATAGATATTCCTTAGATTTTTTTATGTAACATTATACTTGTTAAAGCCAAGGTGGTTCCGCCAGAAAGCATGACACCTTATGCGAGCTGAATTGTATTTTGTTGCTTAGTAGCAAGAGTCGCTTTTTCTATTATACTCTGTTTTTAAACCCTGAGACTAAATTTACACATGCTAATGTCAAACTTATAAATAATGATACCAGCTCTTTTGTGTAGTGTTGTACCTACGATACCGGTTTGTTGAATCGTAACTTTTTATATTTATTAGACGATTAGAATAAAAAAAAAGATGCCATCAATGCTGTACTGCTGTTCCCAAATGGATATATAAACCCTTTTCTTTTACAAAACGGCATTTTTTTTAAATACATTAATAGTTTAGTAAAATTGTTATGTATGATTAATGAATACTTGTTAGTAGTTAATTAAAAACGTATGTTCCCATAATATACATCTATACCTTAATACCTTATTACTTTTGTATTATTTCGTTTTAAATAACTCCCTATACCTTTTGTTCAAGATAACTTATAAAAAAAATCGATACTACTTGATTTTATTAACGACAATATACGGTAGTGGTACATCACTATTTAAGAATTGCAAAAAGCTGGCAACTATTGTAATGTCAATTTAGTCTCAGGGATTAAAAACGCACTTTAATTGTTGCGCGAAGTGCCGCGTCTGTACTTGTACTATTTATTATGTGATTGTATGTTTATGTAATGTGCGGGCGTACTACGGCAGGCCGCGCACGGCGTGGGCGCTGCTGGCGCGCCTGCAGGCGGAGCCGGGCGTGCGCGCGCTGCTGGGCGGCATGTTCACGTCGCCGCCGTGCGCCCGCCATCACGCGCTGGTGCACGGCGCGCACGTGCTGCAGGCGCTGCTCGCGCACGAGCCCGTCCTGTGAGTCCCACACTATGACGCTAGCGCGGGTGCCGCTTAAAAACAAAGATACAAATACATTCAGAAAAAAAAATTCATAAAGACTAATTACAATTTTTTGAAGTTATACTTCTTATGGCGCGTTAGGGAAAAATGATGAGAGTAATTTTTTACGATGCGCGCGCACACCGACACCTAAATTTAACAGCATGAAGTTAGCTAGTCAACATACACCCTGAAGTTAGCTTAGTGTCAGATATTGACAAGCCTAGGTTTTTTATTTTTAATCTACTGCTGGCTGAGATAAGGATAATTTTTTTTCTGATACAGATATTTTTTTTAAAAAGAAGTATAACTTCTAACGCGTGTACATAAGTACACACACACACTTTTTTTTTTAAACTCATTTATACGAGGAACAATGCTTGAAATTATCAAGCTCGCTCGACTGCATTCTCTTAATCGATAGGTCTACACGAGTGGACGAAAGTTAATCCCCTTAAACCTAACATAATTATGCGAGTTGAAGACGCACCTCCCTTCCTGTGGCGCTCATGGCTCACGTTGTCCCCGGCAGTAGGATGTCGCTGGACGAGGAGGCGGGCGGGCCGGCCACCAGCTCGGAGCGCAGCGGTGTGGAGCTGGCAGTAGCGCCGCACCTGCCCCTCCTGCACCACGCGCTGCTGCACGCCCCGCCCGGTAGCCACGTGAGTGTCCCGAGCTGCCTACAGCACCACGCGCTGCTGCACGCCCCGCCCGGTAGCCACGTGAGTGTCCCGAGCTGCCTACAGCACCACGCGCTGCTGCACGCCCCGCCCGGTAGCCACGTGAGTGTCCCGAGCTGCCTACAGCACCACGCGCTGCTGCACGCCCCGCCCGGTAGCCACGTGAGTGTCCCGAGCTGCCTACAGCACCACGCGCTGCTGCACGCCCCGCCCGGTAGCCACGTGAGTGTCCCGAGCTGCCTACAGCACCACGCGCTGCTGCACGCCCCGCCCGGTAGCCACGTGAGTGTCCCGAGCTGCCTACAGCACCACGCGCTGCTGCACAGCCCACGGGGCACGTGTCCGCGAACTCAATTTAAATAACATAATTAGAGCTGTCTGTCACGGTTGTTTAGAACCACAGATAACCTCGCCTAGATTACGCATGTTGAACATTTTGTATTCCAGTTTATCAAATGAAGCGGTAGGCACGCGGAGCGCGGGCGGTGAGAGTGCAAGCCGACTGGCTATTTCAAGGTCACGTCACCTGCTGTAGTGATGGGACAGCGACATTAAAAATCGACTCTCACATCGATAATTTTTTAACAGAATGGCAACGAATGTTCACTTTTTATGTTTTACTACTTCTTTACAAATAATAATGTTTTAACATTATTTTTTTACATGCCATTGGTTTAATTGACGGCTGAATTCACACAAAACTGAATAATTCTGGATTACCTGTAAATTGTATGTATTTATATTTTGAACTGTTTTGTACAAATCAATAATAAACTATCGATACTGTTTTCGATAAGCACACAACACATACACATGACAATTTTACAATTTAGAATAATTAAACAATTTAAGTCGAGCTGTTCCTAAAATGGCCGATTTTAGTAACGTCACGTCGATTGTGACACGTAAGTAAGCTGTATCTGATTGTGTCTTTCTCCGCAGGAAGCGCCGGGTGGCGACGAGGAAGCCAAGCCGGGCGCAGTGGGGCTGGCGCGCGTGCAGGTGGCGGCGCTGTTGGCTCACCTGGCGCTGTCCGAGGTGGAGGAGGTCCCCACCACCATGCTCACGCTCGGTACGTACCACTTGAGGCGCAGTGGGGCTGGCGCGCGTGCAGGTGGCGGCGCTGTTGGCTCACCTGGCGCTGTCCGAGGTGGAGGAGGTCCCCACCACCATGCTCACGCTCGGTACGTACCACTTGAGGCGCAGTGGGGCTGGCGCGCGTGCAGGTGGCGGCGCTGTTGGCTCACCTGGCGCTGTCCGAGGTGGAGGAGGTCCCCACCACCATGCTCACGCTCGGTACGTACCACTTGAGGCGCAGTGGGGCTGGCGCGCGTGCAGGTGGCGGCGCTGTTGGCTCACCTGGCGCTGTCCGAGGTGGAGGAGGTCCCCACCACCATGCTCACGCTCGGTACGTACCACTTGAGGCGCAGTGGGGCTGGCGCGCGTGCAGGTGGCGGCGCTGTTGGCTCACCTGGCGCTGTCCGAGGTGGAGGAGGTCCCCACCACCATGCTCACGCTCGGTACGTACCACTTGAGGCGCAGTGGGGCTGGCGCGCGTGCAGGTGGCGGCGCTGTTGGCTCACCTGGCGCTGTCCGAGGTGGAGGAGGTCCCCACCACCATGCTCACGCTCGGTACGTACCACTTGAGGCGCAGTGGGGCTGGCGCGCGTGCAGGTGGCGGCGCTGTTGGCTCACCTGGCGCTGTCCGAGGTGGAGGAGGTCCCCACCACCATGCTCACGCTCGGTACGTACCACTTGAGGCGCAGTGGGGCTGGCGCGCGTGCAGGTGGCGGCGCTGTTGGCTCACCTGGCGCTGTCCGAGGTGGAGGAGGTCCCCACCACCATGCTCACGCTCGGTACGTACCACTTGAGGCGCAGTGGGGCTGGCGCGCGTGCAGGTGGCGGCGCTGTTGGCTCACCTGGCGCTGTCCGAGGTGGAGGAGGTCCCCACCACCATGCTCACGCTCGGTACGTACCACTTGAGGCGCAGTGGGGCTGGCGCGCGTGCAGGTGGCGGCGCTGTTGGCTCACCTGGCGCTGTCCGAGGTGGAGGAGGTCCCCACCACCATGCTCACGCTCGGTACGTACCACTTGAGGCGCAGTGGGGCTGGCGCGCGTGCAGGTGGCGGCGCTGTTGGCTCACCTGGCGCTGTCCGAGGTGGAGGAGGTCCCCACCACCATGCTCACGCTCGGTACGTACCACTTGAGGCGCAGTGGGGCTGGCGCGCGTGCAGGTGGCGGCGCTGTTGGCTCACCTGGCGCTGTCCGAGGTGGAGGAGGTCCCCACCACCATGCTCACGCTCGGTACGTACCACTTGAGGCGCAGTGGGGCTGGCGCGCGTGCAGGTGGCGGCGCTGTTGGCTCACCTGGCGCTGTCCGAGGTGGAGGAGGTCCCCACCACCATGCTCACGCTCGGTACGTACCACTTGAGGCGCAGTGGGGCTGGCGCGCGTGCAGGTGGCGGCGCTGTTGGCTCACCTGGCGCTGTCCGAGGTGGAGGAGGTCCCCACCACCATGCTCACGCTCGGTACGTACCACTTGAGGCGCAGTGGGGCTGGCGCGCGTGCAGGTGGCGGCGCTGTTGGCTCACCTGGCGCTGTCCGAGGTGGAGGAGGTCCCCACCACCATGCTCACGCTCGGTACGTACCACTTGAGGCGCAGTGGGGCTGGCGCGCGTGCAGGTGGCGGCGCTGTTGGCTCACCTGGCGCTGTCCGAGGTGGAGGAGGTCCCCACCACCATGCTCACGCTCGGTACGTACCACTTGAGGCGCAGTGGGGCTGGCGCGCGTGCAGGTGGCGGCGCTGTTGGCTCACCTGGCGCTGTCCGAGGTGGAGGAGGTCCCCACCACCATGCTCACGCTCGGTACGTACCACTTGAGGCGCAGTGGGGCTGGCGCGCGTGCAGGTGGCGGCGCTGTTGGCTCACCTGGCGCTGTCCGAGGTGGAGGAGGTCCCCACCACCATGCTCACGCTCGGTACGTACCACTTGAGGCGCAGTGGGGCTGGCGCGCGTGCAGGTGGCGGCGCTGTTGGCTCACCTGGCGCTGTCCGAGGTGGAGGAGGTCCCCACCACCATGCTCACGCTCGGTACGTACCACTTGAGGCGCAGTGGGGCTGGCGCGCGTGCAGGTGGCGGCGCTGTTGGCTCACCTGGCGCTGTCCGAGGTGGAGGAGGTCCCCACCACCATGCTCACGCTCGGTACGTACCACTTGAGGCGCAGTGGGGCTGGCGCGCGTGCAGGTGGCGGCGCTGTTGGCTCACCTGGCGCTGTCCGAGGTGGAGGAGGTCCCCACCACCATGCTCACGCTCGGTACGTACCACTTGAGGCGCAGTGGGGCTGGCGCGCGTGCAGGTGGCGGCGCTGTTGGCTCACCTGGCGCTGTCCGAGGTGGAGGAGGTCCCCACCACCATGCTCACGCTCGGTACGTACCACTTGAGGCGCAGTGGGGCTGGCGCGCGTGCAGGTGGCGGCGCTGTTGGCTCACCTGGCGCTGTCCGAGGTGGAGGAGGTCCCCACCACCATGCTCACGCTCGGTACGTACCACTTGAGGCGCAGTGGGGCTGGCGCGCGTGCAGGTGGCGGCGCTGTTGGCTCACCTGGCGCTGTCCGAGGTGGAGGAGGTCCCCACCACCATGCTCACGCTCGGTACGTACCACTTGAGGCGCAGTGGGGCTGGCGCGCGTGCAGGTGGCGGCGCTGTTGGCTCACCTGGCGCTGTCCGAGGTGGAGGAGGTCCCCACCACCATGCTCACGCTCGGTACGTACCACTTGAGGCGCAGTGGGGCTGGCGCGCGTGCAGGTGGCGGCGCTGTTGGCTCACCTGGCGCTGTCCGAGGTGGAGGAGGTCCCCACCACCATGCTCACGCTCGGTACGTACCACTTGAGGCGCAGTGGGGCTGGCGCGCGTGCAGGTGGCGGCGCTGTTGGCTCACCTGGCGCTGTCCGAGGTGGAGGAGGTCCCCACCACCATGCTCACGCTCGGTACGTACCACTTGAGGCGCAGTGGGGCTGGCGCGCGTGCAGGTGGCGGCGCTGTTGGCTCACCTGGCGCTGTCCGAGGTGGAGGAGGTCCCCACCACCATGCTCACGCTCGGTACGTACCACTTGAGGCGCAGTGGGGCTGGCGCGCGTGCAGGTGGCGGCGCTGTTGGCTCACCTGGCGCTGTCCGAGGTGGAGGAGGTCCCCACCACCATGCTCACGCTCGGTACGTACCACTTGAGGCGCAGTGGGGCTGGCGCGCGTGCAGGTGGCGGCGCTGTTGGCTCACCTGGCGCTGTCCGAGGTGGAGGAGGTCCCCACCACCATGCTCACGCTCGGTACGTACCACTTGAGGCGCAGTGGGGCTGGCGCGCGTGCAGGTGGCGGCGCTGTTGGCTCACCTGGCGCTGTCCGAGGTGGAGGAGGTCCCCACCACCATGCTCACGCTCGGTACGTACCACTTGAGGCGCAGTGGGGCTGGCGCGCGTGCAGGTGGCGGCGCTGTTGGCTCACCTGGCGCTGTCCGAGGTGGAGGAGGTCCCCACCACCATGCTCACGCTCGGTACGTACCACTTGAGGCGCAGTGGGGCTGGCGCGCGTGCAGGTGGCGGCGCTGTTGGCTCACCTGGCGCTGTCCGAGGTGGAGGAGGTCCCCACCACCATGCTCACGCTCGGTACGTACCACTTGAGGCGCAGTGGGGCTGGCGCGCGTGCAGGTGGCGGCGCTGTTGGCTCACCTGGCGCTGTCCGAGGTGGAGGAGGTCCCCACCACCATGCTCACGCTCGGTACGTACCACTTGAGGCGCAGTGGGGCTGGCGCGCGTGCAGGTGGCGGCGCTGTTGGCTCACCTGGCGCTGTCCGAGGTGGAGGAGGTCCCCACCACCATGCTCACGCTCGGTACGTACCACTTGAGGCGCAGTGGGGCTGGCGCGCGTGCAGGTGGCGGCGCTGTTGGCTCACCTGGCGCTGTCCGAGGTGGAGGAGGTCCCCACCACCATGCTCACGCTCGGTACGTACCACTTGAGGCGCAGTGGGGCTGGCGCGCGTGCAGGTGGCGGCGCTGTTGGCTCACCTGGCGCTGTCCGAGGTGGAGGAGGTCCCCACCACCATGCTCACGCTCGGTACGTACCACTTGAGGCGCAGTGGGGCTGGCGCGCGTGCAGGTGGCGGCGCTGTTGGCTCACCTGGCGCTGTCCGAGGTGGAGGAGGTCCCCACCACCATGCTCACGCTCGGTACGTACCACTTGAGGCGCAGTGGGGCTGGCGCGCGTGCAGGTGGCGGCGCTGTTGGCTCACCTGGCGCTGTCCGAGGTGGAGGAGGTCCCCACCACCATGCTCACGCTCGGTACGTACCACTTGAGGCGCAGTGGGGCTGGCGCGCGTGCAGGTGGCGGCGCTGTTGGCTCACCTGGCGCTGTCCGAGGTGGAGGAGGTCCCCACCACCATGCTCACGCTCGGTACGTACCACTTGAGGCGCAGTGGGGCTGGCGCGCGTGCAGGTGGCGGCGCTGTTGGCTCACCTGGCGCTGTCCGAGGTGGAGGAGGTCCCCACCACCATGCTCACGCTCGGTACGTACCACTTGAGGTGCAGTGAGCGCAACTCAGGGACATCACTGGATCCGTTTGCAATTTTTATTAGAAAGGCCAAGTTGGAGATTTTTCTCCAATTTGGCCTTTCTAATAAAAATTGTTATCGTTAGTTGGGAAGAATATGAAACCTTTTGCATCGTTTAAAGTAACTTGGTAGACATATTTTGGACCGAAATTGAATGTACCTTAAGAACTTCCGCTGTATGCCCTCTAATCGAGCGATATAGATGTTGTATTAAGGGTTCCAGACTTGAAAGGCATACTCGAGGTGACTACGAACGAATGAGCAATATAAAATTTTGAGAGTCTTGATGCTTCTGAACTCTGATGAGACTCTGCAGACAAAACCTAAAGCTCTCGATGCTTTGCTGACAATATTATTGAAATGTGTGTCAAAAATAAGCTTCGAGTCAAAAGTAACCCTGAGGTCCCTGATTACATTGACCCTTTCTATTGGGGTATCTAGAAGTTTGTAGGAAAAATATGAAGGGTGTGGTTTGCGGGTGAATGTACACACATAGCATTTGGAGACGTTTAAGTCCAACTTATTTGATTTGCAGTAGGTTTGAAAAGAGTTTAGATCTGCCTGCAGTAAGAGAGCATCTGCCTACCTGTTTCATGATCTTCATGTCGTCTGCATACAACAATATTTTACAGTGCTGAAAACAGGAAATTACGTCGTTGATGAAGATATTAAATAAGAGCGGCCCCAATAACGATCCCTGGGGAACTCCCGAGGGAATACACATAGCTCTAGACGAGTAACCATTAACCACCACAATCTGGCATCTACCCTCAACATATGACATGAACCACCTGTAGAGGTTACCCCTGATACTCATCGATAAAAGTTTGCGCATTAGGATTACATGATCTATTCTATCAAAACATTTACTGTATTTGGTATAAACAACATCGACCTGGGACCGATGTGACATAGACTCCGACAGGAATTCACTGCAGAGAATCAGATTAGACGTGGTAGACCGACCTCTTAAGAAACCGTGCTCATGTTCGCTAAAACTATGTTGAAGAGCCGAATAATCTTGTTTATATACTAGTTTCTCCAGTATTTTTGCAAACACGCACAATTTAGAGATCGGTCCATAGCTGTCAACAGAAGTTTTGGGTCCTTTTTTGTGTATCGGTGTTATACATGCCAAATTCCAGATCGTGGGTACCACACCAATATCGAGTGATCTTTTGAACAGGATTGAGAGCGGGACAGATAGACTCTTGGCGCAGTTCATTATAAATAACGGTGGAATATTGTCTGGTCCCGCTGACATGTTAAGATCAACTTGTTCCAGTAGTCTATGAACCTCATGCTCACTTATTTCAACAGTACTGATATCTGATGTGCTCTGCACCGCAATACCGTCACCCACATCACGAGAAAAACCACTTTCCTTGCTGCACTTGCCTGCACTAGTGCTTGCAAGAAAGTTGGACTGAAAATAGTCAGCAAACATATTGCAGATGACCTCACCGTCACCAGAGGACAACAGCAGCTGCCCAAAGTGTAGTACTGACGGATATGAGTTGGAATGCTTCCTTGATTTAACGTTTCTCCAAAAGGCTCGAGGATTCCTAGATACATCTGTTTCAATTTTTTTCATGTAATCGCCAAACATTACTTTGTCGAAGTCTTTAGCACTGCAAAATCTTTACATTACTAAACTAAATATGTAGTTGGAAATAAAAAAAAAGTGATTAGAAAAACAATGAGCCACATCCATGGAATAATTCACTACGACGGGTTAACTATTGTGTCTAGGGCAGTCTACTTCGCGGTGAGTGAGTCAGTGAACGTGTTAGACATATGTATATACATGAGCCCGCACTCCGCAGGGACCCCGGGCGTGCTGGTGGACATGTTCTTCCGCTACCCCAACAACAACTTCCTGCACGCGCAGGTGTACACGCTGGTCAAGCACGCGCTCACCAACCGCGTGTACCGCACGCAGTACGCCAGACACGTGAGTACCTACAAACAAACGAGTATTTGTTTGCTCAAATCATGAGCCACAATAAGAAGTAGAGCGCATTAAACACACAAAAAGAAGAGAAGTTGTGCGTTACTTTGTAAGGTTTAATTTAATATTGTATTCTTTTATTTTTGCAGTTATTTGTGGAATGTGATCTGTTGACGCGGCTCATGGATGTGTTCGAAGAGAACAAGATCAACAAGTAAGTTAGTCCTAAGGGCGGAGCACACCAGATGCGTGGCGTGACGTGACGCGTGCACGCACCAGTTGTAATGTATGAAACTGAAAGAAAGATGCCAGACCAGATGCGTGACGTGTGCACGTGCGTGACTCACGCACACAGAGCCGCATCTACTCACCGCACCTCGTCCGCACGCGTGTGTACGGCGGCACAGTTAGGTAACGCCAGGTGTGCCCGCAGGCGGGCGTGACTCACGCACGCAGAGCCGCATCTACTCACCGCACCTCGTCCGCACGCGTGTGTACGGCGGCACAGTTAGGTAACGCTAGGTGTGCCCGCAGGCGGGCGTGACTCACGCACGCAGAGCCGCATCTACTCACCGCACCTCGTCCGCACGCGTGTGTACGGCGGCACAGTTAGGTAACGCCAGGTGTGCCCGCAGGCGGGCGTGACTCACGCACGCAGAGCCGCATCTACTCACCGCACCTCGTCCGCACGCGTGTGTACGGCGGCACAGTTAGGTAACGCCAGGTGTGCCCGCAGGCGGGCGTGACTCACGCACGCAGAGCCGCATCTACTCACCGCACCTCGTCCGCACGCGTGTGTACGGCGGCACAGTTAGGTAACGCCAGGTGTGCCCGCAGGCGGGCGTGACTCACGCACGCAGAGCCGCATCTACTCACCGCACCTCGTCCGCACGCGTGTGTACGGCGGCACAGTTAGGTAACGCCAGGTGTGCCCGCAGGCGGGCGTGACTCACGCACGCAGAGCCGCATCTACTCACCGCACCTCGTCCGCACGCGTGTGTACGGCGGCACAGTTAGGTAACGCTAGGTGTGCCCGCAGGCGGGCGTGACTCACGCACGCAGAGCCGCATCTACTCACCGCACCTCGTCCGCACGCGTGTGTACGGCGGCACAGTTAGGTAACGCCAGGTGTGCCCGCAGGCGGGCGACACTCACGCACGCAGAGCCGCATCTACTCACCGCACCTCGTCCGCACGCGTGTGTACGGCGGCACAGTTAGGTAACGCCAGGTGTGCCCGCAGGCGGGCGTGACTCACGCACGCAGAGCCGCATCTACTCACCGCACCTCGTCCGCACGCGTGTGTACGGCGGCACAGTTAGGTAACGCCAGGTGTGCCCGCAGGCGGGCGTGACTCACGCACGCAGAGCCGCATCTACTCACCGCACCTCGTCCGCACGCGTGTGTACGGCGGCACAGTTAGGTAACGCCAGGTGTGCCCGCAGGCGGGCGTGACTCACGCACGCAGAGCCGCATCTACTCACCGCACCTCGTCCGCACGCGTGTGTACAGCGGCACAGTTAGGTAACGCCAGGTGTGCCCGCAGGCGGGCGTGACTCACGCACGCAGAGCCGCATCTACTCACCGCACCTCGTCCGCACGCGTGTGTACGGCGGCACAGTTAGGTAACGCTAGGTGTGCCCGCAGGCGGGCGTGACTCACGCACGCAGAGCCGCATCTACTCACCGCACCTCGTCCGCACGCGTGTGTACGGCGGCACAGTTAGGTAACGCCAGGTGTGCCCGCAGGCGGGCGTGACTCACGCACGCAGAGCCGCATCTACTCACCGCACCTCGTCCGCACGCGTGTGTACGGCGGCACAGTTAGGTAACGCTAGGTGTGCCCGCAGGCGGGCGTGACTCACGCACGCAGAGCCGCATCTACTCACCGCACCTCGTCCGCACGCGTGTGTACGGCGGCACAGTTAGGTAACGCCAGGTGTGCCCGCAGGCGGGCGTGACTCACGCACGCAGAGCCGCATCTACTCACCGCACCTCGTCCGCACGCGTGTGTACGGCGGCACAGTTAGGTAACGCCAGGTGTGCCCGCAGGCGGGCGTGACTCACGCACGCAGAGCCGCATCTACTCACCGCACCTCGTCCGCACGCGTGTGTACGGCGGCACAGTTAGGTAACGCCAGGTGTGCCCGCAGGCGGGCGTGACTCACGCACGCAGAGCCGCATCTACTCACCGCACCTCGTCCGCACGCGTGTGTACGGCGGCACAGTTAGGTAACGCTAGGTGTGCCCGCAGGCGGGCGTGACTCACGCACGCAGAGCCGCATCTACTCACCGCACCTCGTCCGCACGCGTGTGTACGGCGGCACAGTTAGGTAACGCCAGGTGTGCCCGCAGGCGGGCGTGACTCACGCACGCAGAGCCGCATCTACTCACCGCACCTCGTCCGCACGCGTGTGTACGGCGGCACAGTTAGGTAACGCCAGGTGTGCCCCCAGGCGGGCGCGCGGCGCGCACATGGGGCACGTGGTGCTGCTGCTGGCGCGGGCGGCGCGCGCGCTGGGCGGGCCCGAGCTGGGCGGGCCCGAGCTGGGCGGGCCCGAGCTGGGCGGGCCCGAGCTGCCGGCGCAGGCGCTGGGGCTGGCGGCGCCGCTGCAGGCGCGCTGGCAGAGCTTCCTGGACGACACGCTGCGTCCGCTGCTCCAGCAGCACGACACGCCGCTCGTGAGTATGCCGCATTACGCTCTAGATCGCTCCATCTCTAGGAATAATACGAACTGCGCACGACCACTATCATTGTCAGTCTACAGCAGTCTGTTGCCTCGCCGATCGTATGTCATTCGACTCTATTTTTCGACAACTCACATTCAGCTTCTACCCGCTATTCCCCGAAGACCGTCACTCCGCCTAGCCTGAGGGCGTCCTACCTACTGTGCACCATATCGTGTACATCTACCGAGCAGGGAAAACGAGCGCATTGTCATTCAAAACACGATAGCTCATATATGTCGGCAACCACACTGGCACCTGTAATTTCCCTACGTACTAACAATGATATACTTCACTTCATCAAACTCATTCATTAAAAACTATACAGGGTGTAACATTATAAACGCAGAACCTCCCATGTGGTCTCTCAGACCAAGAAACTGATCAACTTTTGTTCTACGTGTTCTTGAAATTCGCAAAATTGGACTTTATATAGGAACTGACGCGATCAGCTGATCAACATGTATGGTAAAACAGTTTTACCATACATGTCAATACACAAAAAAAAAGTCGAAGACATGTGACATCTACCCTGGACCCGCGTCGAAGATTGTAGCCTACGTCTCATAGAGAGGAGGGCTGTGTCAGAGCATAGGAAATATTATAGGCTGATCATGCTACACAGATCACAGTGGCATGTCTAGGGGCCAACAATAAAGCAAGCCCGTAAGGCAAGTAGACTGTTCAGAAACCTAAACATCATGCAGAGTAGTTATAAGGGCAAGCCATGCTTTTAGGCTTGTATGAAAGAACCGCTACTAACAGATGTAGACCATGAATAGACTTAGGTCACACGATAAGAACTTTTTATCCCGGTAGACTAAAACTAAAAAAAAAGCTATGAATTTCCAAAAGTCATAGAACAAAACTTGTTCAGTTTTATGGTCTGAGACACCACACGAGAGGTCTTGCGTTTATTTTGTTACAGCTTGCATAAGGTCCCATTAAAATAGATGGACAAATTTTGACACAGCGTTCAATACGTCTAACCAAAGATATCCAAGCAAAAAAAAACACTGATTAAAGTGATTTTATTTTGACCTACATGAGTTGAACAATGAAGGCGGCGGGCGGTGACGTAGTCACGTGCGCCTACACATTTTGGTGTATTTTCGTTAGCTGATTTTTTTCTTGCAAGTATCTATCTCTCATTTGACTTGACTACAGTAATTACATCATTATTTTGTGTTTCAGGGCGGATTCTATCCTTCAGAAAACATTTACGAGGTTAGTATTGTATTAATAGATAGAACCATATTTTTTTTCCAATCTTCCTAACATAACACTAACACTATTATTAAATTTTCAGGTTGAAATAATGGCTGACACATTAGCAGCGAACTATGACGTGAGTATATTAAGACGACAACTGTCCGTACTGTGACCATGTTTGTGTCCCCGACCCCCCGGTACTAACGTGTATGGTTGGCAGTTCAACGACATGGCGGCGACGGCGACTATGGACGAGCTTGCAGACGACGTGAACGCGGAAGGCAACGAGGTCGGTACACGTCCATGTAACATTGTCATTTTATTGAATTGTAAGAGTTTCTATCGCTGACAAAAACTACTCGATCGAGTTACAGTAAACTTGAATTTGTATGATCAATTGTGTTTCCCATTTTTGTCACCCGACGGTGCTAGTTAATATTCTTTAGTAGTGACAGATTTGTTATTGTTAAAGATCAATAGATGTTCGCGCTTACTGCTTAGCCACGACTACAGATTGTTGTACGATCGGCCGTCATTTTGAATTTTTAAAACTGCTCGTTCGGTGTCTTGGCCGAGGTTACCATTTTCCTGTTCGTGGCGCGATATTCGTTTCGGGCATTGCCTTCTATTACAGCTACTCGTATGTTACAGATGTGTGGCGCGATGGGTTTGTCGGGAGAATCTCCGGATTTCATCGCAGACGGACTAGGCATAGACGATGCGGACAAAGTAAATATACATTTTCAATCTGTGCATAACGCATTTTTCCAACAAATAACACATATTTATATTTACTTGCAGATGAGAGCAGCAAAGAGCAATTTCTTAGAGCTGGCCAGTCAAAGATTCGATGATGAGTAAGTTTTTGGAATTTCTTCATCATTTTATGTCTAATTTTAATAAATGATTGGATTTTGGTTACGTGGTATCTTCCCGTCCAATTTACCGCAGTGTTGTGTGTTGCCAGTGATGACATACGGGACCGATACGTGGTCGCTCACAATGGGCCTCATCAGAAGGCTAACAGCCCGTTCACCTTGCCGACACCGACCAGCTTAGCGCGGGGCGGCGGGCGGTCAAATCAAAAGTATAAGAATGCTTGAAGCGCGCCACGAGGCGCCGCTCACAGCGACAGCGCGCGGCGGGGACAGAAGTACTAGCGAATGAGTGCGGCGTCACGACCCAGAGCGGCGCGGACAGCGGTTTAGGAGAGACGAACTCAGCGGCGAAATAAAGTTTAAAATATTTTAGACCATTTTCTGGCGGAAATCACGAAATTCACCATTTCTCTTTATCGATCTTTATTCAGTTCGTGCACTCCTTTCTCTCACATTAAGAATATCTTGTTTTAAAAATATCCTGCTTTCAAAACAGATAAGGGATAACTTATATGTATAACGCCATGATTTCTAACTGTCTAAATACGTCCACCTCGGCCGCTGCCGCTTACCGCTAGTGAGGGTACCCGGCGTGCACTAGCCCCGCTTGCCGCCCCGCCCGCCCTGAACGCCCCGCGCGCCGCTAGGACCGAAGTCGTGAACGGGCTGTTAAAGTCACCCAAAGGGCAATGGAGAGGGCTATGCTCGGAGTTTCCTTGCGTGATGAAATCAGAAATGAGGACATCCGCAAGAGAACCAAGGTTACCGACGTAGCCCGAAGAATTGCCAAACCTAAGTGGCAGTGGGCAGGGCACATTGCTCGCAGAACGGATGGCCGATGGGGCCAAAAAGTTCTGGAGTGGCGACCGTGAACCGGCAGACGTTGCGTTGGAGTGCCTCCCACTAGGTGGACCGATGACCTGGTGAAGGTTGCGGGGATCCGCTGGATGCGAGTCGTATGGGACCGGTCAATGTAGCGACACTTGGGAGAGGCCTATGTCCAACAGTGGACGGCTTTCGGTTGAAATGATGAATGATGATTGGATCTTACACAACTGCCATAATTTAATGAACGAACGAATGAATTCATGATAACTTTTTTTCCTTCACACAACTGATAGCCGTGATTGGGTTTCGTTAAATGCAAAAGCGTGGAGTTTTTTTTTTGCATTTATTTTCGTATGTTGTAGTTATAAAAAAATACTTGCAATAGTATTAGTGGTTTTGTAACATTGTCCCCCATTGCGCAGCATGTGGGAGGAGTCGGGCGAGGCGGGCGCAGACGCGGAGCAGCCCGAGCACGACGTGCGCGACGTGCGCGACGTGCGCGACGTGCTCGACCAGCGCTCGCGTACGTACACACGACACAAGGCGCTTTTGTTTATGACGTAAACATGAGATGACATCATGTCTGTTTTACCGATAGAAGGCAAAATGTGGGCGTTATATAAGCACATAAACCTCTTTCCTATAGTACATCCATATTTTGCCAGTTATGTTTAAGGTCTTTGAAAAGGGTGCGACCGTATTGCCATCAAGTGAACACAAATCCAACCAACTTTTGCCTATAAATTTGTTGTTTTCACTTATAAGTAAATATTAAACTCAAACTCAAAAACTCAAACTCAAAACTCAAAAGCATTTATTTCAATTAGACCATCACAGCCACTTTTGAATATCAGAAAAACAAATTAGGCTAAGCTACAGTCACAGACACAAGGCATAATAACTTGTGAAAGTACTGTAGTTGCCCATTCCAAAGCGTAGATCTCTATGGAGAAGAATGGGCAAGAAACTCCATGGACACTCTTTTCAATCAAAATATTGTTACAAAATCTTGATTACATCATTCATATTGAGATTATACATATATGTGAGAACGATGTAGAAATACGTGCACGTTAAGAGCGTCCAGAGTAAAATATTATATCAACAATTTAAAAACAAAGTAAGTAGTTAAAATAAACCGTGGCAGCTTTGAGATGACCAGTCCCAACCGACAGCGCCCGTTCACGAGCATGACGCATGGATCAGCCCCATTCAGCTCAACCATATTGAAGGAAGCTAAATGACCCGACACACCCGCCACCATCAGCGAGACATTTAAGTGAGCATGACATTCTCTCACCCACCAGGGTAAATTCAAGTCAATGAAAGATAACCAAATGTAAATGGTAGCTTTACAGTACATAGTACTCACACATGTGCTATGCAATTATATGATACTAAGATATTGAGTCTATACAATGCAAAGATATTATTACAATCTTCTGCAGCTTCCACAATAACTTCACATGGTAATCAATTAGTTTGCCCCTATGGTTGTGGAGCAGGACCAGCATTGAGCCAAGCATTTTTATCATCAATGTAATCCCCCAACTTATAATATGCTTACCTACATAGTGTGCGTTTTATACAAGATTTAAATTTCGTCTCATTTAGTTTTAGAATGTGGGGAGGTATTTTATTGTAACATTTTAAACAGTACCCCATAAAAGATGAGTCTACTTTAGCTAGCCTAAAACCTGGCTGTACTAGTTGGTCCCTGTCACCTCTTTTACTAAATAAATGCAGATTTTTCCTAACGTACATGATGTTTTCATAGATGTATTGACAAGGTACTGTCATGATGTTAATTTCTTTGAACAGTTCTCTTAGAGAATCACGCCTACGTAAATGATATAAGGCTCTGATAGCTCTTTTCTGCAGAATAAATATAGACTCGATGTCTGCAGCCCGTCCCCATAGTAAAATACCGTATGACATAATACTATGAAAATAACTAAAATAGACTAGCCTCGCGGTATCTACATCAGTAAATTGACGGATTTTTCTAACAGCATATGCTGCTGAACTCAGCCGTCCTGCAAGAGATGTTATATGCGGACCCCATTGTAGCCTTGAGTCGAGCGTGATCCCCAGAAAAACAGTATCTTCGACGAATTCTAGTTTCTCTTGATTCAATACTATGTCACTAACAATACTTTTGACATTCGGTAGAGCAAATCTTATGCATTTTGTTTTTTTCCCATTTAATACTAAATTATTCGCGGTGAACCAATCATGGACCTGCAGTAGGGCGTTATTTACGTCGTCAAGATTTGTGGCACGTCTGTTTATCTTAAATATTAAAGAGGTATCGTCAGCAAACAACACCATTTGTGGTAGGTTTTTAAATAAATGGGGTAGATCATTTATATAAACTAAAAAGAGGAAAGGACCCAATATTGAACCTTGCGGTACACCCATACTTACTTTTAAACCCATTGAATTGACACCATTTATGTGTACTTGCCGATGTCTATCATTCAAATACGATTTCACTAACCTAATCGCAAGTTTCCCTAAACCGTAATGTTCGAGTTTAAAGAGTAGGGTTTCGTGGTTTACGCAATCAAATGCTTTCGAGAGGTCACAAAAGATTCCTATGGCATCTTGTGCCTCTTCCCACGCAGTAAATATGTGTTTTAATAAGGTAACACCGGCGTCAGTCGTACAACGTCCTTTGGTGAAACCATACTGCTTCTCATGTAAGATTTTATTGGTGTAAAAGTGGTTGAGCATTTGATTAAGCATAACCTTTTCAAAGACCTTGCTGAAAACCGGCAACACGGATACGGGTCTATAGTTATTGGTGTCTTTTCTGTCCCCGGATTTGAAAAGTGGTATTACTTTACTGTATATAAATTTGTTGTGTAATTTAAGGTTTCAGTAGTTTTAAGTGGGATACTAGTGAAGAAGTCTACAAATTCTTGATTTCGAATTCTGTTCACTTATATTTTGATTCAATTACCTGAAGGTTGATTGGGAACTATTTTCGAAGTCTGTGGATGCAGAATTGCTTAACATCCTGCCTACTCCACAGAATTACGACAAATTCGTGAACTTAATATCAGTAGTATCCCCTGAGAATGTCGCACATCATACATCCCCGGCACATCCCAGGAATCTAGCGAACTTCTAAAAACGTACGAACACCTCTACGATAATGACCCTTTTTCGGAGGAGACCGTTGAAACTGGTGAAAAACTGCTGTCACTACTGTTTTTATACGGATATAATACTCGTTTTATCTAGGTATATCTATATTTGTGATGGAGCTGTGTTCCCTCCCGCAGCGTGGGAGAGTGCGGGCGCGGGCGGGGGCGGGGGCGGCGCGGGGGGCGCGGGCGAGGGCTGGGCGCAGTTCGGCGCGGAGGACGCGGGCGCGCCCGACGCGGACTTCTCGCCCTTCTGGTCCTACGCCGACGCGCACGGTCAGTACCACACTACTCATATTATATACTCGCATCATTCTCGTGCCACGCCGCCATAGTCGAACTGACATTGCAATCTTGTTTTTTTAATAGAATTTCCGTAGAAAATTTTACAAATGTTTACAAACGCCCTCTCCTGACAATTATTCTAGCGCCAAATAAACACGCTGCGCAATAACCGTTACTACTGTGAAAGATGTATAAATGACAGCCGGGTTATAGATCCACGCATTCACAGGCCGACCTCGGCCAGTTTAGTTTAATCTTGAGGATCGACCTTTGGTAAGTAGTCACAAACTGCTTCATTGTGTTAATTACAGATCCAGATTTAGAAGCGAGCATGCGCACGCTACGACTAGAAGGTGACCTGGCCGACAGACGCATGGACGACGCGTCGAGCGTGGAGCTCGCCAACAACTTACTGACGGCCATGTCCGCCATGTCTGCTGACGCTATTGCCAATATCGTGAATGCCAACCTGCCTGGCGCGTCTGAGGTGCATGACGTCGAGGTCGACGTGAGCGATGTACGTGACGCACAGCAGCACGACCTACAGCAACGTGACTCGCAGCAGCATGATGCACAGCAATGTGACGCACTGGAACGTGATTCACAAGAGCGTGACGTACAGCAATGTGACGCACAGTGCGACGCCGGCAACAGCGCCGCGACGCCGAGGTGATGCGCTGGTGCGGCACGTGCACGTGGCACCCGCCGGGAGCGGACGCGCCCACTCGCACGTCTCTAGCGGCACGTGCACGTGGCACCCGCCGGGAGCGGACGCGCCCACTCGCACGTCTCTAGCTCTACCCTCTCGTTTATTCACTTATATTATTGGGTATTTGACACCATCTATGAATTGAAATACTTTTTATGAGCGGTCAAAATCCGATTCCCCATAGATTTTGCATAGCAATAGCATAACGTGAGGCATAACTAATTTGGCAATTCAATGACTATTTATTTATATCAAAGCAAAAAAAAAACAAATTTTACAGTGAATTGAATATGAATTGGGTGTTTCGTTGTCTTACAGAGTAGTTGTGTACAGGAATTATTGGTGAATGGTGTCAAGTGCCCTATTCTCGTGACGCGTAAATAAGACTATTCATCTAATCGATCCATTAATAATGATAAGGATAAATTGTGATGATCAGTGATGAACTAAAGTAAGGCTCGCCAGTGATGATCAGTGATGAACTAATGTAAGGCTCGCCAGTGATGATCAGTGATGAACTAATGTAAGGCTCGCCAGTGATTACGAAATTTGCATTTAATATCGAATTCGATGTGTCTTACAAATAAGTGTTAATCGGGAAAGTCATCATACTTAAGCTTTTCCCATGTGTATACTTTGTAATCATTACTCGTGTAGTGAAATGTAATATAAATATCATAACGGTAATATTAGCGGAACAAATGATATCATAATCATAGTTAGTTGTGCGCAGTGGGCGCCGTGTCCTTGTGCGCAGTGGACGCCGTGTCCTTGTGCGCAGTGGGCGCCGTGTCCTTGTGCGCAGTGGACGCCGTGTCCTTGTGCGCAGTGGGCGCCGTGTCCTTGTGTCGTTTTGACTCGTTGTATGAAGCGAGTTTCCTGTACCTGTTTATTTTGTCCAATCGTGGACCTGTTGCATAGTTTAGTTTAGCCACATTGATTGATCTTATTTAAATCACATCACCGGTATAGGTGATCATGCGCGGCTGTGAGGCTGGCGGCTATCGGGCAATGTTCTACTTATGTGACTGATTGGTTCTAAATGAATAAAACAAGATGCTACGTAGGGGTTCTGCGTTTTACAGAACTACCGGAAGGAGCTAAAGATCTCTTAGATATAGATAGGCGATATGAAAACATTTACCCCCCCTGGTGGGTAAAGGCATAATTATAATTATTAAAATGGTACGAAAACGATGAAGTCTCCGGCGTGTAGTTTTGTAGTCGCAGACAGCTCAGACAGGTCGCAGGCGCACTCAATAT
This sequence comes from Lycophotia porphyrea, assembly GCA_950005105.1. Taxonomy (NCBI): domain Eukaryota; kingdom Metazoa; phylum Arthropoda; class Insecta; order Lepidoptera; family Noctuidae; genus Lycophotia; species Lycophotia porphyrea. Next base: position 18,628,913 of record OX465395.1, on the reverse strand, counting down.
TCCAAACACCGTTCTCCTGAACATTTGGGGTCCAAAGTGTGAATGTATTGATGATGACCACTTTCCGATGGGAATGGGTTCCGTTATCATAGTGAGAGGCAACAGAGTAATAATAGATATGGTTTCTTATGTGCTTATTTGTAATATACTTCTTATGTGATCTGCTGTACCACATAAGGACAGTGTGATCACAACGCTGTAATATAGTATATAGTTTGGATAATTTGGGCGATTATCGAGCTTTACCCGTTATTGTTAATTCATGTAATTGAATGTTATTGACAAATGATTGGAAATTTGAGGATCAGGCTTGGCCCGCTGTGAGGTGCCTAGTTAGTTAATTTGTGTGTTGTACAGGTGGCTCGAACGAGTTGTTTAGCGTTTAACTAGGAGAGACTTAACAAGGAACTAAGTACACGAAGATATTATTTAATACCTATCGGTATGTCCAGATTGAAACCCTCGTCATCAAGCTACTTTTGGTTCATCTAGCGTTTGGCGTATACTTTAGTAAAACATTAACGTTAATAGCTGAATCGGTATACAGTAAGTAGCGATGGCGAAGCCCGCGTACGTCGGAGCTGTGCGGCGAGGACGGTGGAGACAGAAGCATACGACTATCGCTCGACTAGTCAGTTGCTAAACAGCCCGCACGCCTTATTAAGTAAATCATTCCTTCTTACCGGAGCTGTAAAGACTATAATTCAATGTTATATTTATCACACCTCGCACTCATGTTGAACTGCAAGCGATCGTCGACCTTATTGTAAAGTGAAAGGGTTGCTCTCATCGCCGTGTTTGTGCAGAAAACAAACTTAGCTCACGGGTTTCTTTACACTCTATCAATCATTATAACAACAGACTGACCATCTCACAAAATAAATTAAAACTCGCGTAAATTAACCTTTTGACCGCCACGGACGGCGTGGCACGTCGAAAATAAAACTTTTACAGTTGCTTCGCGTAGAGAACACAGATTTCTGTTATTGACGTGCAGTCAAAGGTTAATGAAAAATCATAAATGTCTTTAACCGATTCAGTGCGATGGTACTTCGCCGCCAGGCGCTATAGTTTTTCAAACTATAGCGCCTGGCGGCGAAGAAATTTTTCGTGGCTCCTCTGAGGCGCCAAGCGCCAGGGACTTTCATGGCTCCTCTCGTGCGCCACCCGCCATGAAGTGAAACTTATCGCTTTTTCGTCGGAATTCACTTGTTATTGTTGTAGTCGCAACCCAACAGCGAACGTGAGCGGTTTTAAAAGTTCGTTTCAGGTGTTTACATGTGACTACATACGTGTATAAACCGAAATGGAAGGTGAATGGAAGTGACTTATTTAATCAGGTGTCTTAAACCTTTTGGTATATATTTGGCTCGATTGACTGATCCGTTATTTATGTTTATTAAAGAACAGGATGTTAACATGCTATTCGTGTAAAACGCAAATATTCCTATTTTATAGTATTTCATAAACAAATAAATGTTAGTTAATTGTAAATATATTTTTTTACATAAAAAATAATTCGGCTTCCGTATCATAATGAATGATTTTTATATTGAAAAGGTTAACAACTCCTGTAGTATGCGTTTTCATGCAATATCCCGAAGCTAACACTGGAATCGTAATCTGCGTGACAAATAAGGACACTTTCATTTACGGATAACCACTGAAAAATGGTGTTTTATCCGAGTTTTACAGGTAAACATTTTGGCTCCTCTCGGGCGCCACACTCCATTCACAGAAAATACCCATGGCGCCTCTACGGTGCCATCCGCACGGAATCGGTTAAAGCTTACTTAGCAATGGACTCGCTAGTGGGGATCTGGGCGTGGAACGAAGTCATCTATAGCTGAGTATAACGACGACTCGGATACGGGTTGTGGGCCCACGAGCGAATTATTGTTCGACTCATATGCTGGGTGCTGGGCACGGAAAGTGTTAAATGATATAATAATATGTACGAGTTAAAAGGTCTCAATTGTATCTCAATCATGTATTGTATAGTCAGGTACCGTGAGTTGTGCTTACATGTGGGGGATTTCAACACGGTTCTTTGTACTTCTATGTTCTCTGTAAAACCTGATTAGTTCCGACTACTGCAGTCCACTTTACGCAGCACACAATTTGTTGGCTAAATCTGATGGAAATCTCGAGTAGATACTTAACTTGACCGTTGAGTGACGCATCTCAATGTTCATATCGACTCTATATCAGTTCACATATCGACCGCATGCTACGTCCTAACTATTGCTCACCGCGTTCATTCCTAGTGCCAGCGAGCCACTGACGTGTCAAGCCAGTCACAATTCACTCTATAGAAACATTCTGCCCACGCACAGTGCACTATCCATCCTTTGACAGTTATTTTCCCTGACTTGGCATCACTGTCCAAATCAGTCATGTTTATTCTCGTTGTAATAAAGTCGCTGGTGGGTTGAACGGGACTTTCCTGTTACTTGTAACTATACAAGGTCTGTAGTTCAGTGTTCTCGTGACAGGACTCCGTTCATGTCAATAAGACTTCTTAGTCATTGGTTACGTCGATTTCATGGCGACTTGTCCCATGTGGGATTACACTAAATTGAGCCTTATAACGAGCGGTTTGCTTCCCGGCTTAGAGCTAGTTTTGTGAACATATCCTGTTATCCTGTTGTTGTTCAATAGGTTAGTATTAGTTGGTTTTGTTGGACGTTCTCTAGAGCAAGGCCTGGTTGGAGGTTTTCGATAAAACAATATTATTTAAGTATTATCGTTTTCTTCAAAATTATCGGTGCCAAATGTTGCGAATCTATATTTACACAATCATATTTGTTTATTTTTTGTTGAAATCTAAATTAATCTTATTTGGGACTCGCAATATTAATAAATGTGATCATTCTTCGTTAAATAAACGTACCTTTAAGTGTCTTATCAAATACATAGGACTTTTGCAGTAAGTGCATAAAAATTGTCGCCAAAAAAGTCGTAAGATTATTGTATGAATAATTTCTTTTATAAAATCTAAAATGATATGAATTTTTACTTTTATAAGAAACGGAATCGTTAAAATGATAGGAAACGTATGTTATATGTTAGCAATTGTGGGAAATAGGTTTACATTTCAATATACCGCAGACATATTGAGAGTCATATCGTATCGTTTACTGCAGTAGAGTGCACACTACAGTGCAGTGCTCACGTATGCATCCGCTGAACAAACCATAGGAGATAACTTGTATAGGACGCACTAGTTTTATCGTTAGTACATTTGTGTAATTCATGTCATCGTTGTAGTTAGACACGATATTTTTGTAAACTTCCTGTGTATCGTAATGCGTATTGTTAGTTGTGTGTATAGGAGCGAAGTAACGAATTTGATGCGAGAGTCGGTCGGGCCGTGGGACGCGCGGCGGATAGTTGCAGCTCGTGCGAGCCATGCCCGACCCACACGCGGCCCGCTCCGGAAGGTGCTAACTATAAGAGTGCAGTCGCACTAGTGTGAGCGATATTACGTCTCGTCACCGCGGACAGTAACATTGTGATTATTAGCTCATAAGTTCAATATTCTTGTTGTCTTTCATTAAAATTTTACTACTATTAAATATAAAATTGATAAATTTTAATAAAACGCTCTCAGGGGATTTTGTTCTGAAGCGAATGGAGCGGAATGAGCTAATTGGTAAATATCAGTCGCATGCAGTGACGTCACCATGTGTCGTACGTCGAGTGAGAGCGAGTTTAGGAAGACGATCGGTTCCCTTATTGTTTGTATTCGGTATATGTAACGTCCTCACTCCAGTAGAGTACCCACACAAGTATAAAGAGCTTCACGTAGTAGTTGATCGTCTTCCTGAAACCTTAGTATTATAGTTGTTAGCATTTAAAGCTGTGAAACGTAAACATTGTATTAGTGCAATTAGTTGCCTTTGGGTCTTGTTGTCAAATTTTATATTTAACATAATAGTAAGCGAGTAGGTAATGTTGTCGATTTCGGTTATATCCTAGTTCAGTTCACTCACACCTCTTTGTAAATACTGATCGATGTCAACGAGTATTCCGTAACCTGCAATATCGGTACCAAATTATTGTAATGTTTTCGTCGAGTGTGTAACGATGTCTGTCGGAGACGGCCGCTCAACAGTTGCGTGTGAGTTCGCCCTCTTCTCATATTACACAATTACACATTGGGCGATTTTATGTAATTAACAAAAATACAATTTTGGATATTAATCAAGTTTCTTAGCTAAATATACCTACTAGTGTTTTATATTGGAGGAGTGTGATGTGATCCTTTTGACTGCATGCGTCAGTCCGCTGTCACTGGTACTTCACACCATTTATACAATGTACAGGATTTTGTGATAAAGTGTATTTTTCCCCTTCCACCTTCACCTAACCGCGACCGTCCTCGATGTTAAGCTTACCTAGTGTACGTGATCCGGTGTCGTCAACTTTAACATAAAACTTTTAAATTGATGTAAAATGCATATTAGGTAGTTATCGATAGAATGACTACTGATGTGATCAATCGCGGTGACCACTTCATGCTAGCCCCGTGTCTTGTACAGTGTGTAGTGTATGATCAGGTGGCAGGCTTCCGCTCGAGTGACACCGCTCTGAACCGAGTTCTGTGTGATTGTGATGTTGTGCTAGCGAACAAGTAACCACACGGCTGCCTTCTGCCCGTCGAGTGACCGCCCCGGGCCGGTGTCATGTCCCAATGGAAAAGGATAACGCAACGCCATGTTTCGGGCACAATTTCAATATATAGACTTCATAATTTCAATCGTATTACCTCAAAAATATGACTGCAACTTGTGATTACTTGTCAGCATCTACCGTGTACATAGTACGTAGCCGCGCGTATGTAAATGATCAGCTGTGAGCGCCGCGGCGGGCGCATAATGCCAGCCTGCTGTTTAAACGAGGACTGTGCCTTCCGGGCGCCGGGGCGTGGGGCGTGGGGCGCGAGGCCCAGGTTCAGAGGGCGCAGGGGGCTTGGGGCGCTAGGCTCAGGTTCAGAGGGCGCAGGGGGCGTGGGGCGCGAGGCCCAGGCTCAGAGGGCGCACGGGGCGTGGGGCGCGAGGCCCAGGTCCAGGGGGCGCAGGGGGCGCGCGCCGGCGTTCCGCCGCGCCCGACGCCCGGCACATAATAAATGCTCGTATGTATTCTATTGTATTTATATCATAGTTAAAGTTTTATTAAAAAAGTTGCTCAATACATTTGTTATTTTAATGTGTCACTTGATGCTCCAGGTCCTACAGTACGTTACGTTCAGTTACGTATCCAAAATAATCAAGTCTTAAATCTGGTGAACAACTGGCAAGTGAACTCGTCCTAGCTGGTGTTTTCATGCTAGCGCAAGAGTAATGTCAGTCTTCACTACAGATTGGTAATCGATGGAAAATATCATAAACTCATTATTTGAAAATGAATCAATGTTATAAAAAAGCCATGTACAGACTTACGAAATGTAACATGCAATGTAAGACGCAATGAAACAACTTCGCCTTGTTGCGTTACATTTCATGATGCTTTGCATAACTGTGGACGGCTCATTCGCGTTATATTGCATATTACATTTCGTAAGTCTGTACATGGCTTTATTTACCCTCTGACAACAGTAACCTAATTGTAATCGGTATACAAATCACTGATTTTGACAGTGATGCAAAATTGAAGGAGATCCGGAAAAGGGTGAAATAACTAATATTATTGTTTCGTTCAAGTGGTCATGTCCGCCATACAGCTGTCAACGATCTTTTGGCGAGTGGGCAAAATAGAAACTACCGTCGCAATCTTGTTTTTTTACATTTCACAAAAAAAGGCACAATATTTTCTGTCACCTTTAGATTTGTCACTAATCTACAATACCCTAATTACAATATGATATGTTTGTGAGTGCAATAAAACAACGACCGTCTGGTACGAGATTCGTTTATTACTAAATGACGCCCGTGGGCAAGCGCGCGGCCGTCGCATCGCCGCGCTCCCACTACGTAGGGAAGCATACACATCACAATATCTATTGCCAAGAAATATCTAGACACGCGGTTACGTGTCAAGCCAATTTCAAGCTAACAGAACTGGCGAGCAGCACCGTGTGTGATATTACACGACCCATTAGGAGCCACTTTTCATAACTCAAAGACTATTTCACATAAACATGTCAAATTTGGCTCATATATTGAGACCTGCGAGATACATATGTGCTGCAAATTTCATAAACACAATTCAAGCGGTTATCTAGATATTAGTTATTAACGTCCAAAAATCGTCTTTTTTATCACTGACTGACCTTTAGATCAAAACTCTAACCCAGTTCCAGATGACCTAGAAAGTTCAAATTTGCCATCCAGATAGGTAGTTGGGTGAATACAAAGGAATATATCAGAAACTAGTAATTTTTTTATAATTTTTCAATTAATTGATTCTGGAACACTTAGTTCCTGTAATGTAAGGGAAGGGAAAATCTGTCAGTTTCGGGTAACTTGACATGCTGGCGTCTGTACATTAATTATTCTTATATGAAAATTCCTTCTAAAATAAATAAAAATAAATCGCAACAATTACATTTCTCTAGAACAGGCGACAAAAAAATATGTGTGTTCATTGTTTTTGTGTGGTTTGTCTCATTGAAAGCAATACAAATTGCATCTACTTTCGGATACACAAGACAAACGCTGTACCTATCCTGCAGGTCACCTGACCTGCTTTACCTGTCCTGTAGATATCCTGAAGGTCAGACTAAAATATAAAACAACCGTGACTGCCAGAATTGTGTTGATAAGGTACTTTAAAAAATTAACAGTTTCACGATTCACACACGTTCCTCTCACGTTACACATTATGAATCTATGAACAGTAACTTAAAAACAAAGCGTAAGCTGAAAGAACATTACATCAACTCGATTACAACTTGCGCATTGATCAAATCTCAGGCCATGGCATGCTAAGACAGACCCCAGAGGTCTAATTGTGTGCTTTGATCAAGTGTAAGAAATTAGTAATTTATGTAATAAAAAAATCGTTAGTATATTCATGAATGTGTATCCAAATGACGATATATTGACGTTTCTGCGCGCGATAATTCAAATTGTCAAAACTGTCTGTGCAGTCTTGCGTTGATCTTGTTGTTCTATTTTCGTTACTCTATTGGATGTTTTAACTTGAACCTACGCTATCGTTTATCAGTCTCGTTTACGTTAATGTTAATATTCTGCTGTGCATACTGGACTTGTTTGTTTACGATTTGGATTCTGACAGTGACACTCAAGATGTCAAGGTGCCTGAATTGTAGTGTGGCTACTAGTCGAATGCGAAGGCATATTGTAATAACTTTAACACCGCAGTTACATACTACTTTGACTGAATGGTTATCTATACGAGAAGTAAGTATCCACATATTTATTATTTTACCAACATCACCTGCTATTATTTGTTTTGTATCAATATCCGGAATGAGAATTCTTGAGTCAAGCTCCTTTCTTTCAGCCTGTTAACAGCGATTTCCTTTGCCTCCCCGCTGGTCGTGCCGTCTATGCTTACCGTTGGTAAGCGCGCATCGGGTGACCGCACGATTTATTTATTGTCATTATAGCGTCGTTTTTCGCGCCGTTCGTTTGACAGCGTTATTTAAATTTCGCGGTAAGGTAACCCACTTATTTCAAATAAGTTTGGTAAAACTAGTTTAGATTCGTGAAATTGTACCTCTCCGTTGTTATTATGGAAAATCCTAATAATATTTAGAGCCAGAATATGTAACTTGTAGCCACCGCTGATCACAGCACATTACCACGTGTTTGATTGACTCTCCGATAAGAAACATGGAAGCAGACAGTTCTGATAAGAACTTTGCATGTTTCGACGTTCTGTTAAGGAAACAGTTCTGAAAAGAACTATTGCATGTGTCGGAGCTGTGAAGAGGCCACTTTTCCAGTCTTCGGGTCATCGTGTCTTCTGTCTTCACTCTTCCAGTCTTCAGTTCGTCGCGTCTTCTATCTTCCATCAACTCGTTCCTCAACACATCTTCCCACGACGGTGGCCAGCCCGACACAAAGCGCGCGAATACGCGGTACCTGTATTTATGCCTTCGTTGCTATCGAGGAGACTGAATACCCGCCGCGCGCCCCGCGAGTTCATGCGCCCCTCGCGGATTCAACACGACAACAATGCTGTGACGTGATTGGTTGTAATCCTACGACTCTTATTGGTTTTTTTATTTTGAGAATACGTAATTTTTTTAATGTACATCTTTTTATTGGTTAAGTGTCGATTTGTAAAATAGTATTTAAGCATCCTTTTGGAAAATAAATTATTCATTCATTATTCGCAATCATCGAGTTTGTTATCATCAACCTTCCATCGACGTCCTAAAAGTGGTGACCCTGTCTGAACACTGAAGAATCAAGAACGAAGCTCTGCCCGAACCAGTCCAGCATCAAGATCACCGAAACTCTGTCCGTCCGTGAATCACTCTCCACCCCAATCAAGATGTCGAATCCCTGCCAATCAGAAGAACAATCCAGCTCAACATCACATCCAGTCCCGAAGGCCGAAGCAGCAGGAATATCGCTCACTATGCGCATTCCACCATTCTGGCGCGATCGACCAAGACTCTGGTTTATCAGCTTTGAAGCAGCAACCAACGATCTCAAGAAAGGCCAAGCCCAACTTGCCCAGATGGTCATCGCACAGCTCGAGCGTCAAGACATCGAGCAGATAATGGACCTACTCTACAACCCACCAGAGACGGAGCAGTACAAGGCCATCAAAGAGAGACTCATATCTGCCTACGAAGAGTCTGACAGCCGCCAGTTTCAAAAACTACTGTCCGACATGGAACTCGGCGATCAGAAACCGACGCAATTACTTCGTCGCATGCGTAACCTCGCCAGAGACAAAGTTCCCGACTCCACCTTGCGACTTATGTGGACAAATCACCTTCCGTCGCACGTTCGCTCAGTTCTCGCAGTCAGCGAAACATTCAGCACGAAGACAGCACTCGACGAGCTCGCGCTACTTGCTGACAAAATCATGGAGCAGACCGCACCCACAGAAGTCGCAGCCGTGCATGCATCCGCACCACCTACACCATCCGCACCGCAAGCAGACACACAGTTCCTTATCAGCGAGATAAGAAAACTGTCGCTGGAAATAGCCGAGTTGAAGTCAAGCCGTTATTACAACAACAACAACCACCGCCGCAGTCGTCACTCATCTCGTAACCGCAGTACATCACGACAACGTAGCCATGATGTCTCTCCATCTCCATTCTGCTACTACCACCGCCGCTTCAAGGAGCAAGCTAGACGCTGTACATCGCCTTGCTCATTCAAGAAGCAACAGAAACCAAACACGGAAAACTAGACAGAACGTTGGCAGAGGCGGACACCGGCGTTCAAGAAAAATCCCACCGCCTATACATCACTGACAGAAACTCCAAATTATCATTCTTAGTTGACACTGGAGCGAACATATCCGTGTTACCCAGAAGCAAGGGACAAGTACCAACGCCGTTACCATTCCAGCTATACGCAGCGAACAACACAACTATAGCTACGTATGGCGAGAAAACACTATCTCTTGATCTCAATCTACGACGCCCGTACCTGTGGAAATTCATTATAGCTGACGTCTCAAAACCAATACTCGGAGCCGATTTCCTCAAGCACCATCAACTCATCGTCGACCTGAAAAATCGAAGATTAATCGACGGTGTTACGAGCCTAAAGGTCAATGCCCCGGTACGAGTATCGGACGTGCCTACAATACGCAGCATCGACATGTCGCAATCATATCACGACATTTTGGCCCAATATCCCGGTATTACAAGACTGACATCGATGAAATTAAACTCCGATATCCACGTGCAACATTTCATCGAAACTCGAGGACCACCGATACACAGCCGTGCTCGACCGATTCCACCACATCGCTTCGAAATAGTGAAGAAGGAATTCGAAAACATGATCGAACAAGGACTATGCCGACCTAGCAAAAGTCCGTGGTCATCACCTCTACACATCGTTCCCAAGAAGAATGGCGATATTAGAGTTTGTGGTGACTATCGCCGACTCAACTCAATCACCATACCAGATCGCTACCCGGTTCCACGCATCAAAGACTTCACACATCACCTATCTGGAAAAACTATCTTCTCAACAATCGATCTCAACCGCGCCTACCAACAACTGAGCGTGAGAGAAGAAGACATCGAGAAGACAGCCATCATCACCCCAATGGGATTATTTGAATTCCCACGTATGTGCCCCGGTCTGAAGAACGCGGGACAAACGTTTCAACGCTATATCCATGAAGTACTACGAGGATTAGATTTCGTTTTCCCATTCATAGACGATTTGTTATTGGCATCAGAAAACGAAGATCAACACAGAGAACACCTCCAAATCGTACTGAAGAGATTAGAAGATAATGGCATCACCATCAACCCCGCCAAGTGCAACCTAGGCAAGTCAGAAGCCCAATTCCTAGGCTACCACGTATCAAAAGAAGGCATCAAACCTCCGCAATATAAAATTCAAGCAATCACCGATTACCCACAGCCGACTACAATCGAAGAATTAAGAAGATTTCTCGGAATGATCAACTTTTATCGTGATCATATTCCCAACGCCGCAGCCCTACAAGCCCCACTTAATTCGTACCTACATAACGTAAAGAAGCGTGACAAAACTAAGATCACGTGGTCCGACGAAGCAACTCAAGCGTTCCAGCAATGTAAAGCTAGCATCATAAACGCAGCTTTACTAGCCCACCCATCACATCATGCCACACTCGCCTTATTCTGCGACGCATCCGACAACTCAGCTGGCGCCGTCCTACAACAATATACAAACGAAACATGGCAACCACTCGGTTATTATTCCAAGAAATTCAACGACGCTCAAAAGAAGTACTCTACCTACGACCGAGAGCTACTCGCAATCTACATGGCAGTCAAACACTTCCGCAAGACATTCGAAGGACGTCATCTCATCATATTCACCGACCACAAGCCGCTAACATACGTCATGTCAAAAACTCAATCGAGTACTGAAACACCGAGGCGAACGAGACAACTCTTGTTTATCAGTGAATTCACCACCGACATACGTCACGTGAGCGGTAAACAAAACATCGTCGCCGATACACTCAGCCGCATCGAAACTATTTCGTGCCCATCTACGATAAACTTCAAGGAAATAGCCAGCGCGCAAGAAAAGGACAGCAACATTCAACAATTATTACAAGAAAACAACATTACTCTCAAGAGAATAGTTGTACCTAACACTGACGTCGAGTTATACTGCGAAACCTCCACACCTTATGTACGACCTTATATACCAGAAGAACATAGACAAGAAGTTTTTACCAGCGTGCACAACATCAGTCATCCTGGCACGCGCACGACTCGCAAGCTCATAACTCAAAAATATTTCTGGCCATCAATGAACACAGATATCAGCCGTTGGACGCGAACCTGTATACATTGTCAGAAAAGTAAGATACAACGTCACACATTCTCGAGCATCTCTTGTTTCCCGCCAAGTGATCGCTTTCAACACCTACATGTCGATATCGTAGGACCACTACCTACGACAACTCAAGGTCATCGCTACTTAGTAACAATGATCGACCGACTCACGAAGTGGCCTGAAGCAATCCCTACCGACGAAATATCAGCTGATCGCATAGCCGATATCGTCTACCAACATTGGATATCAAGATTTGGATGTCCGACTACACTCACAAGCGATCAAGGTCGCCAGTTCGAGAGTCAGCTGTTTCAAAATCTGATGAAACAAATGGGAATCAAGAAAAATCGCACAACACCGTATCATCCTCAAAGCAACGGGATGGTCGAACGGTGGCATCGCTCGCTCAAAACTGCATTACGCGCGAAACTATCCGACACGAGTACATGGATCGACGAGTTACCTACGGTGTTGCTTGGACTACGAGCCGCACTACGTACCGACACCGGTGTGAGCGCAGCCGAACTTACCTACGGTTACAACTTACGGCTGCCAGGCGATTTCTTCACATCAAAAACCGACATACCTACAATGGATTATACTTACGTTGAAAAACTTCGTGACGTCATTCGAGCAAACAAACCGCAAGCCGTCACCGAGCATCACAGCAACAACAAACGCGTATTCGTGCATCAAGATTTACTCAAGTGCAGTCATGTGTTTGTCAGAACCGATGCAGTCAAGAAACCTCTCCAAGCTCCATATGAAGGCCCTTATCGAGTGATAAGCCGAACCGACAAGGTGTATACAATACAGCTACCAAATCGGCAAGCCAACATATCAATCGATCGACTCAAGCCTGCATATGTCATCTCAGAGCATACCATTACCTTACCTCCAAGCAAGATTACCATTACCAAGAAAACCAGTACCACACCAACCATTACCAAGCAAACCAGTACCTCAACCGTTACCAAGCAACAAGCAAGAGTACCTACGGACAACGTGACGTCACAGCCCGCCATCAAGAGGTCAACGCGCTCAGGCCGTGTCGTCAAGCTGCCGGTACGCTTCGCTTGAGGGGGAGTACTGTAGCCACCGCTGATCACAGCACATTACCACGTGTTTGATTGACTCTCCGATAAGAAACATGGAAGCAGACAGTTCTGATAAGAACTTTGCATGTTTCGACGTTCTGTTAAGGAAACAGTTCTGAAAAGAACTATTGCATGTGTCGGAGCTGTGAAGAGGCCACTTTTCCAGTCTTCGGGTCATCGTGTCTTCTGTCTTCACTCTTCCAGTCTTCAGTTCGTCGCGTCTTCTATCTTCCATCAACTCGTTCCTCAACACATCTTCCCACGACGGTGGCCAGCCCGACACAAAGCGCGCGAATACGCGGTACCTGTATTTATGCCTTCGTTGCTATCGAGGAGACTGAATACCCGCCGCGCGCCCCGCGAGTTCATGCGCCCCTCGCGGATTCAACACGACAACAATGCTGTGACGTGATTGGTTGTAATCCTACGACTCTTATTGGTTTTTTTATTTTGAGAATACGTAATTTTTTTAATGTACATCTTTTTATTGGTTAAGTGTCGATTTGTAAAATAGTATTTAAGCATCCTTTTGGAAAATAAATTATTCATTCATTATTCGCAATCATCGAGTTTGTTATCATCAACCTTCCATCGACGTCCTAAAAAACTGATGGTTCACAATCGCGTAAACGTGTTCGTTCTCTGACGCCAAGCGCATGAGATATTGATAGCAGTTCTTCTACAAGCAGTGACCCAGCCCTGAGAAACGTAAAGTAAGGAGGGACTACCAAACCGTGAGTTATGCACACTTCGAGTTTTTATCACAATAAGTTTAGTGACGTATTTAACAAACCTTACCTATAACGAAAAACTCCGTTATTGAAAATAATACAACTTCAAGTGCTAATATTAATCCCGTTTCCGTAACCACAAATCAATTAAATCTACGACGACCTGAAAACTTGTCCAAAAATTACAAACTTCAGATTTTATCGGAAGTCAGTACAACAGTAAAAGATCCGATTTACCCTAGGGCAAACAAAAAATACCTTAAAAAAGTAACAGAGCTACAACGTTTTAAGTGTGATGATTGGAATGCCGTTCGGTTTTCGGATGCACAAAAGAAATATTTAGCTATCCCCGGTTTTGTAGAGTTAAATGTTAACGACGAAGTAAAGCGTTTTGAATCATACATGTTGAGGTGAATGCTTGAGGCGTGCGAATTGAAAAATTATACCAACATATATGCTCGGGTCGAGCCCTCGCGTGCGAAGCAAATGCTTCGTTTGTCTGTCTTCATGTTTGTTGCGAGGCATGTGCTACGAACTACGAACAGATGCGCGCGTGTGCGGCGAGCGTGTGTCGGCCGGCTCATTGCAAGCAGTGCGTTGCGTATGGTTGTGTTCGCTTCGCTGTGATTTTCGCGCGCAATATGGACGAGAAATAAATTTTACGAAAAGTTGTTGCATTATATGAAAGTAACCGATTATTATGGGATCCAAAACATCATTATTATTGCAATAAAAACAAAAGAGAAGACATATGGCGGATACGCGCACGCGATGCAAAGGTGCCATCTTGACTGCCGCTCTGTCGGTTGTAGTAGGGGAGCCCATGATGCTAAATGTGTAGTTACTCGAGCGTCGCGGAAACATATTAGAATTGGTAGATGATAGGAAGAAAAAATGGTCCTATAATGTTTCCAATTTTAGCGGTGGGGGAAGCGTCTACAGATTTTCAAAATAAAAATAAAAACTCACTTAAGCGCGTCCGATATTGATATTTTTCCACGACCAACATGTCTCTGATATGAAATATATAATAATCTGACGATTTGCGTGGTGGGGGTGGCCATGCGAGAAGGGTGAAAACCCAAAAAAAAAATTACTCGAGCGCGTAATATTTTCATATTCAGTGAACCCTACAGATGCTCCAATTCCCTAATCTGACGATTTGGAATTGACGTAAGAATGCAGCGAATTTTTGAAAATGTAAAAAAAATCGTTATCTTAAACTACTCGAGCGCATCAGATTAGCTTATTGAAGGTTCATCATGATGTCCCAGGCACACTGACTAAAAATCTGACGATTATTTTGAGGGGTATCGTTAACCTGACGATTATTTAAAAAAAAAAGGACTAATAAAAGTGAGAGAATTTATACAAACATTTAAAAATATTATTTGATATCAAAAAAATTATAATTCGATGAATCTTCGTAAGGTAAGTATACTTATAGTTCTGATCTTAATTAACGTTTTTTATAACTTTCGGCTTGCGATTATATTTTTTCTGTTATTCTAATATTTCTGATGATTACATCCAAGGGTGGGGGACCCTTGGATGTGAGCGCACCCCTCTGTATTAAGGGCTCATACTGGCTGGAGGTACTTGTCAATATGTAATGTAATCTCCACTAATATTAATCTGACGCGCTCGAGTAACTCCCGAAATCCCTTCTACGGCTCCCCTACAATTGGATCAGCCCGAGCATGCGCTACGCGCTGTTGGGCCCGAGCAAACAAGTTTCATTTTCTTAGTCGAGGCGTGCGTGGATATCGTACGCGGCGCACACCGAGAACGTGCATGCGCGACTACGTCCACAACTAATGTAATGCTCGCACTGAGGCACTTTAATCTTGAAGCATTTGCTGACATACGTTGGCTCGTCCTCGCACGTGCGTAGCACATGCCTCGCCACGAATATATAAGTACACGGTACACCTACACACCTTGCGAGGTATTCACTGTGCGCCGTTCGTGACGCATACCTCGCAAAGGTTGTATCCACCTTTGAAAGAAGATTCGCGCTCATATTTATTGGAAAGATCTTTTGCTGGATTAACGAATGTTTTACTTTGCCAAAAAGACGAATTGCACAAATCCTTACAATCATTGGTGAATTGGTCAAACGATTCTACAGAATCTTTGACACCAACTCGTTATTCGAAAAAGCGGAATCATTTTGAAAACATTCAAAAGAATCCGCGTATACTAAGGTTACTGATGACTTGTTGCAAATAGTGTGCGGCCGAAGAGATGATTTGATAAATACGTCGAGAGGCTATGTTGCGCCAAATTCCTGAAGGATTTCATCGTGATGTCCTACATAAAATTCCCCCTAGTAAGGAATCTCTTTTTAATGATGAGGCAGTTCAAAACAACCTCCAAAAAAAGGGGGGGGGGGGGTTGATAAACTTACTGTATCAACTAAATCAATACCCTAAGCTTATTCTAAAGAAAACTTTTATCAAAATCAAAAACCATCGACCAGTAAACAAGCTGCAGACAGGTTTTTTCGTCGAAACAGACAGACAGAAGCGGAGGAGGACTTTCTTTTATAATAGTAGTGATTTTCAGTTTAGAAAGGTTTATCTCATTTCGTTTGTAAATAGCGAGTTATTAAATAAAACAGCGATTATACTTTGATATACTTTTATTTTCATATTTTCATAATTTATTTATATATAATGACTATAATAATCATCTACCAAACTAAATAATCAATATAATTCAACAGCATCCTTTATATACAATATGTATAGTTAAGTATTATAGTTCTTATAACCCTCGTTTGAACGATTAGAATAGAGACACTCGTCTCATCATACAAAATAAATGTTGAAATGAACCCTACACGTCGTTACATAACAACTAATAATTTGCCACAAGATTTTTGTTTTTTAATTATTTATTTACAAATACTTATATTTATATTTTAGTCCCATAATTTCCAAATGAATCGTCAGCGTGTGTAATGGAACTGTCGTGCGTTACGCAGACTGTCGACAGCGACGCGACACCGCTCGTGCGGGGCGCGACACGAGTGCGACACGCGCCGCGTCGCGCCTCGCACACAACGCGACGTTCACCTACATGCAACGTGGCGTACTTCAACTATAATTAACAATTAATAGAATTGAGAAAACTTAACTTTTCCTTTTACATTATATATTTAAATAGAATATTGCACGGAGTATGAGGTACGTAAGTAACACGTAGTGACATCAACGAGGACTAGACGCGCGTATGGCAAACAGAGTCGCGCGGAAGACTGCACGACTGTACAAGTGCACAACTGCACGAGTGCACAAGTGTACGACTGCACGAGTGCACAAGTGCACGCCGCACTGTGGCCGCACGCCGCGCGCCCCTGTCACTGCAGCGAGATAAATACTACGTAATAAACACATTTGCATCAACAACGAAACTCCGTTTCATTTTCTAGACTAATCTGATAAGATAAAAATAATTTCTAAGCGAACTATATATTGCAATAGTTGGCTAACGATAGCTCTATACAGAACGATGGATACTATGCACAGAGTGACGTGATGCGGTGAAATAATACTTCAAACTCTTACCTTACTATCAAGGTTAAAATGATAAGTAATCTACCTGATATTAAAAGGGCATTAAAAAACGTAGTAACGGCGTCTCAAAACTAAGTATATGATCTTACGATAAGACAGGTCCCCGCGAAGATAGTCACGGGTTGATATATTCCACTGATATGCCACTCGAATATAGCACGGTGGTGTTCGTGCAAGCTAAGTCTTCACCCAAATAAAGTAGCGTTAACGTTAAAATTCGCTTCAAGCGTTTCTACTGATTGATCGGTAAACTTTGCTATGAAAATATTTGTTGAATATAACTCGTTGGTGGCTACTTAACAAAATAATCTGGTTAAAAAGTGATATTTTATTTGAACAGCATAAGTTAATAATTTGTTTGTTCGAGACGTAATATTAACGCTAAGGTGTCGTAGTGAGGAAAGCTGCCGCGCGTGTGCGCGTGTGTACGAGCGCACCGCGCAGCTGCTCACTCGAACAGTACATTACATAAACAAGATTACAAGTTCTGCAACAATTATAATATTTATATAACACAGCATGAGAACAGCACAAAGTTTGGCATCCGATATCGTACACGGCCGAAGTATACTCGTTAGCTAATAATACGATACAATAGTCAAGCTAAGTAAGGCGATCGAATGACACTGGACGTATAAATACGATTAGTATCAGAAGGGAAAATATAGCAGCATTCACTTTGTATCATGCTGATAATGTAACAGTCCAACTAAAACTCGTGACATCTAACGTGTAACATGTTACACTACGAGCAAGCTACGAGTGAGGAAACATAACTAAGCAACGTAACAGCTAAATGCGGTGACGACATAGAAAACTTTTATTGCCATGCGATACACCGATACCCACTACACTATTTATCTAGATGTGGCGACGAGACTCGCGCTATGCTCTCCACAAACGAAACTTGCCCTCGGTCCCTCGTCAGCAACACTACTCGAGTGCTTACAACTCTCCTCTCGATTCGTCCAATTCCATACAATCCCTAGTCCAACAAGAACACAGAACTTATATATATATTTTTTTTACATAACTCGATCGTAGAGCGAGTCCCTCGCCACGCACTTATATAATACCAGCGATATACAAGGGAGCTTTATTAATTAGTTTACACATAATAGTTATCGCTTTATTTTACTTTGTTTAATTTTAGCTAGCAACACCGACACGACATCGATTGGTCTGGTTTACTTTAGGCTGGTAACCCGCACGTAGTATTGCTATCATTGTGTCACAATATACAATAAGTAGTGAACACCAACTGAAGGTAATGGCGGCAACCGTGCAGAAACGCAACGCGCGGCCTGACGTAAACGTGTCGACACTAACAAATGCCCTTAAAACGCTAATATTCAATTAATATAAGTAGTACTAAATACGAAACAAAACATCGGCTGACGTAGTGCTGAGTGCTGAGTGCGAACAGAACGAACTGGCAACACAAGCGAGAGGTGTTGCGAAGGGAAACTAAACTACACATTATGTGTCAAAGAAATCTCCAGTGAGAAGTAACAAAAATTATTGTCATCCAATGCTTAAATTTCCAATCTTTATAATATATTATCTTTCTTTATATTATTTAATTAATACTTTATACAGATCAACATCGTCGTCTATCCTTACGTTACATTAGAGTTTACTTTGTATCTATAAAATGTACATCTACATTGTAATGTAATATAGCAACATTCAAATAATCTCATGTGTTACGCAATACTAACATAATCGTATATCTATGTATACGCACGAAACATAAATGCAGCCTACCACGCTGGAGAACAGAGACGCGAAGGGATAGCGCTCCACGCGAGCTGCGCGCGCGCCGCTCCTAGCTCTCGCACAGCGTTCAGTATTGTGTAGTGCTGAACTAGGCGCGGCACTCGTGTGGTAGCGGCTACTATTGAATCCTAACCGTAACAGAAGACACAAGGAGATATTATCGAAGTCCGACGCGACACTACTGTATTACTTGTATAAAAAGAGTTTTAGGTAAATTAGTTTATAATAATGCTTTCGATTTATTTACATTATCACATCGCGTGACCGAATGCGGAGCGAGCGCGCTATGTACACCGGGGGCCGCGCCGGCGCCCCGGGCCCCGGGCTCCAAACCCTGGGCTCCAAGCCCCGGGCTCCAGACCCCGGGCTCCACGCCGCGGGGTCCGGGGCGCCGCGACTTAGGCACACAAATAATTGAACGATTCAGCGTGTGATCGTAGGAAGCGAGACACTACTGATCGAAATCGACTATGCTCGAGAGTATCGATAGTTTGTGCGTTCATTCATATCGAGTCACGCCTATAAGAATCTAAGGTAAGGTTCATAAGACGTCTACGTGGTAGCTAAGCTCTAGCGGGCGGGAGCGCTCCCGCTCTCTGCTCCTGCACCTGCCGAGTGCGACACTGCTGACTGATGCAACCGTCACGCTATTAAAAATCTCAGAATAAAGCACTCTGTGGCATTCGTCAACGACAGCCAGGACCCCTGACGGAGTCTAGGAATCGTACCAAACACGAGTAGGCACGTCGAGTTTATTCTCGGTGACTATTCGTTTCTGGTACGTTCTAAAATAGAAATTCCTCATACACGTTTCAAACGTCCCGCCTTCAGAAGCCGAAGTATAAGACTTAACCTATCGTTCCGTTCGCCGCTCACAGCTGGTACCACTTCTTGTCCTTGTACTTGAGCATGAGCTGGTGCGCGGAGGAGGAGAACTCGGCGGCCTGGTTGTGCATGCGCTCCGTGTTGTCCTCCAGCTTGGACAGCTTGTCGCCGCGCTCCACCACCAGCATATGCGCGCGCGAGATCTCGCCGGCCGCCGTGCTGGCGCGCGTGCCCAGCTGCTCCAGCTGCGCGCCCGACCCGCCCGGAGCCCCGCCCGCCCCGCCCGACCCGCCCGGGATGTGCTTGGCCACTGTGCGCAGCGGTTTGCCGCTGCCCTCGCCGACTGCAAGCGAACAGATGCATCCATTTAAACACTACTCACATACACTAGCCCCGAGGCTCATTATGAATGATGGCTGTTTTGGAGTCAAATATAGGGTTGAACACAGGATATGGAAACTTTTTTCCATGATACAGCATACTCACATAGTTCTTCCCTGTCGAGGGGCCTGGAGCCGCCGCCGAACAGTCCTCGAAAGAAGCTCTCCTTGGGAGGCTCGGGCATGTCGCGCGGCAGGAACAGCTCGCCGATCATCTCGTTCAGCTGCTGGCTGTAATACGCGACACATCTGTTAGCTACATATCGCTAACTTGTATTGCATATTTGATTTATAATGTATTTTATTTTTGTTTATTCTCTTTGGTTGTTTCTATGTTTAACTCTCACGCTGTTTGTACAGTTTTGTCAATTTTATACAAAAGTTTATAGAAGTGGGAACTTGCAGTATAAAAAAAGTTTCTTTCGTAAAGTTGTTTGTTATCATGTGTACAAACACGTGTTTAAGTATTGGTCACTAATTACCAATGCCCCTATATACAGGGTGAATTTTAAGTGGGCGTATATCGCCAAATCCGAAACTATGAGGAATAGCCAAAAAGACTCAAGGAGTCTCGAGCCCGATTTTGATGAAAAGTAAAACTGCATCATTGGATTTTCGGTAAATCAACTTCCCTAGCCAGTTGATTTTGAAAAAAAAAACTGTATTATTACACCTATCGATAGTATAGCTAATAGGGATCAAATTATGGGAAGTCATGGCATGCGGCAAAAAGTAAAAGGTTAAATTTTATGTTTTTTCACATTTTTAATAAATGTCCTTGTTTGATGACACCCGCAGGGCGCTCATCTTGTTCTTGTTTATAATTATTATCGTCACATATATTATGTAAGTTCAAATATTTTTACTTTCCAAGCATCGTCGCGTCGGGGGACCGCGAAGTGAGAAAAACAGGTGTAGTCGCAGATTGCAACAAAAGAATTTAAACATCCGTTAGGGACCTACGATACCACAGACAGATAAACAGACAGACACGTTAAACTTATAACACCCCTCCTTTTTGCATCGTCGGGGGTTAAAAAAGTAAAAATTGAAATTAGAATTTTAAGTGAGTTGGCGCCAATAGTGATTTTGTTCGACGTTTCGTTGATTACTAATAACTATAGAATAAAACCAAATTATCAGTAAGTAAATGTACTTACCGATAATTTGGTTTTATTCTAAACTTAAACTAAAGTTTCTAGTGATGTTCCTATTTGCATACTGTTAGGGGTTGGGCAGTATTTGAATTACTTGTAATTAAAATACGTAATTGAAATACAAAAACGTATTTGGTATTTTTAATTCAATTACTTCTAAAAAATGTAATTTGTAATTCGTAATTCAAATACTTGACGCTGATGTATTTTGTAGTTTGTATTTCAAATACATTTAAAATACATGGCTTCAAAATACATTTAAACATAAATACATTTAACGATCTTATTAATTGGTGCGTTCTGCAGAAAAGAGCTGTCGATAGTTTTCGTAAGCAAAATGGCGACCGCTAAATAAGACAACCTTTAAAGTTGGCAACACTGCACCTATGCCTTACTTCAAATTGTCAAGTATCTTACATTCTTAAACGGTTATTTTCACGAAACTTCTGTGTAGTAGGTCCTTAAGTTTATTAGGACGGATGGGTGGCATACAAGCTGATACCAGTTTAGGCACTAACCACACGATAAAGAAGAAGAAAGAAAGAAAGAAGTACGAATATCACGATGGATTATTCTATTGACATAACCTGCCCGACCTGACTGTATTTTGTATTTATTTTTTTAATTAAAATAGATAAAATACTGTATTTTTTATTTTATATTTCAAATACACGACTTCAAATATTTCGTATTTTAAATACTTGCAAAATAGTACTTTGTATTTTAGTTAAAGCAAAGCATGTATGAATTGTTTCCTTTAATTTTCTGTATGTCTTCTTCCCAGAATTAGAACCTTAATAGCGAAGCTATCAAATTGTGTAATAATACAGTGTTTTATTCCAAAATCAACGGGTTCGATTCCTGTCTAGGGATATTGATTTTTCAAAAATCCAATGATGCAGTTTTAGTTTTCATCAAAATCGGGCTCGAGACTCCTTTGACTATATTTTGCTATTCCTCATAGTTTCGGATTTGGCCATCTACGCCCAGTTGGAAAATTCGCCTTATTGGTTACTTCAAACATACTGACCAGAACTCAGCGTCAATGGTGAACTTCTGTACCTCAGTGGGGGACGCGAGGTACAGTCCGTGACCTCTGTTGCTGAAGCAAAATGTCTTCGCTATCCTGCAATACCACACACATCGGTCGTTTTACAAGTCATCTCGACGCACACGCTAGTGTTCTCTTGTGACGTATATATTGTTTATAGTCCAAGAAGAAAGAAAAAGGAGATTTTTAGATCAAGAACGAAGTTGAGAAAGTGGGGAAAGAGTAATTGTTTTATCTGTTGAAACGTCTCACCTGATGTATCCTCGCAATCCAGTGTCGGAGTCTATTGGACAAACTTTAGTCTAACATATAAGCGTAACTAACGACCACTATAACGGCTAATAATAACAGTATAAACATTAAAATGAGAAAAGTAAAACATTCAGAAGCGGGCATGCTGCAAGCGAAGAACGAGGAAGAACAACATGTAACAGAGCAGAGTAGCAGCCCAGCGAGGAAGTAGGAGAGATCGCACAGAGAGAGTAGACAACCATGTAGTGGAAGTGAGTGCGTGTCTTCACTGTAAGTACACAGTGTAGCACGAGTACAGGTACACGGAGTGTGGGTGTGTGAGTGTACGGTGTGCGGGCACATGTCACCGAGCACTAGTCAAGCACAGTGCAGGACGCAGGCAGCTCCCCAGGGCAAATCATTTCGGACGACGCGCGTTCATACGGAACGTTGGAATCATCGTGAGCATGTGTCCTAAGCTATACAGGGAAGTAGGCTCTTTTAATTTAGAATAGCTGCTTTTGCTTTTCGAAATACCATATTTAAATATTAGATAAGCGTAACGCGATAATGGACAACCTCGGTATTATACCAATTTTGTTGGCAGACATGTAAAGGCCAATTTTCACACGTGATTGTGTCGGGAGCGGTCAATGATTTGCCCGTGGCCGAGAGGAAACGTCAATGAAACATAACAGGCGAGGGTCAGGGCGGGCGGGGCGGGGGCGCTGGGAGATGAGGGGTACGAAGCAACTGTCAACGTTACATGAACATGTCTAGGTACGCAACAGAGGCCGGAGTGAGCGACTCCACATGACAAGTGACGGTACGTGGCTAACGCATGTCATCTGCATGGACGGCGACTTACTGGTCGGTGTCCTCGTTAACAATGAGCTGCTGGCCCCATATGGACAGCATTGGGTCTACGATACCCCTCTGTTTGGACTGTGTCTGGAAGCTACCAGGAACACAGACACCAGTCAGCGCGGTGACTCGCTCCGGCGCGCGCCCCGGCTTTGTGTGCGGCGCTTCCGGTTTGTACGTCGTCAGTGTAGACGTCGACGACAAGTTGGATCTCGAGACGACTTCGACAAACCGGAAGCGCCGCATATAAATGACACAAAGGCGAGGCACGCGCCGATTAGTTAATCCATCATTGTTCTAAGGGTGAAAAGTAGACAGATTTAAGAGATGCAGGGCGGTACACACTATCGTTATATGTTCGGAGGGCTAGCGCGGGGGTGTCGGTTGCATTCCGTGTCGTTCGGGTGCCGGGTGTTCGGTCCGTTCAGTGTCGGGTAACCAGTGTGTATTTACATCCATATACATTTGTAGCACCAAAATAAATAGTTGAGTAGTTATAAAGTGATACGGTGTTCTCTCATAAACATAAGGGTCGGTATAACGCGTATTGTATAAAACGTGTGTCGTGTTGGAGGCGATGTCCGATCGTTTACTTTCGAACTGAAAAATAGAAATAGTGCCAAATATCAGAAGCACAGGTGGTGCTCGACAGATTTGCAAAATTTTGTCTACGTCGCGATGTTCTACAGCGCGACTTTGTACGACTAGTAGCGAGTGCTGGACACGCTCAATAGAAGATGACACCGGCGCTCGCTTGGAGCACCACGGGCCTGCGCCTGCGCACGAGCCGCGTCGTGCGCCAAACAAGGCTAAGTTCTAACATCGATCGTTACTGTACAGGAAGTCGGTAGTTAGGCTCCCAAATGATAAATTAGCGAATGATCAGTACTGCTAAAATCTCGGATGAGAAGTAATGAATGCGAAAACCGTAAAAATGACAAATCTCCGGTAGCCCAAAATAGCATTCAACATGATAAAACTGCGAAGCTAATGAGAAAAGGTACTATATTATAAAACAAGCCGTTTATCATTTAGTGCCTTCGTTTGGTGCAGAGAAATCGTCTAATAGTGATCTGTGTGCACCGGTCGGTGTACCGGCAGAGCGCCGCGCGCCCGCACGGCACCGAGCAGTGCGGGCGCGCGGGCGGACGGCGCCACACGGCGAGCGGCCTCACCCGAGCTCCGACAGCGGCAGGAAGTCCACGTCCACGAGCGGCCGCAGCGACGGCAGGCTGTACGCCACCAGGTGCCCCGTCGACAGGTAGTTCACCAGGCATACACTGTCTGAAGTTACACGGTTTAACTTATTGTTTGATCCGATAAGACTCTTGACCCCGAAGCAGTCTCAACGCGAAATATGACTTTGAAACATTTGGCAACATAGAGCTACCTTTCAAGCTAACAGTCTCAGCTTTTACAACGAAGTCGGTCTCCACGATCTGCTGCCGGTACACGCAGTTCTGACTGGGCAGCGCCACGACCCGCGCCTGCTTCTCCGAGGCCACGACCACGAACTGTCGGTCGCCGGCCGCGTCCGAGCCGGGCGTCGGGCTCATGCGGCTGCCACTGCTCGATGAGCTCTGTTTCGTCGGCGTGCGCTCGCGCCGGTCTCTTACCTGCTAAAGAATATTATTGATGAGAAGGAATTCGAAAAGAGGAAGATTACTATTGCTAACCACTAGAATATTGCGCCAGATACTTACATCTTTACTATCGTCTCTCCAACTTTCGTAGGAGTAAGGTATTAAAGCACCATTGCAGTCAAGAAATGACATAGTCAGGATTGAACCCTTTAACCTAAATAACGGACCCCCTGAAATCATACAAAGATATTTTTAAATTGGTATGAACATTGGAAAATGGTCAATAAGTATGCCCTGAAAAGCACTCTACATCATATGACTG